>NW_021025144.1:163424-217806 GCF_004153795.1 Camellia sinensis | reverse complement strand
TAGTGGCCCCACTTATTTTTCAAAGTCGAATAGATCCTATCTATTATTCTCCCATTTTAAAATATTTAGGTGGCGACTCTGTATCTGGCAAAGCAGTCCATGTTTGGCACTTCTTTTCAAAAATCTGTTTCTCAAAACGATTTGCCAGATTTGGACTCTTTGGTTCAAGATTAAGAACCGTGACACAAATCGAGTCCGAACTGTAGCGAGGGCCCCACGCGGGCGCGTCTACACTTTGATAAATAGGTAGAGCTCACCTAGAGCTTCTATTTGATCGGATTTTCAACTCCATTGAAGTTCTAACCTTGCTCTTGCTTGTCTTCTAACTTGAGGTAGGGATTCTCCACACTTTAGTATGATTTTTAACTTAGTTATTTGCTTTTTCTAAATAAGATTGTGATTTTGGAAATTTTTGGATAAAAATCTAGAGTTTTGGTTTTGAAATCAAAAAAGGGGTTTTCAAATAGATTCTTGAAAATGGTTATGGAATTGAAAATATGGTTGGGTTGTGATAAAATGATATGTTTTTTCCGTTGGAATTGATTTATGAAGAAAGGGGATTTTGTCCTAAAATGTGAATATTTGATTTTGTAAAGAGGAAATGGAAATGATGTTGGATTTTATGAAATTGGAATGATGATGATGGTAGAATTAAATATGTATTATTACTCCCATCTTGGAATTTTTAAAAGTTTATCTTTATTTGAAATTATCTATCTGTCTAAAGATATCTGTTCTGGGCTATCGGTGGAGGATAGCTATGATTGTTGCAGAAATTGCATGAGAATTAGGAGAATTGAAACTAATTTCTCATCAATTTGCATTGAGCATTGTTGCATACATGACACATTTGTTTTGAGAAAAAGTGGTGAATACCTTGGTGAATATGGGTAGGGGGTGTGGTTGTGACATTATTGCTGGTCTGTGTGTCCTTGGTGAAAGTCTAGAAACCCGCGCAGTTAGGTATCGAGCCTTCCGGTTAGTACCGATAAAAATGGCAATTGGTAGTGCTTGTATAGCCTACTTGCAGACATGTACCTAGAGATACCAAGTGTTGTATCCACTGCCCTATTTTCTATTGTAAAGGAAATGATTTCATGAATTCTGATATAATCTTCCATTGCATGGTTTTTGGAAAGAGATGTAAAACGTTTTGACATGAGCATTGCATATGCATTCACCTTATAACTTTATTAAGATTCATACACTATGCTAGAGTATTTCTACTGGGCTTTGACTCACCCTATGTGGAAAACCATTTTCAGAAGCTGATAATATGCCTCCGTCAAGGCCATAGCTTGGGGAGACTTGGAGTCAAGTGCTTCTTGTTTTGTTTTTATTGTATTTATTTTGTACAAGCCTAGGGCTTTATTTGTATTGAGTTTAAACTCACTTTTTTTTTGTAACCAAGCACTGTTCTTGGAAAGTTGTAGCCATTAGAACATTTATTTATCTGTTTCACTTTTATTTCATATCATTAGCTCATGACACCTATTGTATTTCAGGATTAGGGCTTATGAATGTATAGTTGCATGTGCCATCTTTTGTAAAATTGGATCATATGAATGTAAAGTTATCATATTCGGATATGTATTGTTAATGGATAATTATCATGAGATGGTACTATTGTTATTTAATAATTGTAATGGGATAAATTATGGTTATTATTTCAGGGCGCTACAGGAGACTTGTTCAAAGTCCGAGAAAGAGCTTGAAGCGAAAATTATCACCTTGGAGTTGGAACTCAAAAGTGTCAAAACTTCAAGTGCACAAAGTGTGGATACGCCTCCTTATACTTAATACATGGCCAATGATAAATGAGGAGTTGGCATCATCAAAATGACATGTCTCACCATCCAAAGCCTAACTTCCAAGGATGAGAGCACTCAAGATTTCATGGCTAGGGGTAATACTATTTCATCTTCTTCTTTGTCTCATAACTGTGTAGCCAAGGATAAATTCTTTCCTATTTGTCATCACTGTGGGCTTAAGGGTCACATTAGACCTCATTATTTTGAATTGCTTGAGACCTAACATGAAATGAGGTTGTGTTTGCCTAGACCTAGGAATAGGAGGTTGGAAACCAAGTCGAAACAGGTTCCCATTGAAGAAGAAGGGAACCACAATATCAAGAACCACCCAAGAATTGCAATTCTCACAACATTGTTCATACTAAAGCTGTTTGGGTGAGAAAGCTTGACTTGGGTTAAATTGTTTATTCATTTTTTGTTTTGAGTTTTTGTTTGTCTTTCTTGTTTTTGAGTCTTTTGTGTATGTTTGTTCGTTTCTTTCTTGCTTTGATTATCAGAAATCCAAAAAGATTTTCTTTGTATGATTTTGCAAGCTTAAAATTTTTGAGAAGTTCTTCATGCATATTGGAATTAATGAGAATATCCATTACTTGTTAATGAGTGTGTGCTATCTGTGATTATTACTCATTTTGGATTGTGTGTACTTTGATTAGTATTTCTCATTCTGTACACACTCTCGGATTAGCAAATATCAAACTTTTCCACATAAGTGATAAAAGTTCTCTATGGACTTCTAGCGGTGCTTCTTGTGTTTTTCTTCAGAAATTGACCAGTGCTAGCATATGTTGGGTGATGTTGAGTCTCTTAATCCCCTACCATCTTTTTGCACCTCCACTGCTTATCTCTCTGTGTTTGTCTCTCATGGCATGAGGAAAAGGTTACCTCAGAGTTACTAACTAGGCTTCTATCTTTTCTATCATTCCCTGGTTTGGTTTCCATACTTTTGAGCATGAAAGCCGCCAGTGAGTACGCAAGAAAATTGTATACATTGTTCGAGGAGGAGCATTCGCGTTTGCTCAACAAATAACCCTTGATCACTAGATGTTTGACTTTTCTCATACGTTTGCAGATTCCCTTGCTAGAGGTCCAACCATCAGATCACTACTAGGATTTGAATTTAGTGTTTTTCGAACTCTAAGACATACACACATACACACTTTTCTCATGAGACCTATACTTTTCATATGTTGCATCACATTCTTTCATGAGGAATCTTCTAGAGATTGTGCATGTTGTGTTTTCAAGTAATTGTGTTTCTTGGATATTCTTGTGTGTTTTGAGGTACAAATATGCTATTGGTTATTACATCTTTCTATCCTTGCTTATGTGGCTTTTGTCCTTAATTACTTTTGTCGATTGAGCTTCCTTTGGCAATTCATGACAAAAAGAGGGAGTATGTTTGAGGGGGAGATGTTTGAAGTGGTGTTGTCGGTAGCATGGTGTTCTTTTCAAATTTTTATATTGTTTGAAAATTCTAAAGGAAAGAATATTTGTAGACCATAAACTAGAATATCGGTCATTGCAAAGAATTTTTTTTATTGATTAACATGATATAAAGATATACCGATTACATCAATAAAGATGCTGCAAAGGTATCATAGCTAAGCAAATCCCTCACAACCAGATCATAATTAAGTACATAATTAAGGTCCTAAACATCCCTCATTCCATTACATTCAAACTAAATCAAGGCACTATCCAATTGAATTGGAACCAAGGGTGAAATAGTCTTTTTGCTATTTTTTTCTATAAATATATTATCCATACCCATTTTTTGAACACAACATACACCCTCACACACTACTCCACAGCTGACAGAGAGAAAAGAGAGGAAGAGAGAGCTTGGTGGTGGAGGAGAAGAAAGGATAGGAAAGAATTATGCAAACATCCTATCTAGGCAACAAGTAAGGCACAACACAACCCTCTTTTTTATTTTCCTCTTTCAAATACATGTTCTTAGAGGTTCAAAACATTATTTTCAGATGTGTTTTAATGGTGTTTTTGTGTTAAAAATGAAAAGAGGTCAGCCTTGTTCCACCCTTGTGTTTTCTCTTAATGAGTACAAAACTATCTTTTTCTACACCTATCTCACATAATTTCCAAAGGCACACCTTCAATACAAATTTTTGAGTTTAATATATATTATTTAGCATGTTTTCATCACAATAAAAGTGAAAAATTATCCATTGTTTCACTTTTTTCTTACTGTTTGTCTTATTCAAGCTTTGTGTTCAAAGAATCGGTATTTATAGCTCTTTAACCTCATTTTTATGTGAAAACCTTCCTTTAACTGTTACATGGGGGAAAAATTTGTCGAAAAAGAGTGAACGGTTTGAGAGAAAACCCAATTTTCGTAACAGTCGACGAATCTGAACAAAGTTGTAGTATTTCTTAAATAACTAAAAATCTAGAAGCGCTTCCACTTCTAAAAGATATTCTAAAAACTAGATAAAATTATCTACAAACCATAAGAGGGCCAAGTTTAGAGGAAAAAAAAATCTAAAAATGTCTCTTTAGTTGCAAATTTTAAAGTGTACCAAATCTAGAAATTTACTTTTGTTGATGTAATTATGTTCTTAACTTCATAGATGTGCTTATTATCATGTTCTTAACTTCATAATTGTGATGGTGTATTGGATTAGGAAAAAAAGATGGGATGTCTGTGAATTTACTAGGCATTCAAAGCTCATGGCATTTCATGCCACATATTGACGAAAATTTATGCGAACGATGACAAAGCAGAAACATTGAAGACATATGGCTATTCAAGAAGAATTAGGAGTTAGTAATCATGTTTTGGGATCGTAAGTGTTAAAACTCATATTGTAATTAAGATATGTCCTTATAACTATTATTTCACTTATATATACATATATTTTTTGTGAACTTATCTTTATCTTTCTGTCAACTTATGTAGACCTTGTGTTAATACATTGTCAGATCTGTCAAAAAGGTAACTTTGCTATCTAAAGAGATTGAACTTTGAAGGGAAGCTATATTGATTCATCCAATCTTTCCTGGGATCTTATTTGGTTATTGACCAAAACACTCATTAATGGCGTTTCCTAGACTTGTAACCTTAGAAGAACCCTGTATTTATTTGTTAACATATTCTTTGATATTCCCGACTTTTGGGGCGTCATATATCATATCATTTAAAATTGTTAATGTGTCTTTTTTCAATATACCATGCTTTAAACCGTTCATACACTGACAAATGCTCCACACGAGGAATCACTAGTGCTTGTTATGGATTGAAACATTTTTAGATCATCATAAACCCTAAAATTATTGTTTTTAGATCATCATGCCATTTACCAAAATATTATACTTTCTCTTTCAAAACAATGCAATGCCATAATTACACACACACACACACACACACACATATATATATATATATATATCAATTCGTAAAACAATACCTTTTAAACTCATAAAACAAGGCGGTGGATACAAAGCACTAGAAATCTCTAGGTACGTATTTGCCAGTAAGCTTTACAAGCACTACCAAAGTCATTGTACTGGTACTAACTAGAAGGATTGGCACTTAACCATACGGGTTTTGGACTTTCATCAAGGACACACAGGCCAACATAATAAAACCACACCACACCCCCTAACCAGATTCACCAAGGTATTCACCCTTTTTTCTTAAAAACAATACATTTTCAAAGTAATGATATGAAATCATGTTTGATGCAAAATGTATAAGTAAATGGTTTCCATTTTAACCTATTCCTCATGCAATTTCTATAACAATTAAAGATATTTTCCATCGATAGCCCAAAATAGATATCCATATACGAAAGATAAATCTCCAACAATAATTATAATTTCAAAATCTCAAAATGGGAGTGATAGTACATATCCAACTCCACTCTCATCATCAACAGACACATTCATTTTATCTTTTCAAAACTCAATATCTTTCCCTTTTATTCATAGGTCAAACGCTAATGATTTCCAATGAAACATCTTTTACTTTCAAAAACCCATCTTTAAGGAGAAATTTCCAATCTTTCAACACAATTCAACAATATACTCATTCACACAACCTTTCTGAAGAACCCATTTGAAAACCTCTTTTTTACATTTCAAAAACCAAACCCTAAATCAAACCCCCAACTCCCAAATCACAATACTTTACAAGGAGCATATAACTAAGTTAAGAAGCATACAAGGAGGTTGCAGAAGTCCCCACCTCAAGAATAGAAGAAGAAGAAGACAGCAAGACCTAACTCTAGATGGAGTCAAAAATGGAAGTTTCTCTGATTAAAACGTTCACCTTTACGAGCTCTACACTTTACTCCAAAGCACAAGGGCGACGAGATCGACGAATTTGGGTGTATTTGAGGTGTTTAGACAAGAACTAGAGAGAGAGTGAAGAATTAGGTTTTGAGGTGTTTTAGAGAGAGAGATGGAGAGAGAGAGAGAAAGAGAGAGTGTGTGAGGGAGAGAAAGAGAGAAAGTAAAAAGTGACAGAAAAAGACCTTGCCCCGATTTGATATACACACAGACTGCTCGAGTGCCCAAACCACTGCTCAAGCATCAAACACAATAAGTGACACAGTTCGAGTGACCAAAACATGGCTCAAGTATACAATGACCCCCTCCTAGAAGTTTTGCAGACTGCAGAAGTCACTCGAGCAATGAAAGGACCTTTTGAGCAAAGATCAACCCATTCCCAAAAGTTTTACAAACCTACAAAAGTACTGAAAGAACCCAACGACCACTCAAGTGACTAAACCACCGCTCGAGAGAACCAGAAAAGAAACAGATAACAATTCTCTTGAAAAACTAACTCCCAACATTCATAACACAACTAACAACTCCAAACAACCAAACCCAAATGTAACAAGATAAAAAGGAGTATACACAATAATATAGAGTATCGGATCCCAGATCCAAGAACATGAAAGGGGCGGGTCTAACCCATGTCGTTATACCAACAGCTATACAGTGAAGTGAATTATACCTCATCCAGTTTTAGAATAAAAGCAAGACTATCATTTGGCAGTTTGAAGTTTATTAGTCTTGACCAAAACACTTTATTTTGGGAGCCATGTTGCCACTACAATAAAAAACAATTATATATATATATATATATATGGGTAAATTATACCAATGGTCCCTACATTTTTCCCCTTGTGTCATTTTGGTCCCTATATTTTCAATTAGCACAATTTTGACCATTAATTTTAAATTTTATATCAATTTGGCCCGATTGATAATATCATTAGTGTTTTTGACTGAAAATAATTACTAAATTGGTTGAGATAACTCACTGGAGTTAGCAAATTTATAATTTTATTCTAAAAAATATGATACATGCCACTTATCTGCATATTTTTCACTAAAAAATGGCAAGAGTTATAATCAATTTGAACAAATTGAAACAAAATCATAAATTCAGGATTAAAATCAAGGCAATTGAAGTTACATGGACCAAAATGACACAAGAACCAATGTACAGGGACTATTGTCACAACGTTTATTAGATTGGCAAACTAGGTAAATAATTAACACTAACATGATCTCAATATGATTGTGTTTGTACACACAGAGAATGAGACTAAAAAAAATGTAAGATACAAAATTAACTTCTAGTTTTTTTTTTCCCCAAAGTTTAGGATTTTTATTTATTTATTTATTGGTAAAGAGAGACTTTATTGATGTAAATAACCAAGTATTACAAAAATAAAGATAAACGGAGGTGTGTGCAAAGAACTGCATCATAGCAAAACAGAATGATCCCAACTAAATCAGTATTGAACCACAAGCCCAATCATGTGCATGCATAACACCAAAAGTTGGTAAGGAACCAACCAACAAAAATAGCCCTCCACCAAGTTTAAGAAGTACAGCCACGATACGGACACGTAGATACAAAAAATTTCAAAAAATTATAGGACACGTGCAAAAGTGCATGTAATTTTATATATTTATTGTAATTCAAATTTTTAAATGTTTATGCCAAATATATAACTTCATCAAATTTATCAATTTTAGGTGTACTATTTTAACAAAAAATTGAAAATTATATATTTAAAAAAAATAGTCCTTGACTTGTCCTTAATGTGTCTCTAACGTGTCCTTAGCATCTCCTCAGCGTGTCCCTAGCATGTCCCAGCGTATCCAACTCTTTCTATCATGTCCAACATGTATCAAACACCTGTATGTAACCTTTTGAGAGATGTTTGTGCTTCATAGATATTAGCTTAACGAGTTGCACCACTCATATTTGTTATCAATTTGGCTTTGACAAGTGAGATGGTAAAGTTTAATGAGTCTCACCGCGCACTTTTGTTACTAATGTAGTCCACGTAAAGACTTGGTGTACTATTTTCTCCATTTATAAAGAAGTCTCTGAAATTAACAAATGATGGTTCAAGAAATATGTCTTGAATTGTCACTTCTTCATTGGTTGTAGCAACATTTTTAAATGGTGCTGGGTACTTGTGTTCCCTGCTCTTTATGTTCCACTTCTTTTTCTAAAAACACTGAGTAGATCAAATTTGAAGTTAATTATTTATTATTTGGGTAAGCGAGTTGTGATGATCCCGTCGCCTATAATATTTTATATTTGGTTAATTAAGGAGATTTGTGATTTTAATTAGTCGCTATCCTAATTTAATTTGAGATTTATGATAATTGTGAAATTTAAATCGTATATGATTCTATTAAAGATTTATTTTAAGGGTCTAAATGGCTTAAGGAAATGAAATTAAGAAGTTGAATCAATTTAATTTTTAATTACGGACCCATTTGAGAGTTAATTAAATATTCGATTCAGTTTAGTAAAATTGAGATTCGATTAATTAGGCCCGAATTGGAGTTAATTAGGTTAATTAAATTATGAGAATTGAGAATAGTGATCACTACAAATTAAATTTATTTAGGGGGTGTCCAATTTGAATACGTAATTTATTGACGAAAATTTGGAGTTTGATTAGAAATTGAAGGCCTAAATGATTTGGGAAATCAAAATTGATGATAACAATAAGTTTAATGTAATATTTGGAGCCTTCTGCAAGTTTGATTAAAAATCAAATTGATAAATTTAAATATAATTAATTGAGCTCTAAAGAAAGTCAAATTAGACTAATTAAATTATGTGAAATTTATGATTAGTTATGATTAATTTAATTATGTACTAATCAAGATTTATTAAGACTGAGTGTTACTTAATCAAGTTAATTTTGATCATAAATTGGAGGATCTAAAGAAATTTGAGGATGTATATGGGTGTGTGTGCAGAGAAATTCTGGGTGTGTAAAGAAAATCTGTGTATGTGTGTGCGTGTGAGTGTTGAGTTGGGGGCTTAATTAAGTGTGCACGTGTGCAATGTGTTGGCAACAAGATGAGGAGTGCATGTGTGAATAGGTGTGCATGTGTGTATGTTAGAGGTGATGGTTGTTTGGTGCTCGGCAGAGAGCATTTCAAAAAGGGAAGAGAATGAACTAAAGAGTGTAGAGAGAGAGAGAGAGAGAGAGAGAGAGAATGAATTGCTGGAAGACCAAGGAGAAAAACAAAGAAGAGTTCAATAATTGACCAAGAAATTCATCAATTTGAAGACTTAAGGTAAGAAATTGAGACTTAAATTTTGTAGATAATTTACCTACAAGTTGAAATTAAGAGGTAAATGGGTTCAATTTCATGTAATAAAAAGGAAATTAGCAAAAAGATGATGAAATTAAATTAGATTCATGATTATGAAAATTAATTTAGAAAGT
Source organism: Camellia sinensis (assembly GCF_004153795.1). Taxonomy (NCBI): domain Eukaryota; kingdom Viridiplantae; phylum Streptophyta; class Magnoliopsida; order Ericales; family Theaceae; genus Camellia; species Camellia sinensis. The sequence continues at coordinate 208,259 of NW_021025144.1, read as the reverse complement.
AATTATTTTGATATTGATTTTTATAATCTTGCATGTTCAATCAAGTTAGGTTGAAAAAATATGAGTTATGGTTCTTTAAATTTGTTATGTTTGAATTAAATTTTGAGAATTATTCTTCAATTGAGTCCCATAGATTACATGCATCAAGATTAATTTGAAGATGTGGTCCATGTGATGGAGTTAGGTTCAAATTTATGGAAATTAACCTAGAAATTAATTATTTTGGGTTTGATTTTGCATATCTGATATGAATTTGAGTCTAAATTTTACATGCATGTAATTTGGAGAAATTAAAGAATTAATTCATGAACATGGTTAAGGTTAATCAATATGGAAATAATTACAATTCTTCAATTGAGCTTGGGCTTGAAAACCTTGATATATATATGTGATATAAAATTTACATGCATCATGGATTTAAAATAATTGATTGCATGTTTTGATGTAATAAGAATTAAGTTTTGGAAAATTATGAGTTTATGAACAAAGAACTTAATTTGTAAATTAAAGGAGTTTTAATGTAATTGATTTAAAATCGATCATGTTCGATGAAGATGAGCATCAATTGTACTATTTAAGTTGAAAGTGAAGACTATATTTCACATGCATATATCTTTCAAAATGATATGGAAATTAATCTACATGAGTTTTGAAGATATGGAGTTGGTATAGGTTGTCAAGAAAAATGTGAAAATAATTTGGGAATTGGATTGTGATTTTGGACAAATTAGTCTCAATTTTCTTGTGGCCTCATATTATATAAAGATTTCCATGATTTTGCATCAAGAACATGAGTTTTAGACCCTCTGAATGCTAAGTTTGAGCTTCAAATGCAATTATGGAAATTCTAGAATTCGGCATGTCCGCTCAAGTGGGGAAATCGCCGCTCGAGCGTGAAATGTTGCCTTCCAGAACTTTTGCAGACATTGATGTCCGCTCGAGCAAAAAGAGTCACGCTGAAGCATAGAAATGTATTAACCAGTACTTTTGCAGACAAAAAGGGGTCCGCTCGAGCGGCCAAATCCGCGCTCGAGCGAAGAGCCCTGTTCCTGAAATTATGAAAAATGGTTTTGTGTTTTATTTTCCGTTCTCTTTCATTTCTAAACACTCTTAAGAATACATTGAGCTTTGTAAATGACCTGAAGGGTAAAGAAAGAAGCCTAAGAGAAATAAATAGATTAAAGAACGGATTGAATTATTTGTGACCCAATATGTGTTATGAATTGTGTAGGGTCGAGCATAAGGACGAATCCACCGGCAGAACACTGTGAGTAATATCTTAGTAAAGATATGTTCAAGCATGTTGTTGTCCCAAACATTACTTCTGTACCTGCCTTATGGATTTGTATGCTTGAATTAAGAATGAATATTCTAAATGTCAGTCTTTTGCCTAAGGCTAAGTGAATACAAATACAATCATGATCATGAGCATGAAACACACATAAATACGTTTGACATGAATGATAGTTTGACATGAATGATTGGGCCAAAGGCCGTTTGACATGAATGATTGGGCCAAAGGCCGTTTGACATGAATGATAGTTTGACATGAATGATTGGGCCAAAGGCTGTTTGACATGAATGACAGTTTGACATAAATGATTGGGCCAAAGGCCGTTTGACATGAATGATTAGGCCAAAGGCCGTTTGACATGAATGACAGTTTGACATGAATGATTGGGCCAAAGGCCGTTTGACATGAATGATTAGGCCGAAGGCCGTTTGACATGAATGATTGCACCGAAAGTTGCTTGACACAAACAAATTGGGCTCGAGGCCATTTGATAAGAGCGAATTGGGCCTGAGGCCGTTTGATATGTTTGGGCCTGAGGCCGTTTGATGTATTAGATAAAAACGTGAATGGGCCTAAGGCCGTTAGATATGTCTATTACGCATTTTATTCATGTAACTTCTTTATTTTGATATTATTCACTGGGCTATCGCTCACTCTCATTTATATGTGTGTAAGTGAACAAAGAGTTGACCAAACCCAACCTCAGTGAAAGATATGAGAGGAAGTCAAGTTTTGTGGAGTCAGCCCGCACGTCTCACACACGAGACTTTATTTTTGTTCTTGTGTTCACACTTTTTTTCTTGGCCGGTGAACACGTTGGATCATCTATGTATATAAGTTTGTTTTGTTACCTAATGGTGCCTTAGGTTCCTCATTGGTTGAAGAGTGTACTTCTTCCTTTTGTTTGCCATAGTTTAAGAGGTTGTTTCATACTTCTACAAGAAACTTCTTAACAAACTTCTTGTGATTTTCAATGATGTCGGAACTTTGAGATGTTTTTTTCTTCTTACACAAGGCTTCTTGTGATGATTCAAGCACCCATGTTAAAGCTTGAAAAATAAAAGTGTCAAACGCTTATAAGACATTATTGAATGGTGACAATTTACCAAAAAATTTCATCTACTAATGTTATACAAGTAGAAAATTTATACAAAATTTTTTAGAGGTAGCTAAATTGGTACCTTTCACTTTAAAATAAAACAACCATCAAGATGCCTTGTAATTGGATAAAAATGTTAACTCTAATCATATCATTTTTTTTTGAAAATTCTATGTAACATTTTGTAGGATTAGAATTTTACTTTTTCTTCGAGACTACATATAGCTAAATTATCAACTCACCAAAGGTACTTTGCATTTTTTTTGGCTTTTATTGTAGTGGTTTTTGTGGGAAATGACTATGAATGACGTTGGTCTCTACCTCAATGAAAGACTGGAACTTTCTTTGGACTTCTGGTGGTTAAAATACTGCAGTGAAAATATTCAATATGTTTATATATACCAGTGTGACATGTACTAATTAAGAGGAAATATTTCATAGAAATGCAAAAAGAACAAAGCATATCCAATTTGAATTCTAATTCACAAATATCTAGGTTAAAATAAAATTTCATTTTCTTGTATATGTATTAATTTGCAAGAGATTCACAATTACAAATTCAAATGACAAAAAATTACATAGGGTTTTGTTATTAGAGGAATTAGAAAATAGCAATAACAACAACAAAAAAAAAAAACACGAATTTTAGAATTTTTTTTTTAATCTGTAAAAAGAGACTTTATTGATAAAAATAAATGTACAAGGAATATTGAGACAAACATTAATAAAGGTGGCAAGTACAGAAAAACGTCAAAGCAAAACTAATCAATCCGAACTAGGTTAGCACTTAAAAGCAAGCCCAAGCATAATCAAAGCAAAACATAGGCCTTTATTTCAAAAATAATTTCTAGAGAGTTTAGAAAATTTGAAAATTTGTTCGATTGTATATTTTGCAAATAGTTTTGGAGTTTTGGAGTTTTGGATGATTTGATATTTTTGTAGGTGAATAGATGGATGTGAAAGAAAAAATGATTGAGAGAGAGAGAGAGAGAGAAAGTGATTGATTGATGTGTAGTAGAAAGAAAAGTGATTTTAGAATTTTTATTTTAAAAAATTCAACCAAATATAGAAAGAAAAGTGATTTTAGAATTTTTATTTTAAAAAATTCAACCAAATATGTGGATTGAAACATTTTTAGATCATCATAAACCAAATATGTGTAGTAGTCACTGACGCTTTTTGTGGTTTGAAACATTTTTAGATCATCATAAACCCTAAAATTATTGCAAGATTTAGACAAGCTGAACAATGAAGTTAATTATACCTCATCCAATTTTAGGTTAAAAGCAAGACTATCATCTAGCAATTTAAAATTTATTAGTCTTGACCAAAACACTTTCTTTGGGGAGCCTTGTTACTACTACAAATGGAAATTTCACGAGGTTGATGATACAATAGAGATGTAGCTGCTTTAGTTAGTTACTTGAATATATACAGGTAAAATAAACTTTTTAACACTGTATAGCAAGAACCAAAATATATATATATTAGATTGAGATTCTAGATAAACAATTAACACTAACATGATCTTGTGTATGGATGTGTTTGTACACACAGAGAAGGAAGGAGGCTAAAAAATTGTAAGATATAGAACCAACTTCTAGTTTGTTCTTTTTAAGGGATAGGATTTTTTTATCAGCCAAAAAAAGAGACTTTATTTATGTAAATAATCAAGTATTGCAACAATAGAGATAAAACAGAGGTGTGTGCAAAGAACTACATCATAGCAAAGCAAAACGATTACAACTAAGTTGGCACCAAACCACAAGCCCAATCTTGTGCACAGACGACACCAAAAGTTGGTGGGAAACCAACCAATGAAAATAGCACTCTGCAAAGTTTAAGAAGCAAGGACATGACAAGGACACGCGGATACATAAATTTTCAAAAAATTGCAGGACGCGATACGTTGAGGACATGTGCCAAAGTACATATAATTTTATATATTTATTATATGTCATATTTTTTAAATATTATGTCAAATATTTAACTTTTTCAAATTTATCAATTTTAGGTATGCTATTTTAATAAAAAAAAATAAAAATTATATATATATTTTTTTTTTTTTTGAAAAAATCAGTCCTCAGCATGTTCTTAATGTGTCCCTAATGTGTCCTTAGTGTCTCCTAGTGTGTCCCAATGTATCCGACTCTTTCCATCATGTCCGACATGTGTCGGACACCTGTACTAACCTCTTGAGAGGTGTCTGTGCTTTATAAATATTAGTTTAATGAGTCGCACCACTCATATTTGTTATCAATTTAGTTTTGACAGATGAGATAGTAAAGTTTAATGAGTCTCACCACACATGTTTGTTACTAATGTAACATTTTTAAATTGAGATATGCCTTTCTGTGATTATGTATTTTTTTTCTTTAATCCATGTTATCTCTTATATTTCGAAGTTAATAAAATCTTCCATTTTCCTGATAAACCAAAAGAAAAAAATTTCTACTCACACCATGACCTACACAATCACTCAATAATAATAATAATAAGCCTTAGTACAACATTCCTCCACCATTATGAACAAATTGTTCTTATAATCTTTCGGTAACTTAAATGAAAGTTGCTCATCTAAAACTCCCTCTTTGTCATCTGGTGCCTTTGATTTCGATTCTTTCCTTACATGCTATTGTAAATGCATAAAATTTCACAATTAAAGTTACTAAAGGGCCTAGGTTAAATATACTTTCTAGTTCCTACTCAATCCCATAAGAATTTATATATCTTTGAGTTTACGTGATTGGGATAGTTTTTGTTAGATGTCAGAAAATAAAGAAAAATCATTTGTAAACAAAAAATTTATACAAAAAACATGTGATGCCCAGATACTTAACCCGTCTTGTTTTCCCTTTTGACCATGTTTATTTTCTCACGTTTGGGATGTCGGAGAACCAATTCAAGGCTCTGTTGGACGTTTCAGCTTGTCATCCTTGAAATCTTCCTTGAATTTACATCCTCATTTTGTTTCTGGAGTTAAGTTTTCTTGTTTAAAGAGTGTTGTTGGGAATTGTAGGAACCATCTTGTACTTGCAAAATCTAGGTTGTAGCAGAACCGCACGTGCAGGGACTGAAGCCGCACTTGCAAGAAGAGTGCCGCACATACATAAGGAATGTGTCGCATGTGCGGTGAGGGAATTCCTAGTGGTTGGAGATTGAAATAATTACACGAGTGAAGGGCACGTGCGACGGCGTACCGCACGTGCAAGAGGGTGAACCGCACGTGCGGCGAAGTGGAGTTTTCTGGGAATTCATCACTAAAATAATCGCACGTGCGAGGGAGAAGTGTTGTATGTGTGGCAGAGATACACTCTGCACATATAGAAGAAGGTGCGGGAAATATGCTGAGTTCGAAAAATTTTCTTTTCTTTATTCTTAGGCTGAGTGTATTTCCCCATTTTTCATATTCTCACTCTCTCTAAGCCTTATATCCTCTCCCTCTCTTTAAAAACACCCAACCACCACCATAAATTCTTGATTTCTTCCAATCTATTGAAGATTTGACCCAACTTCCTTTGTTAATTTTGGAGAGCTCATCATGGGCTACATTTTGTGCAATGGATATCAGATTTCAATACCCTCAATTTTGGGGATTTCTTCTCTCTTTACTTCTCCAAATCTTAAGGTAGGAGTTTCTTTAAGTTATATATATAATTTTGGCATGTTCTAGTTTTTTTCTTGATGTTATCTTTGGATTATGAGTTGGGGTTTGAGTGAGAGTTTTTAATGTGTTTTAAAAAGGGGTATTTCTCTTTCCTCCCATGAAATTGACTCTTGTTTATGAAATAAGTGTCTCTTGGAACTCCATTGGTTAAAACACTTCTTAGAAATGAAAGAAGTTCATGTTAGGTGTAGATTTTTAAATTTGGGGAAAAGGTTTGAATTTTTGAAGAAAGATCGTATGTTTTTATGTCGCTAAATCATCTATGTAATGGATGAATTTTTGTTGAAAAATTGCCATGGATAGTATGATGATAATACTTGGATCATAGAATAATTGGAAATTGTGTAGCATTTGTGTGTATGGATTGTGTCATATGTCACATGGATATGGTTATTGGTTATTGAATTGAGAGATGTTGATAATTGCATTATATGAAGGCATAATGTTGAGGAATATGGAAATTGTAAAATTTCATTTACATACATTCATTTGCATAGCTTTGAATACCAATTATTAAGGCTATGTTTTGGAAATGAATTCATTGTTTTAAGAAAACAATTATTGATCTTAAAAAGGTTTTGGGGTAAATACGTTAGTAAGTTCAGCTAAGGGGTGTAGATTGGTATTGTTTAAGTTGACCTGAGTATTCAGGATGAAAAACTGAAAACACATGCGAAGCAGGTACCACGTGCCTTCCGATTAGGAGCCGGTAAAGTGAAGATTGGTAGTGCTTGATGTGCCTACTTGCAGACACCAGTCTAGAGATTACCTAAGTTGTATTTACCACCCCACTATGTATTATGAAATTACTGAAATGATGTATCTTTGAAAAAACATTGCATATGATTTTCAAAAGGGAATAAAGATATGGATTTTAGAGCATGACATTGCATAGCATGCATATTGTGAGACTACTTAAACATATATACTTTGTTAAGATCTTTCTAATGGGTTTTGTGTTCACCCGTAGTGGATTTGTGCACGAAAGGATGTGGTGATTCCACCTAGCTAAAGGCAAGGAATATGCTTTGGGAGCACAAGGCTCTTTTATATATATTTTTTGTTGTATATTTTGACAAGCCAAGTGTTATAATTGTATAGGTTTTTGGATAACCATCTTTTATGTAACCGGGCTTAAGTTTTGAAACTTGTAGCATTTAGGGCATTTATTTTGTGTTATTTCTTTTGTTTTTATCGTCGCACATGCTATGGATTCACTCTTTAGAAGTTTGAATATGTATTGCATGTGGACTTTTTTGGAAATCTCTCACATGAATGGAATACAAATATAAAGATTTAACTACTTGATTGGAGATTAGTGTAATTGAATGGATTAATCAGACTTATTATTTTATCATTTATTTGGGGGCATTACAAAACACATTCAAGATCATGTGCGAATGAAAGTTATGAAACTACATGATAGGTGTTTTGACATCATTTTTAATCTTCAAGTATTCAAAAAATAATGGAAAATAATTTATAAACAAAAAAACACATTCAATACGTCAAGAATATTTTTCCAACAATAAAGTCCCTGGAATTTTATCCAAAAATTCACCGAGAAACATCATTATATGGTTCAAATTAATTGAAGTCATGAACCCTAGAGGTTCCTCACCAACAGGGTTTTGGTTTGGTGATGCCATGTGATGGCTTGTTTTTTTTCTCTCTTATGTTGATGTTTCTTCCTTCTTGTAAGGTTTCCATCATCAATAAAGGGATCTTTGTTGTTGATCAAAAATTGTTATTCTAAGTAAAATTGTAGGCTCACTTGGGCTCCTACTGTTTTATCAAAAATCACGTCACTCTATGATTAAGCAAAAATAATTTATAGTTCTCAAAAAATAAAATAAAAACCTATGAAACCAGGTGAAACGTCTATAGATTCAAAGAATTATGTAACTAGGTGAAGGATCCAACTTAAAAACCTATGGAGTATAAAGAAACTTAAGATGCAGGCACACACACACAAAAACAGAGATTTCAAAAAACAAAAATAAACTATATAACCAGGTGAATCATCTATAGATTCAAAGAATTATGTAACGATGTGAGGATCCAACTTACAAACCTATATAGCATAAAAAAGCTTACGATGCAGGCGCGCACACACACACACACGCAAAAGAAGAAGAAGAAGAAGAAGAAGAAGAAGAAAAACTTTTTCTTTTACATCAATAAATTTACCTCTTTTGCAGATCAAAAACAAAAACAAAAAGCGCACAGTGACCTTTTTGAGAGATATGAGAATTGGAGATTGCTCTCTCTCCTGGTCAAGAGCAGCATCATTTTTCTTTACTGGTGAGACAAACACTACCATCTCCAACCTACTCAAGTTATTTTCAGATGATTGATGAGAAGAGGATGCCATTTTCAAAACACACACACACACACACACATAGATGTATATATGTCTCAAATGAAACACACAAAATCAAAAGAAAACACTGATAGGCATTTGCAAATGAACCATATGTTGTTGAAGCACTGGCTATGAGGGTTTATACATACTGATAAAAAAAAGGAGGGGTCTATATATAGGGATGATAGGTAAGAATAATCTGCGACATCATTGTATACACATGGACCAACTATGTTGGACAAATAGACCTTTAAGGTCTATTTGTTAATTAATCAATAAAATAAAATAAAATAGAAAAAATAGACCTTAGTTAATTAGTTTAGTAGGCAATTAGTTTAGGGCTAGGGTAAAATATTTTTGAATTTGGTACACGTTTGGGCAAAAATTCAAAAGCCCAAATTAAATTTAGACGGGCTTGAGTAAAGACATCAAATAACCTAAGCAACCCAAAATCCAAATTATATATATATATATTTAATATACATATAATTATTAATCATTAGATGATATTAAAATAATTTAGATTGTTAAAGGGAGCCACTATTCCCACACTATAATAAAGACAAAACCCTAGATTTTGAAAATTTGGAAAAAAGTTGATTTTGATGGAAAACTCTTGTAATGTTGGGATTTTTAATAAATGATGAACTTTTATATGTTTATGTGTATTGTTGAGATACCCATAAGATGGATGGTTTTGTTGTTGAGAAATTACTAAGGATAACATGATTAAAACATGTTTGGATTATGAAATTTGATATTGATTGTGAACATGGAATCTTGTCATATATCACATAAATATATTGATATTGTTAGATGATATTTGAGAAATATCAGTAATTGTGGTATTTTCAGAGACGTTGAACATTATGTTGACATCGAGATAATGTTGTAAAATTTGGGAAATTGCTTATTGAGAATGTATTTCATTGCATAGCTTTTGAGTTATGTTTTATTGAAGTTATGATTTTGGAAAATCGAATTATGGTTTTGATAAACCTTCAAACTTAAAATGTTTTAGGGTAAATGCATTTGGTATAGCGGCCTGGGTTGAGACCTGATCATTTTGTACTCTTTAGTTTGGATTCTATATTTGTTGGTGTTGTTGTTAACTATCCCGGTCCAATGTTATCATTTGAGTTGACTTTTGGGGTTTGTTTGAATATGTTGAAACAAGTTGGGTTTCGAGTTTTTTGGGGAGGTTTTGGTTGTCTAAGTTTGAGTTCACTCAAGCAGTATTTTGGTCACTCAAGCAGTCTTTATTTTTTCCTAGTTTTTGAGTTTGCAGTCTGATCATTTGGAAGTAGGGCTTTATTCGCTCGAGTGGTGTTTTGGTCGTTCGAGTGGTTTGCTCTGCAGAGATAAATCTTATGGGAGTTTAGTTTCTTCACTCAAGCTTAGTTTTGGTCGCTTGAGTGATGTGTTGTGTTTGACGCCCAAGCAGTGTTTTGTTCACTCGAGCGGTCTATTTGTATAAAGCTGCAAGGAAATATCCTTTTACACACTTTTCTAATTTCTCTCTCTCTACAAATAGCTAAAACTCAAAAACTCTCATCTCTCTTTAGATTTTTTTTGCAAATCTTCCAATATATTACAATCCATGAATTTGTCTACCCTAATGCTTTGGAACTAAAGGCAGGGCTCGAGGAGAGGAGCACTTTAATCCAAAAAAGTTTGAGTTTTATCTCCATCAGTTTGGGTGTAGTTCATTCCTTCTTTTTCCTGCTTTTGAAGTATGGATTTTTTTAATATTTTGAATGATATTTAGCTTCGTTATGTGCTCCTTGAATAAAGTAGCACTTTGAGGGTTTTGGGTTTGAAATGATTTATAAAATAGGGGTTTTGGGATGCTTTTCTTTGAAATGTTGTTGGAATGGTTTATGTTAATGGGTGGTACTGAAATTTGAGGAAGTTACTTTTAAAATAAGAAATATTGAAAGAAATAGATGTTATGTTGAAATTATGGAAATTCTTGGGGATTTTTGGCTTGAACAAAGATGGAAATCGATGGGATTTTGAAACAACGTGGTGATTCTTGTTTGAATTTGAGGAAGGGAGTTTGAACATGTGATTGTTACTCCTATGTTGGAATTATGGAAATATGAAAGTATGAATTATATTTGTCTCTTGAAATTTATATTTTGTATAGAGATATTTGTTTTAGCTATCGGTGGAGGATAGAATTTGCATGAGAACTAGGTTAATTAAAACCCATTCACTCATGCATTTCATTTGAACATTAGTTTTTTACTTTTGCATTGAAATGTATTATTTTGAGAAAAATGGGTGAGTACCATGGTGAATCAAGTTAGAGGGTGTGGTTGTAGTTATTTTTGTTAGCCTTTTTATCCTTGGTGAAAACCCAAAAACCTACGCAGTTAGGTACCGATAAGAATGGCCATTTAAATCTGATCCGCGAGGTCCTGCCCATACCCGCCCTAATGGGGCGGATTTTACCCACCCCAACACTTATGTGGGGTGGGGCTGGATTATGTTTTGGTCACCTACAACAAGGGTGGGGCAGGGGTGGGGGCGAGTATCACTTCCCCTGATCCAAACCTAACCCGATATAATTAATAATATATAAATAAATAATATATATGTATATATAATATAATTAGATATAAGAAAATAATATTAGAAGTCTATGATTTTGTTTAAATATAAAAAAATAATAATCTTAAAAGTCTCACTATGAAAATAAATAAAAAAATTATTTAGTGTGCTCAGAATTTAAATGGTTCTTAATTTTTTTGACTATTTGAAATGTGGTCGGATATCTACGGTTATCGGGTATCCGCGGGGACGAGGGTAGGGTTGAAAAATTCTAACCATAGCAGGGACGGGGGTGGAGTTTGTCCGCCGGGGTGGGTTTGCCATTCCCTGCCAATTCTTCTGGTTAGTATTGGTAAAATGGTTTTTGGCAGTGCTTGTATAGCATACTTATAGACATGTACCTGGAGATTTCTAGTGTGTGTATTTACTGCCCTGTTTTCTATTTTGAGGCAACAGTTTATCAATTGTGAATTGCACTTGGCATAGCAATGTTTAAAAAGGGAAAACGCATGTTTTGCAATGGCGTTTCATATGCATTCACCATATAGATTTGTTAAGCATCATACAAATCATTAAACTCATCTCTACTAGGCTTTAACTCATCTAATATAGAAACAAATTTTCAAGTGATGATTGTATGCCTCCGTCAAAGAGATAACTTGGGAGGACATTGGAGTGGGATGCTCATTTTTGTTTTAAAAATATGTTCTATACAAGCCTAGAGCTTTAGAGCTTTTCTTGTATTGGGCTACAACCCACTTTTGCAGTAACCAAGTGATGTCTTGGAAATTTATAGTCGTTAAAGCATGAGCTTACCTTTATTTCCTTTTGTTTCTATATATATTTGTCACATTGTAGACACTCCATTTTTTACGGCCCTTAAAACTTGGGCACCACTGATTTGATCACCAATGATAAATGCACACGCTTGTCAAACACTCGATTTCCTTAGCAGAAAACCTCAGAGTTGAGCCTCAAAAATCTACAAACCTTGTAACATTTTTGCACCAAAACAATAGTTTTTTAAGCCTGAACACCCAAGGGCATGCAGACCTACTAGTGGCCTACCAGCCATTATTGGTGTACGGCCGTCCCTTTTTAGTGCCCTACAGGCCACTTATGTACAAACTAGATCTTTTTGCTAGTTGTGCCATCTGTGTCAGCTGTGTCTGTATGGATATTTTCGAGATAGTCTTCTATATTTCTATATATGGATGACTCCCTCTCATAATTTAGGGTTAGAAAATTTTGCAGAGAAAAGTTTTGGAAAATATTTCTCTCTATATATTTCTCTCTCTCCCTTGCAACTTATATACACTTTGCCTAGACACTCTAAACCAAAAAACCTTGAGGGTTCCTTGCTGAGGTGTTTGAGCTTGCATTTTAGCTCTTGAGGGTGAGAAATTAGTGGTTTATAATTCAAAGGATCATTCATCTTCAAGAGGTATACATTCTAGCTCTTTTGTACCATCTTCTTTCTATCTTTTCTTATAGTTTTTAGGCTATTTTTCACCTATATTTGTGGGCTGAAACTTGTGGTTTAAAGCCATTAAAAGTAGACGGGTGGACCACCTTTCTTTGAACCTTGTCTTCTAGGCTTTTACCCTTGTGTTTCCTACCTTTTCATTATCTTTCTTTCTTTTCTTTTTTTTGTGAGCTTTTTACCACTGATTTTAAGAGGTTTTTCAAAGGTTAAAATGTGGTTTTGAAGTCCCAAAAATGGAGGGGTTAGCCTTCCCTCCTTCGGCTTGTTTACTAGCTTAGTTGTTCCATTATTTTAGCTTGCTTTTGTAGATATTTTTACCTTAATTTCAATGCAGTTTTAGCCTATTTTAGGACTATTTTAAGTTGTTCGTGTCATTTATGCTTTTTATTGCATGCTAGTGTAATGGTCCTCATAGGTTTGGTGTTTTAGGTGTTTTAGGACTATTTTAAGTTGTTCATGTCATTGATGGCTTGCGGACCAAGTCTACCCCTCCTTTGATCTGTTTGATGATAAGGAGAGGCAGGGTAGACAAGCATCCCCTAAGAATGCTCTATTTCGTTTCTGTTGTAGCAAGGCAGTACCAAACATTAGAGGCCGGCAAGCCACCTTTATCATACGGTAAGCCACTTGTGGTATACGGCCGTCCATCACTTCTAACCTGATGGCCACCTTTTTCAGCCAGGCAGTGTCCATTTTCCTACAGAACAGAGCAGAGGCTGATGCAAAAACAGTGCAATTTTCTGACTACAAAACAGAACCCTTTTGGCAGCAAAACAAAGGCATTTTCGAGTGGAAACCGCCTTCATGCATGAGCATTCCTTACTTCTCAGGGCTGATTAGTTAGAGTAATTCATTACTTAGCTTAATTAATTCTGTAGTGTAACTACTTAGTTAGTCCTTTGTATTAATTATATTTGTGTTGTAATTAATAAGTTTAATTCCAACTATAATAATTAGCTAGCGTAGTTAATTTATTTCATTTGGTTTGTAATAGTTAGTTAAATTCAAGATAGTTAGCTAGCCTAGCTAGTCATTTCATTCAGACCTTCCTATGCGAGGGCAAAATGTAATAATATGTATATCTTCGAACCCCACGTCTTTCTCTCTTTTATTTACCCGCTTATGATGGATAGTGTAATACATCATATTTTGTTTAGCATTTTCCATGCAAAGAATCCATTTGTCTTGCATGCATAAAGGCTCGATTCATCATTCTAACACACATTGTCGTTTAGTACCTCTTACTTAAAAACGTGCTTAAACTACATGTTATCAAGTTGTTTTACATGTCATAACTAGTAGCTGAGCCTATTAGTTGCATTCTGTATGTGTTGCATTAGTCATTTACATGGTTAGGGCATGCATTTTTCCTAACTATTTTCCTTGGCTTGCCTTGGAGTACTAGGTGAGCATTTTTTCGCTCTAGCATATTGCATGTGTGTGATTATTGCCATGTGTAGCTTGACTTTTCGTGCTCCTTTCGGATACGATCAGCCCTACAGTTTGGACTCCCGTGGTTCTGAATCTGATCTCACAAGTGCAATGTGAAATAAATAAATACAAAAAAGTCCAAATCCAGCTAATCTTTTGAAAAATCAATTTTAAATCAAAATGCCAAAAATAGATTGCTTTGCCAGATACAAAGTCGCTACCTAAATGTTTTTGAAAAATTTAGAAAACTCGGGACTCATGCCAAAGGCCACTTATCTGTCATCACCAAAGTTGTCTCGGCTCAGGATCTTAGGTACGAGAGGGGAAGGTCATAAATTGAGCACCCCACTCGCCCGATCAAAAATTGACCTCTACTAATCATGATATGAATCTTATTTATATTATATGCTCTTGTTCCGATTATTAGACTAACATTACTATGTGATGCGCACACAAGTATAGAATAATTTGTAAAAATTGGAACATTTTGATTTTATGTTTGTTTTGAAAATGGTTTCAAATATATACCACTTAAAAAATTGATCACATATGTACATTACTCAAATTACTCCAATTTAAGCAATTAGCCTTCATCCACTAGCATTCAAGTAGATATATCAATTATGCACTTAGCCTCATGGCAAACATGTTGAACACGGCAACAATCACACTCATGCAACAAGCTAAAGCAAATAAAATGATCACCTAGTACTTCAAGGCGAGCCAAAAGAAACAAAAGAGTTAGAAAACATGCATGCTGCTAACTAATGCAACATGACTAATGCAACACGTGCAAGATATAATTAATAGGCTCGGTTACTAATTATGACATGTAAATTAATTTGAAAGCATGTAGTTTAAGGACCTTTGTCAAAGAAGTATTTAAACGACAATGCATTGTTAGAATGATGAATCGATCCTCGATACATGCAAAACAAGTGGATGCAAACATGGAGTACGCTAAAAGAAACATGATGTTCTAACTACCCCATCATAAATAAGTAAATAAAAGGGAGAAAGACGTGGGGTTGGAAGTCATACACATTATTACAAGTTTGACCCTCGCATAAGAGGGTCTGAATGAATGGACTAGCTAAGCTAATTACCTAATTAACTAACTATTACAAACCCAATGAAGTAAATTAACTAAACAAGCTAATTAACTAATTATTATAACAATAAATTTAACTAACTATTCTAGCTAATTAAATAATTACAACACAAAACCAACTAGCCATTCTAACTAATTAGTTTTAAATTCGCTACTTTACAACACTAATATTACAACAACACTTCACGGATCCCAAGAAACGAGAGATGGCTCATGCATGAACACAGATTTTCACCCGATAATGCTCTCTATTTTGCTACTGGAATGCCTCTGGTGCACAATTAGAAAATTGCACAGTTTTCCACCTCAGCCTCTACTCTGCTCTGCTGGAAAAGGGACACTGCCTGCCTTGAAAAAGTGGCCGACAACCCAGAAGTAGTGGCCGACAGGCCACTAATAGTGGGTTGTTGTCCAAAAAAAGTGGTCTGCCGGCCACTGATTTTGGTTCGCTCCTGCAACAACAGAGGACAAACAAAGCACAAACCAGAGTATCCTCAGGGGATGTTTGTCCACCCTGCCTCTCCTTATCAGCAAACATGTCAAAGGAGGGATAGGTTTGGTTTGCTAGCCATCAATCAACGTAATTTCATTACGTGACGACTTATGAACCAAGGGACACAATTCAATAAATGCATAACAAAAGACCAACAAAAACCTCCTCCCTAGCATGGCTTGATCAAGTGAAATGGTTGACATTGACTCTTAAATCATTTACATCACTAGCGAGTATGAAACGACTCAAGACTCAATGGGTTCAATTAATGTCTGATTGAACCCAAGTTGATTTTATCTTGCATCACTTGTAGTCCCAATTTTATTACTTCATTTTAATTACCATCCATTCATTAGTTCCTTTGAGTCCAATAATGAGCTTTAAGTCCTCTAATGGAAAGGAGTACCAAACCAAGAATTGTTTTGAGCATGAGAAGGACACCATGCCGTTGGTAATTAACCCCCAAAGGGATTAAACCATTAAGCACAATACATCTATCTCAAGCTTAAACAGGCAATTAGTTTGAAACAACTTTCAAAATAAAGAAAAAGCCAAGAAAGTAGGGAGGTTGGAGAGGTGATTAGATATGAATGCAAGTATGGAAAGCAAGAAATAAACACTATCAACTCAAATAGGTTGGTGGCTAAGGCCTAAACCACCAAGCCTATAAAGACCATTACATTACAAGCACATTATACAAAGCTCAAATGCAATGAATAATTAAAAATAGTCCAAAAATGTACTGGAATGAAAACAAAAATAGCTAAAACAATAAGCTAAAATATTGAAGAATTAATACTAGCACACAAACACAAGGAAGGGAGGCTAACCCCTCCATTTTTGGGACTTCAAAACATGATTTTTTTTGTTTTCCCCCCTCTAAAAATCAATGGTAAAAAGCTCAAAAAAAGTTGATGAGAAAGTGGAAAACACAAGGGCAAAGGCTTTAGAAGCATGGTTCAAAGAAGTGCTATCAACCCCTTTACCTTTAATAGCCTTAAACCACAAGTTTCAGCCCAAAAATACAGGTTTTAAACAGCTTAAAAACAGCAAGAAAAGATGGAAAACAAGTGTTGTAGAGATGGTACAAAAGTAAGAGAAGGTATACCTCTTGAAGAGGAATGAACCCTTGAGTTACAAACCACCAATTTCACACTCTCAAGTTCCTCAAGAGCTCAAATTCAAGCTCAAATCATCTCAGCAAGAAGTTCTCTAGGTTTGGTTTAGAGTGTTTAGGCAAAAACTATGCAAGTTGCAAGAGAGAGAGAGAGAGAGAGAGAGAATTGTAGAGAGAGAAATTTTCCAAAATTTGCTCTTCAAAAATATTTTCTCACTCCTAAACTTTTCTAACCTTTAAACCATGAGGGAAAGTCATCTATATATAGAAAACCAGGTGCCTATCTCGGAAATATCTGTATAGGAACAGCTGGTGCAGTGTGGGAACAGTTGGCAACAAATATCTACAAAAATCTGACTTTTTACACAAGTGGCTGGCAGGCCACTAAAAATGGGTTGCCGACCAATATTAGTAGGTAGCAGGCCATTAGTAGCCGGCAAGCAAAAATCTGCTTCCAGACCCGATTTCAAACGGGCATATCTCCTTTATCTGGACTCAATTTTAGGTCATTATTGAGTCTACATTGAAGCCCCAGAAGTCTACTTTCTAATGATGGCGACCTCACATCTAAATTCTAAGTGTGCAAAGAGATATGCCTATTTAAGTGAAGGCTAGTCATTTCTATCCTAACGGATTGATGCCCAACTTCCTCCTCAACTAGTTTTCTTCCCTCCGTTCCTATTTCCCTCAACTCCAAACCTCTAAATCAGATGTTTTTAACGATTTTTCAAAGAGTTCACCTCATTTCCATTTATTTCCACTTTGTCCTTACTTGGTTTACCGAAAAGTGTAATATTTTAAATGAAATGCGAGCCTTGGAACATCGTAGAAACATTTTCAAAAATATTTTGAAAAAGAGGGTTTTATGGTCTAAAATAGTTTTGGTCTAAAATATGGTGTAAGGTTGGGATTTAGAAGCTCTTCTTATTGAAGAAATTGAACGTTTGTACAGCATAACTTTCATCATCGATTGATCAACCTGAGGCGCCCAAGTTTTAAGGGCGGTCAAAAATGGAGTGTCTACAGTTGCCCCTCTTTGATAGAGCTCGAAGTCATGAAATGACATGAGTGAATGTCAAAGCCTGAAGACGACCCATTTTGACAAGGCTATAAGACTTGGGCAAACAATCAAGACATAAATAAATTTAGTTGAGCTCGCAAGCGGCCTACGTATCCCTTTGCAAGGAATCAAAACAGCGTAGTTCAGGGGCAGGATGCAAATGATACATAATTGTAATGAAATCATGCAAATGATATACAATGTAACGAAATCATGAAAATGATATACAAGGTAACGAAATCATCAAACCACAAGCAGTGCAAAACACACGAGTACCATAAAGGAATGGAGATGCAAATCAAACTACGTTTTATATAGAAAAGAAGTGGGCCAAACGATGTCTAAGACAGGCTAAGTGCCTACATCCTCAATAATGGCATAGCATGGATGCTTACACATAACAGAACCATGTTTCAACGTGAAAGGGGTGCGGGCACATGTAAAACTATGTTTTACGCAAAAAGAGTAAGAGTACAAGTAATTGGGTGGTATGATATAAGTGAGGAATGATCTGCTGGGGAAAGATAATACTGAATGCTAAATTCAACAAAACAAAGTACAATGCAATGGATGCAGCGAATAAGAGGCGCATACCGAACCACATCTTACCTAGAAAATGCATGGACACAAAACAAACCATGTCTAACACAGAAAAAGTGTTGACACCCTCAACACTAGCCTCAGCACAGCATGGGTACTTACACATGACAGAACCATGTTTCAATGAGGGAAAGGTATGAGCACATACCAAACTAAGCTTAACATGGAAAGGATACATAATGTGATGGATGCGATGGATAATGTAGTAGATGAATAGGGTGACATACTCTAACCACGCTGGAATCATGAGAGGACGAAGAATAAATCCCAAACACGCTGAAATCTTGTAAGGAAGGGAACACTCAAACCACGCTGAAATCGTGAGAAAATGAAGAATAAATCCCAAACACGCTGAAATCGTGTGAGGAAAGGAACACTCTAACCACGCTGAAATCGTGAGAAGAGGAAGAACAAATCCCAGACACGCTGAAATCATGTGAGGAAATGAACACTTTAACCAAGCTGAAATCGTGAAAAGAGGAAGAATAAATCGCAAACACGCTAAAATTGTGTGAGGAAAGGAACACTCTAACCACGCTGAAATTGTGAGAAGGGAAAAAATAAATCCCAAACACGCTGAAATCGTGTGAGAAAAGAAACACTCAAACCACGCTGAAATCGTGAAAAGAGGAAGAATAAATCCCAAACACGCTGAAATCATGTGAGGAAAGGAACACTCTAACCACGCTGAAATCATGAGAAGATGAAGAATAAATCCCAAACACACTGAAATCGTGTGAGGAAAAGAATACTCAAACCATGTTAAAATCGTGAGAAGAGGTCCTAAGAAAATAGCTCAAAGTCGCGTTCCACGCGTTCTGAGACAAGTTCCAAACATGATGAAATTGTGTAAGGAAAGGAACACTCAAACCACGCTAAATTTGTGAGAAGAGGTCCCGAGAAAACTGCTCAGGGTCGCGTTCCACGCATCCTAAGCTAAACTCCAAACACGCTGAAATTGTGTGAGGAAAGGAACATTCAAACCACGCTGAAATCATGAGAAGAGGTCCTGGGAAAGCCGCTCAGGATCGTGTTCCACGCATCCTGAGATAAATTCCAAACACGCTAAAACCGTGCAAGGAAAAGAACACTCAAACCACGCTGAAATTGTGAGAAGAGATCTTGAGAAAACCGTTTAGGGTCGTGTTCCACGCGTCCTGAGAAAAGCCCTAAAGGACAATGATCCTAAACGCTGCTCAGCGTAAAAGGATAAATGATACAAGATAACACAAAATGAAAATAAATGCAATAAGTGCGATGATATGATACATGTTACAAGCAATGTAGTGCATGATATTTAGAGAATGCAACAAACAAACTAAGCGGCGCTTTAGAAAGCACCTCATGGGGCGAGTGGCGATGAACCGCTTTACTCTGACAGGGATCTCCCTCTTGTGTTCCTCGAACTCTTACCTTCAACTCACAGTTCAAAGGCCCTCAAATGCTGACAAGGGGTAACCTCTGCATGTAGAAGCCATGGATGCCGCTTTTCTTCCTAATCATATTCACAACTTTCCCTATTCTCCAACGGGGTGACAGACTAGGTTGGTTCAGTATCCAGAATTGAGGCACATACACGCTACCTCAACCTATGGGGCTGCCATACAAGTTTCAAGCTGGGGATACACCCCTGGGTATTTAAACCAGAATTTAGTCTTGGAAAATCCAAACCTTTGTGTTCTAGGCATCGTCATTCGAACTCTAGTTTTCATCGTCGCAGTTGGTCTCCTAGGAACTCATTGCAAAACATAGCCAAGATGCCTCTGGCAAGGAATAGTGTTCCGGGATAGCACTTTGACCACCATTCTGACTTGAAGCAAGCTTGGCCTTGACCTTGAGGTAGAGGTACACTCATACTCCGAAGAAAAGACATGGCCTGAGAAGGTGCATCCGAAATGCAATCTCGGAATTTTCTGAAGTTGAAACACACTAAGATGCTGTAAATTTTCCCTCTTTTCTTTGCTTTGCAGTCCAGAACCTATGTAGTTTCAGATAGGTCCTTGTTCGATTTCTCTCTCTTTTGATCGAGGGTGGACCCTGCAATTTATAAAAGAAGGAATTCTGTTTTGTACATCATGTTGGGAATGGCACAGCACACTGTGCACAGAACGATTTATTCTTTGAAATTGAAACCGAGAATGAGTTCTTAACTGGGTATTGAGCCTATGATTGACCACAATATACCAGGACTCAACAAAGGGTAAAAAAAGTAAAAACAATCTAAACGTGTCTATTTACACTCAAAACAACTCAAAACAAGAATCGAGACAAACAAAAACAACAAACACAACACTTAGATGTTTTCCACCGGTGGGAGACCTCTTAATTCACGGGGAGCCCACAGCCTCTCCAGGTATTATTTTCCACCCTTTCTCATTTGTCATCCTCACATCACTTTGGCACTCAATCTCTATTTTCTTTTTAAAGCCCTTTCCTTACTTTTTCTCT
Source organism: Camellia sinensis (assembly GCF_004153795.1). Classification (NCBI taxonomy): domain Eukaryota; kingdom Viridiplantae; phylum Streptophyta; class Magnoliopsida; order Ericales; family Theaceae; genus Camellia; species Camellia sinensis. The sequence goes on along the minus strand of NW_021025144.1, from coordinate 187,532 downwards.
TAGAGCACATCTCTCTATTCTTTAATCTCTCTTGTTTTTTATCCCTTCCCAAGTGTGGTTGATAGGTAAGCTATAAGTTGTGGACCTTGCGAGGGGGGTCGAATATTCAGCTCCATTTCCAGTTCGTGCTTCGCACTTGGTTCGATACCTCACTACTTAGAGGATGAGAGAACTTTTGGCCGCTATTGCTAGCTTCAGTTGTGCCCTTTCTGGCAAGTATGTTGATAACGGGGAAAAGATAGAAAACCTAACTTGACTGTGCCCCTATTTCATCATTTTGACCATTTTTTGTTTTTTTGGCTTATGCTAAAACAATTTTGACCAACATAAAAGTTAGAATAACATGCTTGTTTGACTTTCTGCTTTGAAATCATGTAAGTCAGGCTATGAGCACTAAAAAGTTTCCTTTTTTGGGTCTAAGAAATGGTCCAGTTTTGAAAAAATGAAATAATTTTTGAGAAAATTAGTTAGCTTTACTAAAAATGCTCAAAAACTATTTATGCAAATGGCCACTACCCAACCAACGAGGAATCAACTCTTGAGATGCACAACCTCAGATCTGAACTTGATTTGTCTTGCAACTGAATCTTCTAATGGAATAGGACAACCGATTTTGAACGAAGATGAGCACAAAGATGAGCCAATTTGCACATGGATAGGATAACCGAGTTTGAATAAGGATAAGCCAATCAACATGGATGAGACAACCACACTGAAAATGGTTGGGGCCGAACTTCAAGATGAAGTTGCCTACGTATCCCAAAGATGGGAATCAGGTCGTACATAGTTCCCGGGTTAAGATGCACTCAGATATTAACACTCTCCTTTTGCGCTCTAAATTTTGCCAACGCCGCCCTTCCGAGTTTTCAACCTTGCGAGCTCTATTTTTCCTTTTCATTTCTTCTTTTTCTTTGTTTTTTGTTTTTTTATTTTTTCATTGTTTCCATTTTTTTCATTTTTGTTCTTTTCTTTTTTTTATTTTTCTTCTTGTTCTTTTCTCTTTTTCTTGCTTTAACTTTTGCCTGGGTTGCCCTTCTGGGTTTTCGGCCCAGCGAGCCTTTTAAGGATAGACAAGTTTAACTTGTCCATGTTGATTGGCCGTAGGATCTCTAAGCCATCTGAATCCATGAGAATAGTTGTTGTCCCTGACTAAATAGTCTTGATGATGTAAGGGCCCATCCAATTGGGTCTGAATTTGCCGTTAGTATTGTGGATAGGAACTCGATTGTCCTTCAACAATAAATTTGCTTCTCTCCGATTATGGGATTTGGCTTTCTTACCAGTCTTCATTGGTTTGAGAGATGACCCAATTTCGAATCTTCAATCACATCTGACATTTTTTTGCCCCTAGTTCAAGGGTTGCTTCTCATCCAACCATGCAAACTTCCTTTGATCACATCTGACCTTCTTGCCCCTAGTTCAAGGGTTGCTTCCAATCCGACCATGCAAGTCTCATATTTTGATTGATCGTTGAACATTCTGAATCAAAGTTGGAAAGCAAAGGAGTCGAGTCTCGAGGCCGAGAATGATCCTATGTTGTACAATCTCAAGATCAATTCCAAGCATGTCTTCGTAGGACCACGCAAAACATTTTTGAAATCTTTTAGTAAAGCGACTAGTCGCTCGTGCTCTCCTAAAGACAATGTAAAACCAATCTGGATCAATCTAGGATCCTTCTCAATATTCACATTTACAAACATGATCTCATTCATTAAGGGCTTAGCAGGCCTCTCTTCCTCTCAGTTGATCAAATATTTGCAAATCCCAAAAAATTCCTCCCTCTTTGTTTTCATCACAGTGTTAGAAAAGGTTTTGAAAAACTTTGGTCAATGCAATGATTTAAAGGCACAGAAAAATAGGTGAAAATTACTGCCATTTCATTCAGATCTTTTGGCTCAACTGGTTCAATGATAGAAATAGACGCAAAAGAAAGAGTGAAAAAGACAAACAAAATAAGACAGTGATGTCCAAGGTAACATCCCCGAAATCACCTGACTCTTACACAACAAGATTGACTCAATACCCAAGTCTGAAAGTAAAACAACAGCATTTTCAAAGTGCTAAAAAATGCATGCCATCCACCATATCTGGAGTAAAATGAGCACCATCAGCAGGTGGTTCATCCCCGATCACATAGTCGCATTATCCCCCAAGTGCGTCGATCCAGCACCGATAGACTTTGCAGGACCTAATGGAGTGATGACCTTGTTATCAATTAGATCTTGTATTTCAAAGCGAAGGCAAAAACAGCAGTCACTGTCATGGCCAGTTTGTTGATAGAAGGCGTAGTACTTCGCAACTTTACACGTGGCTAAAAGGGGATCAGGGAGAGGCCGAGGGTCAAGGGGTTTGAGATAGCCTTGTCCTATGAGGATTTGGAGAGCTTTAGATAAGGTCATATAAAGGGGATTGAAGGTGCGGTTACCAGTCCTAATAGGATTGACAGACAGGTTAGCAGGTTGACTGGGTTTGATGATCTCTTATGATTGTAGGATTGGAGCTGAAATGGGTGTTTCTGGTATGGCATCCCTTTTCCTGGCTTGTCCTTCGATTCAGAACGCTCCCAACCTGAGTGAGAAAAGTGTCATCAGCAGTTTTTGCAATAATTGCAAGCACTTGCTGTTTGTTCAACCCTTTGACCTTCAAAGCCTCAATAGCCCACTGAAAATGTTCATAGGGATCGATGCTTGCCCCAACCCTGTTTTTGTCCCTTGCCTCTATAGATACCCCATTTTTGACCGCCCACAAGGTTCAAGCGCTTTGCCTAGTACACTCAATGATGAAAGTGGTGTTGTGCGTGGTTCAAGGTCTCAACAAAGGGGCTATGTTTAAGCTCTGAAACAATCCCAAATCTTCCATATTCATATTGTTTATAACCCAGAAATCCATTTTTACACATTGTGCCACCCTATGCCGAGTCTGAAGTAGAGAAATAGGGGATCACATTAAGGCCCAGCAGTGCCTCATTAGGAGCCGACCATGGCTATTGATGGCCGGACGTGCCTTAGTAGCGAGAAACACTATTCTGGGCGGGAGCCCTCCAGCTATATATTTTTAAGTTATTTATGACCCTTTTTGCTCAAGTTCTATAAAAACGAAGTTGTATCTCTATTTTGAGGGTTGAAGAATTTCTAAAAAGCTTATACACCTTCTTGAGAGCTCCTTCTTCTTATGCAAGCAACCTTTGAGCAAGCTTACGACCTTGAACCTATATCCATATACCTTATACACCTTCACACCTTAGCCTTGAAACCTTGGTTGAGCCTTGAGCATCATAATTCAAGCTTGAGAGTGTGTTTGGACTTAGTTTGATTCACAAACAAAGAGCTTACCTTTTCCAGAGGTGTAAGCTTACTATTTTCTCTCTTGATTTCATTTCTATCATTTACTATCAAGTTCTTGTATTTTTGTATTGTTTTGATCCTCTTTCAAGTGTCTAAGCGTGGGTTTGGAGAGCTACCAAAGGGTAAAGAGAGTCACCACTCTTTCTTACACCTTCACCTATAGCTCAAACCCTTGTTTTACACCCTTTTTCTTTGCTTTCCAAATTGATTTTCAGAGTTTAAAAGAGGCTAAAAATCATACTTTGAGGTTTTAAAAGTGGAAGGGTTAGCCACCTCTCCTTGTTCTTGCTTACTAGCCTTATTTTCTTTCTTTGTTGTTTAGCTTTTTAGGCTCTTTTTATGCACTTTGAGCCACTATTTTTTTACCTATTAGAGGTTGTTTTAGGGCTGTCCTAGGTTGTTTAATTAATTCATGTTTAGATTAGTTTGCTTGTTGTCTCATATGTTCACATACATAGCTTGTTGCATGTTGTTCATAGCTTTTCTTTAAGTAATTTCCATGTTAAGATGCCTCATTTTAACAAGCAATCTATCATCCATTTCTTTCATTTGAGAGTTGTTTCAACTGGTTGATGGTTGTTCAAAACATGAGCTAGAGATCTATGTTTAATGGCTTAATCTCTATGGAGGTTCATCGCCAACGGCATGGTCTCTCTTTCATGTTGAGAATCACTTCTTGTTTGACACACTTCTCATTTAGTGGATGTAATCATCACCTTGGACTTAATGAACTAAAGAAATGGATAGGTCTGAAAATTGCTAAAATGAACCAACCCATATAAAGAAAATGAGTTACATTGCTTGGATTTGACCGGACGTCATACCAAGTCTCTTGTGTCAAGGGTTGTCTTACATCAATTCATGATGTTTCGATGAGCCTTGAAGCGTTCCTACCTCCCTCTTTGAGCTTTCTCCATGATAGGGGGAGGGGTGGTTATTGATTTATTGCATTTATTAATTTTTGTCCAAAATCATGTCCTAACTCATCAAGCAATCAATTTGCTCATTGATGGTTTTGGAAATAACTCTGTTCTTCTCTTGAGGCTTACCATGAGAGAGAAGAGTAGAAGGGACAAACAGAGTTTAGAATAACTCTGTCTACACTTTTTTCACTTCAGAGTACAAAAACAGAATTTTGCATAAAATTAAGGCACGGCCGGCCTTATTTGGGCCCGGCCGAGCCTCATTGTGGCACAGCCGACCATCAATGTTTAGTCAGCAGTATGTTTTGCAAAAAATAGAGGGCAGTGGCTGAAAGTGAAATAGAGCAGGCCTAGGCAGACAGAGTAGTTCTTGGACATTGTGCATGCAACCCTTGTGCATCCTTGCTTACATCAATGTTGTAAATTAATACTCCGAGTATTGTTGTAATTAATTATTATTGTCGTAGTTAATTATTATTGTTACAATTAGTCTTGTTGTAATTATTATTATTATTTACTTGTAATTGTAATAGCTAGTTAACTTAGATAGCTAGTTTATTTCTCATTATTATCCTTGTTGTAATAAAGTAGCTAGTTAGTTAATTCTTTAATTCATTCATTCGGATTTGTAATAGTTTGTTTAAAGCCGAACATTTGGACATTCATTCGGACCCTCTTATGCGAGGGCTAATATGTAATAAGTTGTATGTCTTCCAACCCCATGTCTTTCTCCCTTTTACTTACTTGCTTACAATGGTTAGTATAGAACATCATTTTTCAAATTAGCATTCTTATGCTTTACATCCATTATCTTGCATGCATCTAAGGTTCAGCTCATTATGCTAACCCAATGTCAATTCGAATTCATTGCTTGTGTGCTTCATCACATGTCTTGAATGGAATCACATGCCATGTTAATAGCCAAGCCTATTAAAATTACATAACGTTTGCGTTGCATTTAGTCATATTGCATTAGTTAGGAGCATGCATATTTTCTAATTATTTTGCTTTGTTTAGGCTCAGAGTACTAGGTGAGCAATTTTGAGTTTTAGCATCTTGCATCGAATGTTTGTGTTGCCATGCCAAGCATATTTTCATGAGGCTAATTGCTTAAATGATACACCTATTTGAATACCTGTGGATGGAGGCTAATTGAGAAAATTGGGACAAATTGAATAATGTACAAACTCACCTTTTCAAGTAACGCGTATTCAAAACAATTTTCGAACAAACACGAAATCAAAGTGTTTCAATCTTTGCAAATTAGTCTATACTTATATGCGTAACATAGTAATGTCAGTCTAATAAAACCGGAACAAGAGCATATAATGTAAATAAGAATCACATCATGATTAGTAGTGGTCGATCTTCGATCGGGCAAGTGGGTGCTCAATTCATGACCTTCCCCTCTCGTACCTAAGTTCCCGAGCCGAGACACTTTGGTGATGATGGACTAATGGCCTTTGGCACGAGTCTCGGGTTTCCTAAATTTTTCAAAAATATTTAGGTAGCAACTCTGTAATTTGGCAAAGCAGTTCATTTTTGACATTCGATTCAAACATCAATTTTCCAAAAGAATTGCCAGATTTAGACTCTTTTGTGTTTTCACTATTTCACGTTGCACTTGTCAAATCAGATTCAGAACCACAGGAGTCTAAACTATGGGGCTAATCGTATCCGAAAGGAGCACGAAAAGTAAGCTACAGCTTCTACTTTGCCAAGGGATTGGGTTGCTATATCAGAGCGAAGCCCAGTTGTTGTCGACATGTCATCACCCAAGCTTGAGATAACTTGGGGTTGGCCCTTTTCAATTGCAGCTCGCCCCGAGAGAGAGAGAGAGAGAGAGAATTATAAAGAGAGAAATTTTTCAAAATTTGCTCTTCAAAAATATTTTCTCACTCCTAAATTTTTCTAACATTTAAACCATGAGAGAAGATCATCTATACATACAAAACCAGGTGCCTATCTCAGAAATATTTGTATAGAAACAGCTAGTGCAGTGTGAGAACAGCTAGCAACAAATATCTGCAAAAATCTAGCTTTTTACACAAGTGGCCGGTAGGCCACTAAAAGTGGGTTGTCGGCCACTATTAGTGGGCAGCAGGCCATTAGTGGCCGGCAGGCAAAAATCTGTTTCCAAGCCCGACTTCAAATGGGCATATCTCCTTCATCTGGACTCAGTTTTAGGTCATTCTTGAGTCTAAATTGAAGCACCGGAAGTTTACTTTCCAATGGTGCGGCCTCACATTTAAATTCTGAGTGTGGAAAGAGATATACCTATTTTAGTGAAGGCTACTCATTTCTGTCCTAATGGAATGATGCCCTACTTCCTCCTCAACTAGTTTTCTTCCCTCCCCTCCTATTTCCCTCAACTTCAAACCTCTAAATCATATGTTTATAAGGATTTTTCAAAGATTTCACCTCCCTTCCATTTATTTCCACTTTGTCCTTACTCGATTTATCAAAAAGTGCAATATTTTAAATGGAATGCGAGCCTTGGAACATCGTAGAAATATTTTCAAAAATATTTTTAAAAAGAGTGTTTTAAGGTCTAAAATAGTTTTGGTCTAAAATAGGGTGTAAGGTTGGGATTTAGAAGCTCTTCTTACTGAAGAAATCGAACATTTGTACAGCATAACTTTCATCATTGAGTGATCAACCTAAGGCACCCAAGTCTTAAGCACGGTCAAAAATGGGTTGTCTACACTATGCCAAGCATATTTTCCATGAGGCTAAATGCTTAAGCGATATACCCGTTTGAATGCCTGTGGATGAAGGCTAATTGCTTAAATTTGGATAATTTGAGTAATGTACATATGCCTTGACTTTTCCATGTGGTACATATTCGAAACAATTTTAAAACAAACATGAAATCAAAGTGTTTCAATTTTTGAAAATTAGTCCATACTTGTGTGCATCACATAGTAAATTAGCCTAATAAATTGAAACAAGAGCATAAAATGTAAAAAAAAAATCACATCATGATTAGTAGAGGCCGATCTTTGATCGGGCAAACGGGAGTGCTCAATTCATGACCTTCCCCTCTCGTACTTAAGTTCCCGAGCTAAGACACTTTGGTGATGACAGACACATAGCCTTTAGCATGAGTAATGGGTTTCCTAAATTTTTTAAAAATATTTAGGTGGCGACTCCGTAATCTAGCAAAGCAGTCCATTTTTGGCATTTTGATTCAAAATTGATTTTCCAAAAGATTTTCTGGATTTGTACTCATTTGTGTTTATCTACTTCACATTACACTTTTGAAATCAGATTCAGAACCACGGGAGTCCGAACTGTAAGGCTAGTCATATCCAAAAAGAGCATGAAAAACAAGCTACGATTTTTGGCGACTCTGCTGGGGATTTAGAGAACTTGACTTGAACTTCATGATGTGAAATTTTATCTACACTTATATGTTCTTTGCATTGGTGTGCTTGGTTTATTATGTTTGCCATCTGCTATTCCTGGACAGTTTGCCGAAGGCTTGCCCAAAAGTTTGCCAAAAGGCTGACCGATCGTGGGCTCTGCCATGTTGGGAACACAACCTTTAGATCTAGACTACCACTATACCGTTTGATCCTCCTTTCACTTTTCGGTGTTAGGTGTGAGGGGTATATTAGGTAGTCTTGCTAAGGTACCCATTTGACCATTTGGCCTAGCTGCATATAGTGAAGCCATGGAGACTGTTCCAAACTAGGACAAGATGCTCACCCGAATGCAAGATTGTGTGAAACTGCTTGATTGAAATAATGAAATCCAAGTTCTTGACAAAACTAGGACAGGGTAACCCTCCCCCATCATAGGGGTGTTTTGGTTCTCTCTTAACTGGTATGTGCTTTACAGCAAGACTGTACAGGCATGTTCATATCAATGGTAAGTTGGTATTTGTTTTGGGACAGAATTCAGTGTAGATTACAAGTCCTACAGCTTTGATCATGTCTGTGTTGATAATATCTTAGCTGAGGTGCTGTACGGTTTCTAATTACTGCTCTTTTGCTTTATTTCTTTTTGCTAGGTAGTTTAAACCATAGCTTCAAAAGCATCTGATATCCCCCAAGTACTCTAGACCCAAGTCGGAAAACCATGCAAAGTCAGGGATCTTGTTCAAGGACAACCCATGTTTACCTCACTACCACCAGTTACAAGGCGAAAGAGAATCAGACAAAGTTCACCTGTCCTGTTCTTACAACACTCACCCCTCAGCTCACCTGTGTTCAGTCCAGTTCAAGAATAGTCATCTATTTCCAGTCCAGCACAAGAACAATCACCTATTCCAATGGCACAGTATCCCTCAGCCAATGTGGAGGACTTCATACTCCAGCTGCAGCAAACAAGGAAGCAGTACAGCATGATGCAACCCGTCAGGCCGAGGTTATAACTAGGTTACAACAACAACAACCACAACCAGATGTGGCTTCTGCATCCCATGCACCCACCACAGCTATTCTCGTGTCTGGTGCCACTGTTAATATGGCCAATGCTCAAGATCCACAAACTCAAGGCAATCTGATTTTCCCAGTTCAAAGAGAACCAATCCCAGCACAAGCTTCCAAAGCCCTGGTTTATCAGACCGAGGCCCCATTTGAGTTTGACGTGGATCCAACTGCACTCAAGGTCAACAAATTGGAGAAATTGTTCAAGAGAGTGCAAGGGGTTAATTCCATTCCAAATATAGAGGATGGATATACCGAACCTGCAGTTACATTACTAGAGTTGTTCAAGATGCCACACATTGATCGTTTTGACGGTTCTGGGGACCCGATGGTTCACTTATGGCTATTTTCAGACATCCATTCGATGGGTTTGACTAGGTTGCAGAAGCTATCCCTTTTTGGTCAGACTATGTCAGGTATAACGGCCATCTGGTACGCCAAGTTGGAAGACTCAATAAAGCAGAATTGGGATGAATTAGCCGAGTCCTTCATGGCACAGTACTCTTACATACTCAAATCAAAGTCACAACCCGTGATCTCGAGGTGACTCGTCAAGAGCCAAAAGAAGGTTTCTCTAAGTTTGTGATGAAATGGAGGGCCAAAGCCTCAATGATGACCACTCGACCTTCAGAAAAAGATCAGATAAGAATGGTTGTCCAGAATCTGCATGGCAAGTTAGTACAGAAGATGATTGTTCCTCTATTTACATTCACAGAGCTTCATGAAATAGGGGTTCAAATTGAGGATACGATGAAACAGGGAATTATTACTGAGGATAAGGAGTCGACTAAGAGGTCGTTTGTTCACAGTTCCAAAGCTGCCAGTGATAACACAGCTACAAGGCCATCAGACATAAATGTTATCACCACAACAAAAATTGCGGACCCTGTTGCTAATATAAGCCCACAAATAGCATCCAACCCTACCCGAACTCAAGGTAGGACTTTTAACCAACTATACATGACCCTATCCAAAGCCATGCAGGTGCTAGTCAAAAAAGGGCACCTAAAACCCTTAGAACCTCGTCCACTTTCCGATCCTCTTCCACTCAAACACAATTTTGCAAAATACTATGCTTTTCACTAGCAGCAACGGTCATGACACTGACCAGTGCTTTCGTTTGTGTCATGAGATTCAGGATCTCATTGACAACAAGGTCATCACCGCACCCCAGAAACCAAATGTAACTACCAACCCACTCCAAACCCGTAATCAAGTCCCCTCACATCGAAACCTTAACCGTATCCATACACTGGCCACCTCTTATGACCCCAGCGTATACATTACCCTCTCTCACCTACCAAAACTGAGGTTTTTCATTTCTGAAGGTGTCAATTTGTGCATAATGGACGCGTTCAAACCTCAACCTAAGCATGTGGTGATGATACTTGTAATGGGATGGAGGTTAACCTCAGAGGAAGGTACTAGTCTATTGTCAAAGTATCCTGGGGATTTATCTGAGAGGGTGTATGACCCAAGTTACTATATTGTGCCAACTAGTCAAACCAAGCCTAAATTGGTGCTACCAATCTTGGTAGACATCAATGTGGCCAGAGAGGATGGCCCGAGCCAAGGATTGGATGATTTGGCAGACCTCAAAGAGGATTTGGAAAACTTGCAGTTCTTTGATAAGCATGATCAGGGAGATGTACAGATCGGGTGGTTCGACCTGAACAGATCGACTGATAACACCGGATGGCTGAGTAATGAGCTAGACAAGGAAGAATAAACTAGGATAAAACAAAAGGGAAAGGAAGCAGAGGTAGCTGTAGTGGTCGGAAAGGTTGATGAGAAAGGAAAACTGCCAGAGGGCATATATGTGGGAAACCCAAGTCAAGAAGTGGGAGTTGTGAACACCATAGACACTGAACAGGATGCTACATTGAGGCAGTTTGAGAGAGAAAGACTTGAGGACAACCAGAACACTGCAACCACGGGTCACCATGAGGGAGGCATTTGTACTGTGAAGATGATTCAGGTGAAACCGGATAACTGTTTGTCGACCGCTAAGAGCGAGTGATGGGATGACAATGATTTACATCTGGCCCATACCGATGATGACTGGGGAGACTACATCCCAGACAATACATGGTATGCCGAGGAAATAGACCACCTTACCCGAAGTGGACAGTACTTTAAACCGCCACACCTGGATCAAGCGGAGTCATCAAGAAAGGAGAAGGAGGCTGAGAAACAGAAGGAAAAAGCAACTAGAAGAAGAGCTAGTTTTGAAGCAGCTCAAGAAAATCCAAGCCGATATTTCTATCTAGGGCTTCTAATGGCCTCACGGGTGCACCGACAGGCAATATTGTCAGCAATGGACAAGACTAAATTGTCCATTGATACAACGCCCGAGCAACTTGTGGATCTGGTCTTCCCAAGTGGTGCCAAACTAATGCTTACTTTCTCTGACAAAGAGCTAATGCCGGAAGGGTCGGCTCACAACAAACCATTGTACATATCTATGGAATGCATGAAAAAATGGGTACTGGTGGTGTTGGTAGATACCGGTTCTGCCATTAATGTCTCTCATTCACGTACTACATATGTGGTTGGCCTCAAACTGGCAGACTTTATCCTCCACAACCCAGGTGATATGACCGTATGACAATCCAAGCAGAGACGTCATGGGTACAATGAAATGTAGGTTCAAGTAGGCCAGTCAAAGCAAGAGATCGAGTTCCACATACTGGATGTGCCAGCTACCTTTAATCTGCTATTAGGAAGGCCTTGGTTACATCACGTAAAGGTTGTCTCCTCTACTCTCCATCAGATGTTGAAGTATCCTCATGAGGAAGGAGTAGCAATCATTTTTGAGAACTTATCCATCCACCCACTGCCAGAGGTGAGAATGCCAGTGCTAGAGATCAACCATGGCGATAAAGATGTATTCCTCTCAGGGTTCACTCTGGCAAAAGCCCGAGTATTGCAGACCATTCTGGCCACGGATGAAGGCATGTACATCAATGCCCAGTCCATATACTTCATGAATAAACTACGGCACATTTCAGGAATGGGACTTAGAAAAAGTGAACGGAAAGGTGTTACAGCACTAGTAGAGGTGCCACATAACCCACATGACTTTGGATTGGGCTATGTGCCCACTAAAGAGGACTAGATTAGAAAATGAGAGGAAATAAAAGGCAGAGCCAAAGCTAAAAAATCCAAAAAGCATTATAAGCTCGTCCACAGGCCAATTCAAGGGACGCTGAATGAAAGTTTTGTTCGAGAGGGAAAGGATTTCCCTTTTTGCGGCTTTCCTGAGCCTTAGGTAAATTTCTCGAACGAGCGTGTCCCTAGGTTCGAGAGCTTCTTTGAGCATCAGCTACAGGACAGTGATGAGGAAAAGGCTGGACCAAGCATCAAAGCTAGCCAGAGCATAGAAGATGACTCAGATGACAACAAACCTAGAGCAAGGATAACACTTGCCAATCTCCTGATAGATCTCGCAATCGACATAGAGAACTTGGAGGATAACTTTACTGTCTTCATGATTAGGAAAGAACCGGGGGTGGACCCAACCACTAGAATTTTGGATGCATCGAGGGCACCATGTCTTACTTGGTAGCTAGAGAAAGGCTTTCTTTCTAGTTTTGAATCAGGTGATGAGCCAGAATTTGATTCCATTGAGTCTGTGGAGTCGGAATCAGATTCAAGTCAGTCTAGGGAGTCTAAGTCTGGTATTTCAGGGGGTGGTAACCCGGATACCAAAGTCCTGTCTAGATCTTCATTCAGCTTTTCTTTTGAGCTTGTAACCGAAGATCTAGACCTTTTGAATGAAAACGCTGCAGATTCTGTGTACTTTCTGTGCCATTGGTTTATTGCATTGACCAAGATTTTCAGAATTACAATGAAAACGAAAAGGAAGAAATTCCTCTAGCTTTGAAAAACTTGATTAATCGAGAGAAGGAGAGGTTTGCTAAACTCTATGTTGATGAAATCATTGCCATTAATGTAGGTACTGAGAAGGATCCACGCTTGGTCCAAATCGGGTCCACGTTGTCTTCGGAGGAACGCAAGCGTTTAATCGTTTTATTAAAAGATTTCAAAGATGTTTTCGCATGGTCCTACAAAGACATGCCTGGAACCGACCTTGAGATTGTACAGCACTAGATCCCTCTTAACCTCGAGGCCTATCCAGTGAAACAGAAACTGCGCAGAATTCGCCCGGGCTGGGCATTAAAAATCAAGGAAGAGGTCACCAAGCAGATTGATGCAGGATTCTTGTTGGTATCCAAGTATCCGACCTGCTTGGCCAATTCCGTCCCCATGCTAAAGAAGGATGGCAAAATCTGGGTTTGTGTCGACTTTCGGGACCTGAACAGAGCTAGTCCAAAGGACAACTTCCTACTACCACATATTGATGAGTTGGTAGACTTCACCCTAGGCCATGCATTGCTATTGTTTATGGATGGGTTTTTTGGGTATAACTATATTTTGATGGCACCTGAAGACAAAGAAAAGACTGCATTCACTACTCCGTGGGGTACTTACTGCTACCGGGTTATGCCGTTTGGGTTGAAAAATGCTGGGGCTACCTATCAGAGAGCTACAACCACCATTCTACATAACATGATCAACAAAGAGGTTAAGGTGTACGTGGATGACATGATTGTCAAGTCCAAAGAACGAGAAGGCCACTACACTGCACTGGAAAAGTTCTTCCAACGGATTAGAGAATACGAATTGAGGTTAAACCCACAAAAGTGCACTTTTGGGGTGACAGCAGGGAAAATGCTTGGATGTCTAATCACCCAAAGGGGCATTGAAGTAGATCCTTCCAAAATCAAGGTCATCTTAGAAATGCCACCACTGAGGACTGAAAAAGAGGTGCGTGGCTTTCTAGGTAAAATGCAATTCATAAGGCGGTTTATTTCAAAACTAACCTTGACTTGTGAACCACTATTTGGTCTCCTGAAAAAAGGAAAGAGGTTCCAATGGGATGATCGATGTCAGTTTGCTTTTGAACAGGTCAAGTAGTGCCTCTAGAACCCACCCGTGTTATCACCACCAGAGCCGGGGAAGCCTCTGATTCTATACTTATCAGTGACAAATAGGACCATGAGGTGCATGCTCGCCCAAGAATCTTAAGATAAGGTGGAGAAGGTCATCTACTACTTGAGCAAGAAGATACTAGACTACGAGGCCCGCTACACTCCCTTGGAGAAAGCTTGTTTAGCCTTGGTATAGGCTACCAGGAAGTTGAGGCACTACTTGTTAGCTCACTCTGTAATCCTAGTTTCAAGATTAGATCCCATCAAATATCTCTTTGAGAAACCAACACTTACAGGTAGGCTAGCCTGTGGCTACTTCTTCTCTCTGAATTTGATGTCAAATATGTTACACGTAAGTCAGTTAAAGGAAGAGTTGTGGCGAAATTCTTGGCGGATCACCCGGTAAAAGGGGATGAGGCAATGGAATACTTGTTCCCAGATGAAAACATTCTACAAGTGGAAGAGGAAACGTGAACGATGTACTTTGACGGAACATCCAATCAGTATGATTATAGGATAAGTGTGTTACTGATAGCACCTAACAACTCCCATATACCCCTAGCCTTCAAACTCTGGTTCAAAGTGTCCAACAATGAAGTAGAATATGAAGCGTGTATTGCTAGTTTAGAAGCCACACTAGAACTAAGGGCAAAAAGGTTAGATGTCATTGGGGATTCAAACTTGGTTGTTTCTCAAACAAACGAAGACTGGAAAGTCAAAGAAGAGAAAATAAAGGTGTATCATTAGGCCCTGGACATGCTAATTTTGCAGTTTGAAAAACTAACATTCACGCATCTGTTGGGAGAGAATAAGAAGTTCACTGATGCACTGGCAACTCTATCTTCTATGGTAGACATCTCACTTGGAGTCAAGATGCGTCCAATTATCATTGAGCAGAAATACACGCCGGCTTACAAGACCATCACTGCAATAAATGATGTGCAAGACAAAAATCCCTGGTATTACGATATTTGGAATTTTCTGGAAAATGATGCATATCCACCAGGAGCGAATGCTAAAGATTAACGGGGAATACGGCGTTTGGTCGTGCAGTCCATCATCTATGGTGGTAAGCTATATGAGAGAGGTTATCTGGGAATGCACAAGTTGTATGTTGAAGAGAAGGAATCGAAGCGGCTCATGGAAACCATCTATGGAGGAGAGTGTAGGGCGCATATGAATGGTGTGATGCTAGCCCGGAAGATTCTCAGACAAGGTTATTACTGGTCTACTATGGAGGAGGATTGTGTTGATTTTAAACGGCAATGCCACAAATGTCAAATCCATGCCAATCACATGAATATCCCGGCGTCAAAGCTCTACAATATGAATTTCCCATGGCCTTTCTTAGTCTAGGGAATCGATGTTATCAGCACAGTCTCGCCCAAAGGAGTCCAATGGACATGAGTTCATCTTGGTGGCGATTGACTATTTTACGAAGTGGGTGGAAGCTCAGTCTTATACTATGTTGAAGGCGTCGCATGCAACCAAATTTATCCGAAATAACATCATTTGCTGATATGGGGTTCCGAATGAGATCATATCAGATAATGGCTTACACTTAAAGAAAGAAGTGGTGGATCTGCTTGAGAAATATAATGTGGCTTTTCACAAGTTGTCAACATACAGACCACAGACCAATGGAGTTGTTGAGGTCGCCAATAAGAATATTAAGAACATCATGTGGAAGATGGTGGAAACATACAAGGACTGGCTAGATAAACTGTCATTCGCGCTTTGGGGATACAAAACATCAATCCAAACATCTACAGAGGCAACCCCTTATTCTCTCGTCTATGGGATAGAAGTTATTCTGCCAATTGAAATCGAAGTGTTGTCATCGTGAATTATGGCTGAGTGTCAAATAGCAGAGGCGGACTGGCAATAGAACAAATTCGAGAAGTTAATGTTGTTTGATGAAAGAAGACTGATGGCATTGTATCACGTTCAGGGCTACCAGTGCAGAATTGACAAGGCTCTTAACAAGAAAGTTAAGTCCAGGAATCTCAAGGAAGGAGACACGGTATTAAAAGACAACCGAGCTCCCATCTATGACCCCAGGGGTAAGTTCAAACCTAATTGGATTGGTCCTTACATCATCAAATCTATCTGGTCAGGAGGGCTGATTATTCTCATGGACTTAGATGGCCTAGAATTTTCACAGCCAATCAACATGGACAAGTTGAAGAAATATTACCCTTGAGAGGCTCGCTAGGCCGAAAACCCAGATGGGTGACCTGGGCAAAAGTTAAAGCATGAAAAATTAGAAACAAAGAAAAACTGAGCTCGCAAGTTTGAAAATCCTAAAAGGCGACTTTGGCAAAAATTAGAGCGCAAAAGGAGAGAGTTAATACTCGAGTGAACCCTAACCTAACTACGTAAGGCCTAATTCCCATCTTTGGGATACGTAGGCAACTTCATTCTGAAGTTCGGCCGTAACCATCTCCAACTCAACTGTCCTATTCGTCCATTTGTTGGATTGGGCCATCTTTATCCATTATCTATTAGCTTGGTTGTGTGATCTTTATTTTGGCAGAAAGGCCAGTTCAAAGGCAGAGCAGTGCTAGTGAATGCAATTGTGGGTAGTTATAATCTTCTGATTTGGGGTTGTACATCTTGAGGATTGATTTCGTGCGTGTCAGGTAGTGATCATTCCCGAAAATGGTTTTGAAAAGTTTTAATGAAAGTTGATTTTTCTCAAAAATTTACCTTTTACAACTTAGAAACTTAGACCATGCTGGGACCAAAAGGAAAAATTTTAGTGTTCACTACTTTAATTCCATTGATTTCAATAAAAGTACATTCTCTAACTCTCTGATTTAAATCAAAGTTGTTTTTACATCATTGTAGCTCTACTTTTCGTGCTCCTTTCGGAAGACGATAAGCCCTACAGTATCGGATTCTCGCAGTTCTGAATCTGATCTCACAAATACAATGTGAAATAGATAAATACCAAAGAGTTCAAATCAGGTAAATCTTTTGGAAAATCAATTTTGAATCAAAATGCCAAAAATAAACTGTTTTACCAGATATATAGTCGCCACCTAAATGTTTTTGGGAAATTTAAGAAACCCATGACTCGTGTCAAAGGCCACGTGTCTGTCATCACCAAGATTGTCCCGGCTCGAGAACTTAGGTACGAGAAGGGAAGGTCATGAATTGAGCACCCCTGCTCGCCCGATCAAAGATTGGCCTCTACTAATCATGATGTGAATCTTATTTACATTATATGCTCTTGTTTCGATTTATTAGGCTAACATTACTATATGATGTGCACACAAGTACAGACTATTTTGCCAAAATTGGAACATTTGATTTCATATTTTGTTTTTTTGAAAAAGGTTTATGAATGTGCCACTTGAAAAAGTGGGCTCAAATGTACATTAATCAAATCATCCCAATTCAAGCAATTAGCCTTTATCCACAGGCATTCAAACAGTTTATCAATTAAGCACTTAGTCTCATGGCAAGCATACTAGACATGGCAACAATCATACGCATGCGATATGCTAAAGCAAGAAATGCTCACCTAGTACTCCAAGCCAAAAAAAAAAAATGACAGAGTTAGAATAATGCATGATCCTAACTATGCAATATGACTAATGCAGCGCATACAATATGCAATTACTAGGCTTAGCTACTAATATGGCATATGAATCAATTTGATAACACGCGGTCTAAGCACGTATTCAAATAAGTATTAACTAACAATGCAAGTTAGAATGATACGCCGAGCACAATGCATGCAAAACAATGGATGCAACGCATGAGAGATGCTAAACGAAACATGATACCCTAAACTAACCATCATAAGCAGGTAAATAGAAGGGAAAAAGACATGGGGTTAGAAGACATACACATTATTACAGTTGTGCCCTCGTGCAGGAGGGTCCGAATAAACTAACTAGCTATTACAAAACGAATTAACTAATTATTACAAACTAAATAAACTAACTATGCTAGCTAGTTATTACAAAATCAATGAATTAATTAATTACAACATAAATACAACATGGAATAAGTAATTAAACTAATTAATCAACCTCGGGAAGCAACAAATGCTCATGCATGCATGGATTTCCACCCGAAAAGCCCACTGTTCTGCTGCCAAATGCTTATGTTGCACAGTTAGAACATCTTGTCACCCTAGCCTTTGCTCTGTTCTGTTCCAAAAAGTTGCTGCTCAATTTGACAAAAGAGGTCGGCAGGCCAGAAAAAGTGGACTACCGACCACTAAAGCTTGGTTCTTCCTGCTGCAACAGAAAGTATACAGAGCATAAACGAGGTATTTCTCAAGGTATGTTTGTACACCTTACCCCTCCTTATCATCAAACAGCTCAAAGGAGTGGCAAGCTCAATTCACTAGCCATCAATCGATGCAATCTCATTGCATGATGGCCTATGAACCAAGGTGTACAATTTCAATAAATGCACAATAACAGACTCTCAAACCTTCTCCCTATCATGGATTGATCAAGGGAAGTGGTTGACCTTGGAAATTTGAACCATTTCATCACTAGCAAGTATGAAATGCCTCAAGTTTCCATATCTTCAATTAACGTCCAATTGAACACCAAATTGCTTATTATCTTGCATTATTTTTAGTCCTAATCTTATTACTTCATTTTAATTACCAATCATTCCTTAACCAATTGAGTCCAAAAGTGAGCTTTAAGTCCTCTAATGGAAAGAAGTATCAAACAAAGTATTGTTCTAGGCATGAGAGAACTGTCATGTCGTTGGTAATGAACCCCCAAAGGGATTAAACCATTAAGCACAACAACCTCAATCTCAAGCTTAAACAAGCAATTGGTTTGAAACAACTTTCAAAACAAAATAAAATGCCAAGAAAAGAGGGAGGTTGTAGAGATGATTAGAGATGATCACAAGTATAGAAAGCTTGAAATAAATGCTATCAACTCAAATAAGTTAGTGTCTAAGGCCTAAACCACCAAACCTATGAGGACCATTACACTACAAGCATGCTATACAAAGTATAAATGAAACTAACACCTCAAAAAAGTCCTAAATTAGGCTAAAATAGTGCTGGAATTGAAGTAAAAATAGCTAAAAGAGTAAGCTAAAATAATGGCAAATGTAAGCTAGTAAACAAGCCAAAGGAGGAGTGGCTAACCCCTCTATGTTTGAGACTTCAAAATATGGTTTTAGCCACTGAAAAACCTTTGAAATTTAGTATTAAAAATCTCAAAAAAAAAGTGGACAAAAAGGTGGGAAACACCAAGGCAAAGGCCTAAGAAATGAGGTACAAAGAAAGGTAACCCACCCCTCCACCCCTAATGGCCTTAAACTACAAGTTTCAGCCCAAAAATACAGAGTATAAACAGCCCAAAAATAGTCTAAAAATAGTAGGCAAAATAGCAAATAAAGCAAAGAAATAAGCCAAGACTCATACCTCTTGAAAAGGGGAACCTTTTCTAGGTGTTAAACCAACACTTACACACCCTCAAGAACTCAAAGTAAGCTCAAAAGTGCCTCAGCTCAGACATCACAAGGTTTGGTTTAGAGTGTATAGGCAAAAGCTCAAGAATTTGTAAGAGAGAGAGAGAGAGAAAGAGAATTGTAGAGAGAGAAAGAGAGAGAGAGAGAATTGTAGAGAGAGAAACAGAGAGAGAGAGAGAGAGAGAGAATTTTGCTCCAAAATGTTCAACCCTTAAAAATGGAAGAGGAGGTCTTCTATATATAGAAAACAATGAAACTCCCTCAGAAATATCCATACATACACGTGTAGGCAGGTGCATGCATCTATGAAAACAGCTGGCACAACTGGCCAAAATATCTGAAAAAAATACACAAGTGGCCGGCAGACCACTAATGTTGTCCGGTAGGCCACACAAATGGCCGACAACATACATTGGTGGCCGGCAGGTCCTAAGGTCTTTAGGCTTGAAAAAATGTTGTTTTGGTCCAAAACAAGGCAAAAAGGTGTGTAGGGTTTAAAGGCTCAAAGCTGTGGCATTCTGCTGAGGACTTCAAGCACTTAACAAGCATATACAAATTCATCATTAGGTGCGCAAGCGGTGACACCCAAGTCGTAAGGGTGGTCAAAAATGGGGTGTCTACAAATAAAACTTGAAAAGAAAGGTCAAAGCAATAAACTAGGGGCATAGGTGAGTCAAGTGTTCCTACGTCCATTGCTCGTACTTACGGAAGCCTCTGCAGCCAAAGGTGGCTCGCCTTGTGCCTCGTCCTCGAACCAAGCCAAGCACTCACAAGATAGGACATAACTGAAATAAGGGGCAGGGACTAGAAGCTCTCTTGTCCTCCAAGCAGAGAGGTATTAAGTTAGTTTGGAAGCACGAATTGGGAATGGAGCCGGGTATTCTACCACCTCATCTAGACGGGTCTGATCATGTCCAAACTAGCATCTAAAATGGAAGGGAAAGTAGAACACACAGTGCATGAGGCCAATCAACTGAATACCTGGCTGACGGAACATGCTGTAGCTCATCTCAGTCAAGTTAAGCCAAGGGCAACATCGAGCTATGTCTGATGCCGATCTACTACACATCCAGTTGCACCACCATCCCTCTGTGCTAAAGTCCACCAGTCACTAATGGAAGAAGTAAGTTCGGGCTGAATATTCGGACAAGGGTCCACCACTTTCAGCTTATCCATTAGCCATACCTGGGAAGGGATGAAAAAGAAAAAAGATTAAAGAATAGAGAGATGTACGTTGAGAGAAAAGAAAAGAAAGGGCTTTGAGAAAAATAGAGTGTAAGTGCCGAGTGATGTAAGAAACATATATAAGAAATGGTGGGAAACAATACTTGAAGAAGTAGTGGGCTTCCCGCGAACCTAGTGGTCTCTTGCCGATGAAAAGCATCTAAACCTATCAAGGTCTCGGCTAGTGCCAAACCAATGCAATTCTTACCCTCTTTCAAATATTGGGCTATTTCAATTAACCTAATGCTGGCACCACCACAACTAATGGCAAGAAGGAAATGTGCAAGCATACATAAACAGAGGGCATGTTGCTAAAAGCCTTGCCAAAGAAGGTCACCTCTATCTCCAACGTCGGAAAATTGATGAATCAAATCGGATATATCTAGCTCTCTGTCATGAGCCAATGATCGAGCTTCGTACAAAGTGAGCCCACACATCCGTCCCAGAGCCTAGGCATAGCCAAAACGAGGCTAAGGCATGATTTCCTCATCATGCCGAGATTCCAGCAATGCTCGAAACTCTTCAAGAGTCAAACAAATTTCCTGTGCTCTGAAATGAAATACATGCGTAATTAGGTCCCAACATCGGGCCGCGGTATGGAGAAACGGAAAACAAAGTGGAGTACGGCTCAATGGAAAAAGCGCGTTTATGTTGAAACCTCAAAAATTCACCTTTTTTGTGCCGTCCAAAGTGGCTATACAATCTTTGAGTTTCTCACCAAGGAAGATCTCCATTTTCAAAGAAAACAGCAGTTAAAATGAGGTTCTACTGAAGAAATTGTGAAGGAAAATCTTTTGTAGAAGATAGGGTTATAAGTAGAGGCCAGCTATCAGCCAGCTGGTGGATCACCACAAGTGGCCGACCGTACACTTTTGTGGCCTAGCAGTTTGGCATTTTGGTTTTGTCCTGGTCTTTTTGTTTTGGGGTTTTATTTTGAGTCTTTTGTTTATAGCAAGTGTGCTAGCTGTGTTTAGGTCATTTTTACTTTGTTTTCTATTTATCGAATTGTATTTTTTATTTTGGTCGTTAGTCGGTTCATTATCCGATTAAGAACATCGGTCCAATATAAGCATTCTCAAAATTCAAATCTAACTCCATTTTCATTCTATGCAAATGTGGTGCTCATGATGCAAAAACAATAACTCTTTTCATAAAACTGCAGGGTTTTTACCCCCGATCATGGTTTTTACAAAAGAGAGTACAAGTTTTCAAAAGCAAAAGTAAAAGCCTGTCTGAAACTATACATGTGCTAAGCCACAAAATGAAATAAACTAAGCAAAAAAGTATAAAAATCTGCGACAATCGCATCAAGCTCGAGAGGCCCTCTTCATTCTTTCCTTTGGAGGAGACTCTGAGGCACTGTAGACACCCCATTTTTGACCGACCTTGAGACTCAGACGTCACCAGTTGAGCGCTCGGTGATATTGCATATTGTGCTCGTTCAGAAGTTTCAGAGTCTCGACTGCGAGCCTTGCCTCCGAACTTCCGGACTCTTTTGTGCTTTGCCTCGGTTTGTGAACCAGGCTCCGTTTTCTCTGTTTTCTCTTTCTGAAGGGAGGGAAAGGTCTCATAGATCATCTCTCAGTGGCCGTAGGCTACATTTCGTGGTCGTAGGCCGTTTTGTTCGTTTGGAGTCCGGTTTCTGATTTTTCGGAGTCGTTGGCCGTGTGCCTCGGTTCGGGACCGCTTAACCACCTCCGTTTGCTCCAATTTTTGGCATGCATCTTATTTTCTCCCTTTTGAGGGACACTGTGGCCCGAAAAACCAACTTTGTGGTCGAACACCACTTCCGGTGCCTAACAGCCAGTTTTCGAGGCCTCGGGCTGCGCGTTTCGGCCCCCGAACCTTCATTTTGCATCGGTTTGGGTTCATTTTTGGCAGGGACCTCTATTTCATTGGTAAGAAGGTCGTAGAAGGGTGGGAGGCTAACAATTGTTCAGACAACCAGTTTTATTCCTCCATCACCCTCCGTCGCCTGTTTTTCCTCACTTCAAAGCCAATGTTGACCACCCTTGGGCCATTTTCTTGCACCCTAAACCCCCATATTTGTGATATTCACATCTGGGAGGCCACCAATATTTGGTGGCCGGCTAGTAATTGCTTTTGAACCTTTTGAACCCCTTTGAAAATTGGATTGTTCTCTCTCCTGGTTCATTGTCTCCAGTTTTTAACCACTTGGTTGTGTTGTGCACACATCAGAGGCTCTCTTTTTGAGGTAGCCGGCCACTAATGCTTCTTGACCCTTTTGACCCCTAGCCGACCGGCCATGGGAGGTAGCCGACCGGCCACCTAAACCCTAGATAACTGGCCGGCCAGAATCCTTGCATCAAGTACAGTGCAGATACACCCTCCTTTTCCCCCCAGATTCTGTATCCGGGGGGGCCTCTTTTGGAGGGAAACTTGGCTTCATTTCCCTCCATTTTTTCCCCCCTTTTTCCCCCTTCTCTTGCCTATATAACTAGCCTCCCAGCTCTGTAATAAGGGTTAGAAAATTTTCCCTTTGAGCTCCCATATTGTATCTCTCTCCCTCTACACTTCCAAGCTTAAAACCTCTCAAGTCCTACACTCATTTCTTCATCAACCCATAGCCCCACCCTTCCATCCTCCATTACAGTAGTTTGAGGTTGTTCTCCAGAGCCTAGGGGTGCTGCATTTTGGTCCAAAAGGCTGCTAAAGTTTGGTCTTCAAGGGTGAGCAACATTTTCTCTCTTTTAAGCTTGTTTTTTGTATCCTTTCTAAGCCATACATGCTAGCATATTTGGGATCCGACCCTAACTGAAAATAGTCTTATTTTGATGTATTTTTCATGTTTGTTTTAGGGTCCTTCCATGTTTAAGGTCCCTAACCACCACTTACTTCATTACCCCTCTTGTGTGCCTATTCCTTGTGTAGTATTTTTGGCCTACGTGTAAACTGTTTTGAGCTCTGTCATAAACTGTAAAGTTGCTTATTTTGAGCCCTTCTTCAACATTATTGAAGGGATCATCACTTTTTGAGGCTTCCATTTGCCACTTGCCATTGTATCTCTCTTTTGGCTCCATTTTTGCATGATTTGTTAGCCTCTTATGCTTCTATTTTTGGGCTCTGGTCCGAACTATAAATGATCTTATTTTGACCCCCTATTCATGTTTCATTAAGGGTCTTTTACTGTTTGAAGCATCCTTTTTGTACTTTGTGTTATAGCTCTCTTTTGGCCTTATTTTGCATAGCATTTTGAGCATGCTTGTGCACTGTTTTGGGTCTGGCCACCAACTATAAAATGCCATTTTTTGGGTCCCTCTTCAACATTTTTGAAGGGCCCTCTTGTGTTTGAGGCCAGAAACCATCACTTGCTTCTTTATCCCCCTTTTGGCTCATTTCTTGTACAATAGTTTAGCCATACTTGTGTTTGTTTTCATGGCCTGTTGTAAACTGTAAAGTACTTAATTTTGATCCCCTCTTCAACTTTGTTGAAGGGCTCTTGGCCATTTAGGGTCTTCAGCTGTGACTTGCTTCTTTATCTCACATTTAGGGCCATTTTCGCATATTGGTTTAGCCCTATTTGTGTTCATTGTTTGGCCTTTCTTAAAACTGTAAATATGCTTGTTTTGGGACTGCCTTGAATCTGTCTTCACACTTCATGTTCAAATAATGCATCCTTTGCATAGCCATAGGCCATTCCATGTACCTCATTTCATGTTTCGGGACACATTTCATGCATCGGGTGCCATGTTTCCATGATTCGGGGCTG
>NW_021025144.1:47359-163374 GCF_004153795.1 Camellia sinensis | reverse complement strand
ATCATGAATGAAAAATACACAAGTGGCTGCCGGCAGACCACTTAATGTTGTCCGGTAGGCCCACACAATGGCCGACAACATACATTGGTGGCCGGCAGGTCCTAAAGGTCTTTAGGCTTGAAAAAATGTTGTTTTGGTCCAAAACAAGGCAAAAAGGTGTGTAGGGTTTAAAGGCTCAAAGCTGTGGCATTCTGCTGAGGACTTCAAGCACTTAACAAGCATATACAAATTCTCATTAGTGTGCGGCAAGCGGTGACACCAAGTCGTAAGGGTGGTCAAAAATGGGGTGTCCTACAAATAAACACTTGAAAAGAAAGGTCAAAGCAATAAACTAGGGGCATAGGTGAGTCAGTGTTTCCTACGTCCATTGCTCGTACTTACGGAAGCCTCTGCAGCCAAAGGTGGCTCGCCTTGTGCCTCGTCCTCGAACCAAGCCAAGCACTCACCAAGATAGGACATAACTGAAGATAACGGGCAGGGACTAGAAGCGTCTCTTGTCCCCAAGCGAGAGAGGTATTAAGTTAGTTTGGAAGCACGAATTGGGAATGGAGCCTGGGTAGTTACTACCACCTCACTAGAACGGGTCTGATCATGTCCAAACTAGCAATCTAAAATGGGAAGGGAAAGTAGAACACACAGTGCATGAGGCCAATCAGACCTGAATACCTGGCTGACGGAACATGCTGTAGTCTCATCTCAGTCAAGTTAAGCTCCAAGGGCAACATCGAGCTATGTCTGATGCCGATCTACTACACAATCCAGTTGCACCACCAATCCCTCTGTGCTAAAGTCCACCAGTCACAATGGAAGAAGATAAGTTCGGGCTGAATTGTATTGACAAGGGTCCACCACTTTCAGCTTATCCATTAGCCAATACCTGGAGAAGATGAAAAAAGAAAAAAGATTAAAGAATAGAGAGATGTACGTTGAGAGGAAAAGAAAAGAAAGGGCTTTTGAGAAAAAATAGAGTGTAAGTGCCGAGTGATGTAAGAAACATATATAAGAAATGGTGGGGAAACAATAAATACTTGAAGAAAGTAGTGGTTCTCCGCGATACTCCTAGTGGTCTCTTGCCGATGAAAAGCACTCTAAAACCTATCAAGGTCATCGGCATGAGTGCCAAACCAATGCAATTCTTACCCTCTTTCAAATATTGGGCTATTTCAATTAACCTAATGCTGGCACCACCACAACTAATGGCAAGAAGGAAAATGTGCAAGCATACATAAAACATGAGGGCATTTGTTGCTAAAACCTTGCCAAGAAGGTCACCCTATCTCCAACGTCGGAAAATTGATGAATCAAATCGGATATATCTAGCTCTCTGTCATGAGCCACTCATGGACTCGAGCTTCGTACGCAAAGTGAGCTCCCTAGGGCATGCCAAAACGAGGCTAAGGCATGATTTTTCCTCATCATGCGGGATTGCCAGCAATGCTCGAAAACTCTTCAAGAGTCAAAACAAACTTTCCTGTGCTCCGAAATGAAATACATGCGTAATTAGGTCCCAACATCGGGCCGCGGTATAGGAGAAACGGAAAAACAAAAGATGGAGTACGGACTGCAATGGAAAAAGCGCGTTTATGTTGAAAACCTCAAAAATTCACCTTTTTTGTGCCGTCCAAAGTGACTATACAATCTTTGAGTTTCTCACCAAGGAAGATCTCCATTTTCCAAGAGAAACAGCAGTTCAAAATGA
The DNA here is from genome assembly GCF_004153795.1 of Camellia sinensis. Classification (NCBI taxonomy): domain Eukaryota; kingdom Viridiplantae; phylum Streptophyta; class Magnoliopsida; order Ericales; family Theaceae; genus Camellia; species Camellia sinensis. The sequence continues at coordinate 161,675 of NW_021025144.1, read as the reverse complement.
GGTTCTACTGAAGAAATTGTGAAGGAAAATCTTTTGTAGAGAAATAGGGTATAATGTAGAGGCCAGCTATCAGCCAGCTGGTGGATCACCACAAGTGGCCGACCGTACACTTTTGTGGCCTAGCAGTTTGGCAGTTTGGGTTTTGTCCTGGTCTTTTGTTTTGGGGTTTTATTTTGAGTCTTTTGTTTATAAGCGAAGTGTGCTAGCTGTGTTTAGGTCATTTACTTTGTTTTCTATTTATCGTAAATTGTATTTTTTTATTTTGGTCGTTAGTCGGTTCATTATCCGATTAAGAACACGGTCCAATATAAGCATTCTTCAAAATTCAAATCTAACTCCATTTTCATTCTAATGCAAATGTGGTGCTCTAATGATGCGAAAACAATAACTCTTTTTCATAAAAACTTGCAGGGTTTTTACCCTCCCGATCATGGTTTTTAACAAAGAGAAGTAGTCAAGTTTTCAAAAGCCAAAAGTAAAAAGCCTGTCTGAAACTATACATGTGCTAAGCCATCACAAAATGAAATAAACTAAGCAAAAAAAGTATAAAAATCTGCGACAATCGGCATCATAGCTCGAGAGGCCCTCTTCATTCTTTCCTTTGGAGAGACTCTGAGGCACATCTGTAGACACCCCAATTTTTGACGCGACCTTTGAGACGTCAGGACGTTACACCAGTATTGAGCGCTTTTACTCGTCGTGATATTTGCATAATATGTGCTCGTTCAGAAGTTTCAGAGTCTCGACTGCGGAGCCTTGCTCCGAACTTCCGGACCTTGTTTGTGCTTTGCCTCGGTTTGTGAACCACGGCTCCGTTTTCTTCTTTTTTCTCTTTTCTGATAGAGGGAAAAGGTCTCATTGATTAATCATTTGCTTGTGCCGTAGGCTACATTTCGTGGTCGTAGGCCGTTTTTGTTCGTTTGGGAGTCCGGTTTTCTTGAATTTTTTCGGAGTCTCGTTGGCCGTGGCTCGGTTGGGACACGCTTAACCACCCTTCCCGTTTGCTCCAATTTTTGGTCATGCATCTTATTTTCTCCCTTTTGAGGGACACATGTTGGCCCGAAAAAACCATAATTTGTGGTCGAATCACACCAACTTCCGGTGCCTAACAGCCAGTTTTCGAGGCCTTCGCGGCTGCGCGTTTCGGCAGAAATTGTACACAGGTATACCGTTTCTATTTTCCCTTATTCTTGCATAGTTCAGGTCGTTCATGGAGGTTCAACTTGTTTTTTGTCTTCTCACCACGGAACATCAGGAGAGAACTTATTATTCATAAAGCCTAATAAGCTATGATCTTCTTGCATCTAAATCCTACATATTTGTTTCCCAACCATATCTGTAGTCCCCCGTGCCGCTGTTTATCACTGTCTATTTTCATGAACTGGCCTTTTAGTACCCTAACATATTGTGATTTCCATCCACCTCCATATTGGTGGCCGAGCTAGTAATTGCTTTTGAACCTTTTGAAACCCCTTTGAAAATTGGATTGTTTCTCTTCCCTGGTTCAATATTGTCCTCCATGTTTTTTTTAACCACTTGAGATTAGTGTTGTGCACACATCAGAGGCTCCTTTTTTGAGGACATAGGATAGCCGTGGCCCTAACTCTTCTTTGACCCTTTTGAGCCCCCCTAAGACGAACACGGCCATGAAGGAGGAGTAGTACCGGACCGGCCACCTAAACCCTAGATAACTGGCCGGCAAGAAATCCTTGCACTCAAGTACAAGTGCACAAGATACACCACCTCCTTTTCCCCCCAGATTCTGTATCCGGGGGGAGCCCTCTTTATGGAGGGAAACTTGTGCTTTCATTTCCCTCCATTTTTTTCCACTCCTTTATTCCACCCCTTCTTTTGTCCTATATAACTTAGGCCTCACCAGCTCTGTAATATGGGTAGAAAATTTTCCCTTTGAGCTCGCATATTGTATCTCTCTCCCTCTAACACTTCCAAGCTTAAAACCTCTCAAGTCCTACACTCATTTCTTCATCAACCCATAGCCCACCCTTTCCATCCTCCATTACAGTAGTTTGAGGGTTGTTCTCCAGAGCCTTAGGGGTGCTGGCATTTTTGGTCTCAAAGGCTGCTAAAGTTTGGTCTTCAAGGGTGAGCAACATTTTTCTCTCTTTTAAGCTTGTTTTTGTATCCTTTCTAAGCCATACATGCTGCATATTTGGGCTCCGACCCTAACTGAAAAATAGTCTTATTTTGATGTATTTTTCATGTTTGTTTTAGGGTCCTTCCATGTTTAAGGTCCCTAACACCACTTATTCATTACCGCTCTTGTGTGCCTATTCCTTGTGTAGTATTTTGGCCTACGTGTAAACTGTTTTGAGCTCTGTCATAAACTGTAAAGTTGCTTATTTTGAGCCCTTCTTCAAACATTATTGAAGGGATCATCACTTTTTGAGGCTTCCATTTGCCACTTGCCATTGTATCTCTCTTTGGGCTCCATTTTTGCATGATTTGTGTAGCCTCTTATGCTTCTATTTTGGCTCTGGTCCGAACTATAAATGATCTTATTTTGACCCCCTATTCATTTCAGTAGGGTCTTTACTGTTTGAAGCATCCTTTTTGTACTTGTGTTATAGCTCTCTTTTGGCCTTATTTTGCATAGCATTTTGAGCATGCTTGTGCACTGTTTGGGTCTGGTTATAAACTGTAAATACCAATATTTTGGGCCCCTCTTCGACATTGTAGAAGATCCTTCTCTGTTTGGGTCAGCGGCTGTCACTGCTTCATTAGCTTGCTTTCGGGGCCATTTTTGCATGCTAGTTTAGCCCATTTGCATTCGCTGTTTGACCTTGCTTAGAACTGTAAATGTATTATTTTTGGGCTGTCTTGACTCTGTCTTTACATTCCATGTTCAAATAATGCATGCTTTGTTATAGCTATAGTCATTGCGTAGCCTAGTTTTGCATTTCTGGGTCTCATTTCATGCATCGGGTGGTCATTTTGCCATCTTTCAGCTGTTTTGCATCACTTATTGCCTCTGAAATTTTTCATGCTAGTATGCCAATATTCCATGCTTTGTGCATGTCTGTTAGAGTGGCATTTCGTGCCTTAGGTCGATCCTCAGTTTGCGTGCACACGTGTGTACGCATCTCAGAGTTGTCTCATTTTCATCTAATGGCCTTCTATGTGAGTGTGGCTGAGGTCCACTCATGTTGGTGTAAGCCCATATTGCATTGTGTATGCATTTCATTTCATAGCATTGTGTATGCTAGGTTGTATGTTAAGCGGCATTGTGTATGCCATGTTATCTCGTGCATCGTGTATGCCATTCATAGCATTGTGCATGCTAGGTTGTATATTAGTTGCATTTTGCATGTGTTGCATTAGGTCAATTCTAATTGGATCATGTATGGATTTCTATAGCTTTTGTTTTGGTTGGTACTCGGTAAGTTTTATGCTTTATGCATCCTTGCATGTGTGTGAGTGACTGCCATGAATAGCATGCTTACCATGAGGCTATATGCTTATGTGATATAACTGCCTGAATGCCTGTGGGTGAAGGTTGGGTTATTTGAATTGGAACAATTCATTAATTGTGAGTTTTAAAGCCCACTAAGATAGTGGCAAAATCATGTTTTTCTAAGCCCACCCGAGGGTGGCAAATCCACGTCTTAGCCTACTTGCGGGTAGCACCATCAAACCATTTTCAAATAAACAAACATGAAATGTTTTGTTCCAATTCAGGCGATCCAGTCTATACTTGTATGTTGTGCGCATCACGTAGTAAATCTAGGCTAATAACTGGAATAAGAAGGCATAATGTTTTCAAAACTAGATATCATGGTTAGTAGAGGTCGATCTTCGGATCGGGCGAGCGGGGGGCTCACGAAGTGACCTTCCCCAATCGTACCCAAGTTCCCGAGCCGAGGCAACTTTGGTGATGACGGACACGTGGCCTTAGGCAAACGAGTCAGGGTTTCCTAAATTTCCCCAAAATAAAATATCTAGGTGGCGACTCTGTATCTGGCAAAGCAGTCCATGTTTGGCACTTCTTTCAAAAATCTATTTTCTCAAAACGATTTGCCGAATTTGGACTCTTTGGTTCAGACTTAGAACCGTGACAATTTGAGAGTCCTGAGCTTTAGTGAGCCCAATATCGAACGGAACGGGGGGACTCGTTCCTCCCGGGGGCGTTCGGGGACGTCTACAGGCACTGTCTCCATTGGCACCGCTATCAGAATCAAACTCCGAGCTAGAGCCAGTATCATCATCTTCGCTCCCTAACTCAGAGCCAACCTCAGCGTCATCTCCGCTCCCTGATCTCGAGCCAGCATTATTGTCCCTACTCTCAAACTTAGAGCGTCGGCTCATTGCATCCTTAGAGTTGCTAGTCTCAGTATCATCCCCACTCAAAACTGGCTCTAAGCTGCTCCGACTCTGAGCACCTCTACCCTTGCCTCGACCTCGACGCTCGTCTCGACCGCATGCTGGAGCCTGTCTACCTCTTCTCCCTACCGCTGGAGAGGGTGCTGCCGACACTGCCATTGCTACTGGTGCCCTCAGTGTAGGTGGAACCTGAAGAAAAAAAAAAGGTCAACATATCAGATACAGTGTATGGTTGTTGCAGAATGGAGTATACAATATAAGTGTGATACAGAAAATAGATTCAGCATAAGTACAGTGTGTCGATGCAGTGTGAAGCAGTATCAGAATGTATGTCAATATGCAATGTATCACTAAGAGTATCATACAGTATAAGTATCATGTAGCAGTGAGAATATCGCATGTCAGTACAATGTGGGAAGAAACGCAATGCATGAGGGGAAGGGAAGTATACCTGGATACCGTACAGAGGAGCAGCATCTCTCTCCTCTGCACCATGTGAACTAGAGAAGCAACCAGCTGAAGAAGGCCCTCCATATACTCTATGGGGGCCTACAAGTGAAGTTAAATACTCAGTATCTGAAAAATGAATGCGGGATGCAAAGTTGTCAAGTAATTGTCCATACTAGAGGTGAGCCCGAGGCTCTAACATACCCGTGCCCCGCCTCCGGTGGCTCGATCGGAAGCTGATAGGCCATCCCGCTCAGCCGCCCGCAAGGAATCGTGGTAGGAATCTCCAGCTAACAGACTACCTGCACAATAGAAGAGGCCTCTCCAATACCAACCTCAGCCTTCTGAGCAGCCTCTCCAACCAAAGGAGCACCTGTTGTGTCATCTGCGCGAACTCTAATCAAGGGTGGCATAAGATGAGTCCGGATAAAGGTCGTGTAATCTCCGTCCCCTTGGACATAGTCGGCATTCAACCCCACCATATGCTAAATAATGGCCTCAACTGAGAGGCTATCAGCTATCCTCATGGATGTTGGGGGCGGTATAGGAACAACCGGGGCGAGCAAGCCCAGTGTCCGGGGTACAAACTGCTCTTCCAATAACCAAGCCCGGCAGAATGGCCCTTCAGCAAAATTCGGTATCGAGAGGTAGCCCAAGCCCCAACATACTGGTCCCTAACTCCAACTAGCATCACCGCCCACGGCTGCCACGTGATCTACACATGGAGAATTTGCAAGTTGTTATTTGTTGTCTGTTGTCAGAATATGGATCAGAACAGTAGCAATAGGAATAAAGCAGAAATAACTGTGAGTTTTGGATTACCTCGCAAGCAACCACTGTGTCAAAGTAGCGATGAAAGAAAGCAAAGGTCATGTCCTCGCGGCTCCGGCGATGGCAACTGCCATCATACCGTCGCGAGTAGGGCACGGCCAAAGCAATCTTATCTATCGACTCTGAAAAAAGGGCCAGGAAATAGGCGTAAACCCACAACTGCAAGGAAAGATCAGCAGTGTGAATCCAGTGTGTGAACAGATATTAAACAGAAAGTGCAAAGCCAAAAAGCACTATGCATGAACAGATATAAGACAGAAAGTGCAAAGCAGAAAGCATAAGAAGTAAACAGAATTGAAGATGCAGTGCATACCTCCCAGGCTCTCCAGTAGTATCCGACCCTGTCTTCCTTCATGCGGGAACTAGGGCTCATGTAGCCGTAAAGTATGGCAAGGCCAGCTCTAACCCAGTCATAAAACCGAACCTGAGGCAGGGTCACAAGGGCACTCAACAAGTACAAACCCACGGTGTTCCACCTATTCGTGAACAAGGTGGTACTGAGAAGGTACATCAAGAAGCCCCGAGTGTACTGCTTTACCTCCTCCTACGTCTCAGGCTGACTCCTACAGAAGCGCTCGAGAAACCAACTATATCGCACCATAGCTGGCTTGTATAGAGGTGGGTTCACTCCGAGCAGGTAGATCTAGGGCACCTCTCACTAGCCCATGTCCATGTCGAAGGGGATCGGATCACCCCCTAATCCTAAGCTTGTGATCATCGAAAAGTCATAGGGCGTCATTGTCATCTCTCCAACGAAAGAGAAGTGGAAGGAGTTGGTGGTGTCCCACCACCTCTCCACTAATGCTCCGAGTAGGGCCCAGCTAGCCATGTGGCGCGTAAGCCCGGTGTAGAGTAAGCCAAAGCCTACCTCATCGACAAGGTCACAAACCTAAGAGGGGAGCTCGTGATACCAGTCCCTGGCCGTCACTGCCCCGTAACCCCTACAGGAGCGAGAGTCCTCTTATGGCAAAGAAAGAGTGAGTCAGATGAAAGACAGTGATAAAAGAAGAGTCAAATAAAAGGTAGTGCTAGACAGTCAAATGAAAGGCAGTAAAGCATAAAAATAAAGTTTGTACCTCAGTAGCGCCATGGGAAAGGTGGGAGTCCAACTCCCTCAACAAAATATCCTCCGGCACGCCATCAACGAAATCATCAAAGTGTATCATGCCTCCAAGTGCCATCGTGTGCATGTAGGGGTGGTAAGTGGCCGGATCAAAGGGCCTCACCCTCAATGGTAGTAACTCAGGCTCGGGCCCTGGGGCAAAGACCTCTGCATCTGCCTCGAGGTCAGCGGCAATGTCCTCCGCTGCCTCGCCAGCCTCATCAACTATAGGCTCCTCAACCTTGGCAGCAGATGGAAGAATAGGTACCTCAGGAGGAGCACCGTCATGAGGGATGTCATCCGCCATCTGGAAAGTGGGGTGAAAACTAGTGAAAAAGTGGAGAAAATGCAGAAAATGAGGGAAAAACTTGGAAAAAGTCAACCTTATGAGAGAAAAAATCAAAACCCGAGAAAGTTTGCAAAACCCAAGAAAAACTCGAGGGGAACAAGCCCAAAATGTTGAAAACCCAGAAAAAACAATGAAAACAAAATCTGATTGGTTCAAAGTGAAGAGAGCCAAAGAGGGTTACAAATAAAGTTTGCGTGGGGCATTGGAAAACGCATACAAAGCACAAATCTAGAGAGAGGAAGCACCTAGAGAGAGAGGGAGAGTGATTTTGAAGGTGTGGGTAAGAGGAAATGACGTTTGGTGGTGTATTTAAAGAGACCCGAGCTGAAATGTCAAGTTTGCCCCCGATTTTGCATTAGTGGTCGGTTGTACACTATTGGTGGCTCGCCACCCCCTTTGTGGTCCAATTCTGCTTTTTGCTATCCTCTTACCTAATCCATGTATGGAAGGTCCTGTTTTGGTCTTGGGAAGAATAATGGAGGTATGGAAGAATGGTGCGGATTCTGAGGGCTCAGAATTGTGTTCCGGTTGTGCCGTCCCACTTCCCACTATGTCTCCGGTGCATAAATGTGTCCCGATCACAAGTATGAGCAAGGTGTATCCTTTTTGAGCTTTGTAAAGAGCCTCCGAGTGGTATTTGAAGTCAATTTGATTCCCGAGGATCTCTAACCTGTGTTTCGATTGCGCCGTTCCAATGCTCGCTGTACTCCAGCGCGCAAATGTGCCCCAATTTCAAATAGGAACAAGTTGTATCCTTTTGAGCATTTTGTAAAACCTCCGAAGGGTAAGTCGGAGGTTGTCGTCGAACATCGCTTTTGTTCGTTTTGTCAATTTACATATCTGTTATCTTCTTTTGCATAGAACGTGCACACTCACCTACCTCTTATGTTGCATGTGCTCATTGCATCGTAACTCATATGCTTTCAATTTTTGCATAGAACATGCTTTCAATTATCTTGAATAGAGCATGATTTCAATTCTTGCAAAGAACGTGCTTTCAATTATTTTGCGTAGAACACACATTACCTCTTATGTCGGTTGTCTATTATATTGCATGGAACATGTGTTACTATCATACTGGTTTCAATTACGTCGCCTTGTGTCGTATTCAGATGTGGTATCGCACCCGTTCATTTTGTGCATCTATCGCACTCGTTCACTCTGTGCATCTATCGCACTCGTTCACTTTATGCATCTATCGCACTCATACTTTGTGCATCTATCGCACTCGTTCACTTTATGCATCTATCGCACTCGTTCACTTTGTGCATCTATTGCACTCGTTCACTTTGTGCATCTATTGCACTTGTACTTTGTGCATCTATCGCACTCGTTCACTTTGTTCATCTATCGTACTCGTACTTTGTGCATCTATTTCACTCGTTCACTTTGTGCATCTACCACACACTCTTATTGCCTTATGCATCTATCGCACAATCTCATACTTTTTGCATCTATCGCAACATCTCAGGGTGTGCGAAAGCACGACCCTACGTAATTTTTCTCCTCTTCTCACGATTTCAGTATGGTTAGAGTGTGTTTTTATTTCTTTTCGTGTGAAACGTGGTTCGACTTCTTTGCTGTTATCTTGTTATTGCTTAATGCAGCATCTTCTATGATCATGGATTTTCAAAAAATCAGCTTCGCAAAGCGTGTAAGTCCAACTTTCAAAGTATATTCTTTGTGCATATCATTTGCATCTTGCCTGTGAACTACACTGGTTTGATTCCTTGCAAAGGGATACATAGGCAGCTTTCAAGCTCAACCAATTTAATTTATGTTTTGTTGTTTGCCCATGTCTTACGGCCTTGTCAAAATGAGTCGTCTCTAGGCTCTGACATTCACTCACGTCATTTCATGACTTCAAGCTCTGTCAAAAAGGGCAACTGTAGACACCCCATTTTTTACGACCCTTAAGACTTGGGGGCCACTGATTTGATCACCCAATAATGAATGCACACACTTGTCAAACGCTCAATTTTCTCAGTAGGAAGCCTCAGATTTAAGCCTCAAAAACCTACAAACCTTGTACTAGTTTTGGGCCAAAACAATAGTTTTTTAAGCTTGAACACCTAGGGGCCTGCAGACCCACTAGTGGCCTGTCGGCCACTATTAGTGTACGGCCGCCCCCTTTTGTTGGCCTACTGGCCACTTGTCTAAAAAACTAGATCTTTTTGCCAGCTGTGCCAGCTGTCTACACAGATGCGCCAGCTGTCTACACAGATGCATACACTGCACCAGCTGTGTCTGTATGGATATTTTTGAGATAGTCTCCTATATTTCTATATATGGATGAATCACTCTCATAATTTAGGTTTAGAAAAATTTGTGGAGAAGTTTTGAAAAATATTTCTCTTTCTATATTTCTCTCTCTTCCTTGCAACTTGTATACCCTTTGCCTAGACACTCTAAACCAAAAAACCTTGAGGGGAGGTGTTTGAACTTGCATTTAGCTCTTGAGGGTGTGAAATTAGTGGTTTATAATTCAAATGATCATTCCTCTTCAAGAGGTATACATTCTAGCTCTTTTGTACCATCTTCTTTCTATCTTTTCTTACAGTTTTTAGGCTATTTTTCATTTGTATTTGTAGGCTATAACTTGTGGTTTAAAGCCATTAAAGGTTAGAGAGATAGACCACCCTTCTTTGAACCTTGTCTTCTAGGCTTTTACCCTTGTGTTTCCCACCTTTTCATTATCTTTTTTTTTTTTTTGAGCTTTTTACCACTAATTTTTAGAGGTTTTTCAAAGGCTAAAATGTAGTTTTAAAGTCCCAAAAATGGAGGGGTTAGCCTCCCCTCCTTTGGCTTGTTTACTAGCTTAGTTGTTCCATTATTTTAGCTTGCTTTTGTAGATGTTTTTACCTTAATTTCAGTGTTGTTTTAGCCTATTTTAGGACTGTTTTAAGTTGTTCATGTCATTTATGCTTTGTATTGCATGCTTGTAGTGTAATGGTCCTCATAGGTTTGGTGTTTTAGTCATTAGACACCAACCTATTTGAGGTGATAGCATTTATTTAGAGCTTTCCATACTTATGTTCATCTCTAATCATCTCTGCACCTCTCTCATTTCTTGGCTTTTTCTTTGCTTTGAAAGTCGTTTCAAACCGATTGTTTGTTTAAGCTTGAGATAGAGATTGTTGTGCCTAATGGTTTAATCTCTTTAGAGGTTCATTACCAATGGCACGACGTCTTTCTCATGCCCAATGCAACCCTTTGTTTGGCACTTCTTTCCATTAGTGGACTTAATCTTCATTTCATTATTGGACTAAAAGGCTTAAGGAATGGAAAGGTAATTAAAAGAGGTATTAAAATTGGAATAAAATGGAGCAAGAGATAATAAAATAGTTTGGGGTTCAATCGGACGTTAATTAAACCCATTGAGTCTTGAGTCGTTTCATACTTGTTAGTGATGAAAACGGTTCAAGAGTCAAATGTCAACCACTTCCCTTGATCAATATCATGATAGGGAGGAGGTTCGTGAGTCTTTCATTGTGCATTTATTGAAATTGTATCACTTTGGTTCATAAGTCATCACACAATGAATTTGCGGCGATTAATGGCTTGCGGACCAAGCCTACGCCTCTTTTGATGTGTTTGATGATAAGGAGAGACAGGGTGGACAAACATCTCCTGAGAATGCTCTGTTTGTGCTTTGTTTCATGTCTATTGTAGCAGTTCAGTACCAAACATTAGTGGCCGATAGGCCACCTTTACCACACAGCAGACCACTTATGGTGTACGGCCGTCTACCACTTCTGGCTTGGCAGCAACCTTTTTCAGCTAGGCAATGTATTTTTTTCTGCAAAATAGAGCAGAGGCTGAGGCGAAAATAGTGCAATTTTCTGACTGCAAAACAGAACCCCTTTGGCAACAAAACAAAGGCATTTTCTAGTGGAAACCGCCTTCATGCATGCGCATTCCTTACTTCTCAGGGCTGATTAGTTAGAGTAATTCATTACTTAGCTTAATTAATTCTATAGTGTAAGTACTTAGTTAGTCCTTTGTATTAATTATATTTGTGTTGTAATTAATTAGTTTAATTCCAATTGTAATAATTAGCTAGCGTAGTTAATTTATTTCATTTGTTTGTAATAGTTAGTTAAATTCGAGATAGTTAGCTAGCTTAGCTAGTCCATTCATTCGGACCCTAATGCGCGAGAACAAAATGTAATAATGTGTATGTCTTCCAACCCCACGTCTTTCTCCCTTTTATTTACCTACTTATGATGGATAGTGTAGTACATCATATTTCGTTTAGCATTTTCCATGCAAAATATCCATTTGTCTTGCATACATAAAGGCTCGATTCATCATTCTAACACGCATTGTCTTTTATTACCTCATACTTGAAAACGTGCTTAAACTACATGCTATCATGTTATTTTACATGTCATAACTAGTAGTCGAGCCTATTAGTTGCATTATGTATGTGTTGCATTAGTCATTACATAGTTAGAGCATGCATTTTTCCTAACTCTTTTCCTTGGCTTGCGTTGGAGTACTAGGTGAGCATTTTTTCGCTTTAGCATATTGCATTGTGTATGATTGTTGTCATGCCAAGCATATTTTCCATGAGGCTAAATGCCTAAGTGATATACCCATTTGAATTCTTGTGGATGAAGGCTAATTGCTTAAATTGGGATAATTTGAGTAATGTACATATGCGATAACTTTTTCATGTGATACATATTCAAAACAATTTTCAAAACAAATATGAAATCAAAGTGTTCTAATTTTTCCAAATTAGTCTATACTTGTGTGCATCACATAGTAAATTAGCCTACTAAATCAAAACAAGAGCATATAATGTAAATAAAAATTACATCATGATTAGTAGAGGCCGATCTTTGATCAAGCGAGCGGGGGTGCTCAATTCATGACCTTCCTCTCTCGTACCTAAGTTCCCGAGCTGAGATACTTTGGTGATGACGGACACGTAGCCTTTAGCATAAGTAATGGGTTTCCTAAATTTTTCAAAAATATTTAGGTGGCGACTCTGTAATCTAGCAAAGCAGTCCATTTTTGACATTTTGATTCAAAATTGATTTTCCAAAAGATTTTCTGGATTTGAACTCATTTGTGTTTATCTACTTCACATTGCACTTCTGAAATCAAATTCAGAACTATAGGAGTCTGAACTGTAAGGCTTGTCGTATCCAAAAGGAGCACGAAAAGCAAGCTACACACATGCTATAGATTCATAATCTAGAATTGATTAATGTATTTGTGTGTGTGACGTCGTTTTGCAATATTTTAAGGAGATAAATGAATGAATGATAGTTTCGGAAATGTTTTCGATATTAAGTAATTGAGACTGGTGAGCTTTTGCATGTATGTTCGATAGTTATAATTAGGGGTGGTCGCGGTTCGGTTTTGGACGGTTTGTGGATCAATTTGGACCCGCCCGCATGTATGCAGTTTGGAAAAATTCAATCCACAACCGCCCGCAGTGCGGGATTCGGTTTGTGCGGATAGGGTTCGCAAATGTGTGGGCAGTTGCAGGCAGTTTGCAGATTGGGCTTTTTTATTTAAAAATTTATTTTGAAACCTTTTTTTTTCCATTTTATAAATATTTATTTTGGGCCCTTTTTCCCCCATTTTCTAAAATGCTCCAACATTAATAATTAATGAATTAAAACTTATAAAATTAAAAGTACAACGAAATAAATATTTATTTTGGGCCCTTTTCCTCCCATTTTGGAGTCTTTCTTTGACAAATTTACTTCTCTCTGTGTTTTTGGCATTAGTGTATCTAATCAGGCCCATCATGTATTTGAAACCATGAAACACTATTGTGCATACTGAATACCACACTAGATGACTGTGGATCGGAGCTCCACACTTGATTGGACTATCCAGGAATTGAGACCGTACAACAATAAGCACCGTTAGAGCTGCCCAACCGGGGTTGGCCGGATACCTCCTACGGTGTGGGAGTAAGTGATCGGAGAAGATGAGAGGTACACTCTAAGTGTAGAGAGTTGTGTTTAAGTGAATATCGTTTAGCTTAGATCAATTACCTTCAGTGTGAAGTCAGTGTAGTTTATATAGAATTTCTTGCTTGTTCTACAAGATGGTTTCATGGAGCTCTAGTGCTCTGCAAAGTTTCCTTTAGCATTGCTCAAGATGGGGGACCATTTGGTAGTTAACAAGGGGTGTATATACTCATTGTAACCATGCTTATAACAGGTCACATTCCCTTGATCAACTGTTTCCGTGATTCTAGGGGGAGGGGACAAGCTGAGGTGGCATCCTCCAAGTACATGCGTTCACAGCTTCCACATTTCTCTATTGGGTTATTTTAGCTCAGTACCGTTGTGCCTCGGCTCGGCCCCCTACAAGATTGCTTGTAAAGATGGGCTGGCCCAGTAGGATATCTTTGTATGGGCTCGGCCCCTTTTGGGCTCGGTCCAAGGATCAGATCCCGCAGCTCGACCTAGCCCAGCATAGTGGCTGGACTGACCTTTCCAATACGGGTTGGGCCCAAATGCTTAAGGACTTGGGTGGATTGTTGATTATGTAATTGGGTTAATCTGATTGGCCCACTTGTTTATCCTGCTCCTCAGGACTTGAGTCTAATGGATTGGGCCGGCCCAAGGCTTAGATCCGACCCATTTTATATTTAGTCCCTTCATTTGCCCCCTAGCTCGTGCTAAGGTTCCCTTTGGGTGGAGCTATTGCTCTGTGCTCTAAGCGTCGCGTCGCTTCGGATCTGCCCTAATTTGGCCTTAGTGACAGTTCAATCCTGACACACACTCCCTACATGTGTAATTTCATGGTGACATGTGGCGGCATGGTTCTAGTGCACAGAGATAATGCGCCAATTCCATACTGATGGTCATGATTTATGTACCTTCACGCCGGCTAAGTGCAATAAATGCTCTAGGGTTATCAATCCAAACCCCATCATCTATCTCCAAACTTTTAGAAAGTCCAAAACCCTCTCCATCCCCCTAAGTTGGTCTCGACGGTGCTCTGCCTAGACGTTCCGTTGCCCTTCTCGTTCTCGTTTTAAGGTTGCCTACTTGTCACTACTATTTTAATCTCTGTAAGTTCCCCTAAAAAATTTTTTCTTGTTCGTTTCTGTCTTGATCGCCCTCTTTGGCCCTTGTGCCATTGTTTCCGGCATCTGGTTCTATTCTTTGCCTAGTTAAAGTTTTGTCTTTGCCCTATTAGGTCTGGTTAGTGGGGAAATTTCGATCATTAGTTGATACCCCTGAGGCAATGGCCATGTTTCGCCAAGACTATGGCATCCCTGATGATGTGACCCTTTCACTGGCGTAGGTTGACGCCAAGCGCATGGGCACCAGAAGTACAGTTGCTTTCCCAATCGCAGCAATTGTTGAAGGAGGGGTCTGATTTCCCCTTGATCCTTTGGTGTGCCACTTCCTGCACCAAGTTTAGCTTACCCCTATGCAGGTGTCTGCCAATTTGTTCCGAGTTGTCTGTGGCGTCTCCGCTCTTAACAGGCAGTTGGGTTTGAGCTTGGACATCTAGGACATTTTGGATTGCTATACCCTTTCACAGAACAAGGATCACAGTACTTATTATCTCTGTGTTCGCTCGACTGATTGTGATCTTGTAACTGGCTTACCTGATTCAGACAAACATAATGACGATTTTCTACAAGTCAGTGGTAATTGGGAGTTTCCTGTTGGGACTGAGTTCTAATCTGAATGGATGCCCCAAAAAGATGGCTACCCAGGTCCAAGTTCTTCCTCCTAGTATTTCCGTGTTTTTTGCCTTGTTTTGAATGTTGTTTTAATGTTATTCTTCATTTCTACAGAGGCTTCCCGTTTTCAGCGCAGGCCGAACCGGGAGAACATCGAGGCCATTAAGGCTGTTTTGAGGTATAAGAAAAGGTCCATGCCCAAACTGCTAGGCTACCAGGCAACCTATCGTTCCACCATCCCAAAGAAAGCGAGACTTACTACGTCTCTTCTGGATTCTGACACTGAAACTAATACGTCCCTTATCCCTCTGGTCACGAACCGCCGCCAAAGCCAAGGCTTGCCGTCTGAAAGGACACCTTCTCCTGCCCCCAGTTTCACAGGGGGTGGGTCAATGTCGAAAAGGAGAGTGCTTGTGGACTTGGAAGCGGAGGCTTTTGGCTCTTCTGACATTTTGGGGACTCCTTTGATGAAGGCCAAACCAAAGAGCCTTATGGACATGAAGTTGGAGATAGGAGTCTCTGGCCCTTATGCTGTTGCTACCGAACCCTCTACTTCGGTTGCTGTAAGGGCGAAGAAGAGGAGGAAGGAGACCGGCAAGGCGGTAATTGGAGAGGCTTCTGAAGATCCTGTTGAGGATAAGTCATTTGAAAAGCAGGAGCGCCAAAGTTGCATCAAGGCAGACCCATTTCTACTTCTGATTCAGTTATTGCTTTTGGGGACTTTGTTTTTGACCTGACCAAGACCTTGTTAATGCCAATTGATATGGCAGATCACAACAGGCCCTGTGATATTCCGGTTCTGAAGGGGACCCTTCAGATAATGACTATTGTAAGTGTTTTGGGGATTCTCTTGATGTTATTTTACTGTTTACTTTCTTTTAATTTCTTGTTATCTGCTGTAGTGTATTCAGAGGATGCACATGTCGATCACCAGAGCTGAGGAACTGGAGAAGGCCATACTGGAGGTTGCCATGAATGCTGAAAGACTAACAGTGAATTTGGAAGCCGAGAAGAAGGGACGCAGGACTGCTGAGAGGGAGGTATTCCATCTGAGCAAGGTTATTACCTCGGTTGAGAAGTCTAAGGAAGCTGCCATTGGGATACAAGCCCAACTTGAAGGGAAGGTGGCAGAGTTGGAGGCTGTTATTGCGGCGATGGCCATTAAACGTTTTGCTTTGAAGGCTAAGTATTGGCAGCAAGTTTGGGATGAAGCTAGGGCTGCTTACAAAGAAGAGGTGCTAGTGTTGCGGGATAAGCTTTTTCTGAAAGGTTGGACAAATGCTTTGGTAGTTGCTCAAATTCTTGAAGGGTCTCCCTTGTTTCAAGATGTTCCTGTACCCTCAAGGTCCTTCGGTCCGAAGACTGCTGCTACCCCTGCTATTCTTCCAGTTAAGACTTTCCCAGGAACTGATTCTGTAACCAAGACTCTGGAGAGAGATACTGTCAATGAGACAATGAACGTTGAAGGGAGTGAAACCCTAGAAACTGAAGCTGTGGGAGATGTGGTTAAGGAGGCTTCTACTTCTCAAGAAGTTGGAGCTACCTCTACTTTTCTTCCCCAAGATGGCCCGAATAAGATTGTGGATGCTTCTCCTGAAGTTGCTATTGTTCATGAAAGTTGAAGTTACTTTTGGGATGATTTGAAGTTTTTTGCTTTTTCTCTCTCTCTTTTGTTTTTATTTTTCTGCTGTACTAGGGCTCGGTCTTCCTGACAAGTTGCCCCCTTAGGTTGGTCAAGACAATTTCTCTTTCTTCTTGCTACTGTTTCATGGGGCCAGCTGTGCCTTTGAAAGAATTTCACTTCTGACATTGCAGTTTGATATGTTTTGTTTTCATACTTGCATTTGTTCATACTATTTGCCCCTGGCCGAGCACTATTGGGTCCATGGGGCCAAATAGATGCTCGGTCTTCCTGGTTGCACTGATTGTTGTAATTTGAATGAGAGTAACTTACTTAGGTCCAAGTTGCCTGCTAAGAAAAAATAATTGTTTGCCCCCACCTGGAGCTAAGTAAGATTGGTACTGAAGAACCCGTTCTCTGGGAGAACTGCTTAAGTTGATGTTGATGTTGATGTTGATGTTGATGTTGATTGTATAATTGCCATTAAATGGGACAAATAGATATAGAGGAAATATGTCATACTCAGGTCCAGGTTGGTACCAAGAAAACAATTGTTTGCCCCTGCCTGGAGCTGAGTAAGACTACTGTTGAAAGTGTGATCGTTGAAGGGTTTACCCAAGTCCGTTCTAACTTTGTTTGGAGTGCAGCAGTACTGGGGTGTTGATGTTATGATACTTAAGAAATTTTGTGATTGCCAAGAAAAAGAGTTAAAAAATTTGTTAGAGCAATTTCCACCAAGCAGTTCCACTTGGCTAAGGTCCATTTTGGTGGCCAAACATAACTCCACCAAGCAATCCCACTTGGCATGTTTGAGTGCAGACCAAAACTAAATTTCGTTCGGTTGTGCTGAAACTTTTTCCATGTGGTTAAAACCAAAGCTAAATCCATTTGGTAAACACCAAAGCTAATTTCGTTTGGTAAACACCAAAGCTAATTCTGTTAGGTAAACGCCAAAGATAATTTCATTTGGTAGACACTAAAGCTAATTCTATTTGGTAAACACCAAAGCTAATTATGTTTGGTAAACACCAAAGCTAATTCCGTTTATTTTGAAATTGGGCTTAAGTTGTAAAGTCCAAGTTAAGTAATAATCTGTCCTGACCACAAAGCGTGTACAAGTACTTGGAAACAAAAGTTCAAAGAAGTGGGGAGGCATTCTCATTAAGTAAAAGAAAGATGCTTTTACACTTGAGAGATAAATGTGAGGTTGAGTCTATTGATAGTATTTTTTGACATTTGCTACATTCTAAGGCCAAGGTATGGCCTTGCTGCTGATATCCTCCAAGTAGTATGCTCCGTTTCCAGCGACGATTGTAACCTTATATGGACCTTCCTAGTTAGGTCCTAATTTTCCTTCGCCAGGCACCCTTTTGTGATCCATAACTTTCCTCAAAACCAGTTCTGCAGGTGTAAACTGTCTTGGGAAAACTTTTTGGTTGAAACTCTTGATGAGTTGCTGCTGATAGGCAACAAGTCTTATCAGTGCTGCTTCTCTTCGACCCTCTGCCATATCCAGTGCTTGTGCAATAGCTTCCTCATTACTTGCACTTTCAAACAACTCTGATCGGAGGGTTGGGAGACCTACTTCAAGTGGGATAACAGCCTCCATTCCATAAGTTAGGGAGTAAGGTGTTTCCCCCGTTGAGCGCTGTGTCGTGGTTCAGTAAACCCATAACACGTGGGGTAACTCTTCAATCCACTTTCCTTTTGCACTTTCGAGCAGCTTCTTTACTCCATTGATGATGGTTTTGTTTGACGCTTCTACCTACCCATTACTCTGTGGGTAGCTCGGAGAGGAGTTCCAATATTCGATCTTGAGGTCGGCACAAAATTTCCTGAAGATCTTTCTGTCAAACTTTGTTCCATTGTCTGCAATCAGTACCCGCGGGATGTCGAAACGGACCATGACGTTCCTCACGATGAACCACTTTGTGTTTGCTTCTTTGATGGTTGCCAATGCTTCAACTTCAACCCACTTGGTGAAATAATCAGTTGCAGCAATGAAGAATCATCTGTTCCCAGTGCCCCGTGCCAAAGGTCCAACAATATCCAAACCCCACTGGGCAAAGGGCCACGGGCTGGTGAGTGGAGTAAGAGTTTTGGCTGGTTGATGAATTAGTGGGGCAAACTTCTGACATTTGTCACACTTTTGAACGTACTACTGTGCATCTTGCTGCATCCATGGCCACTAGTACCCGTAAGTGAGGGCTCAGTGTGCCAATGACCTTTCACTAACGTGGCATCCATAAATCCCATCGTGAATTTTGTAAAGAACATTTTCGGCTAGATTTGGATGCACACACAACAGATAAAGACCGAGATAGGAGCATCGATATAGCTTCCCAGATGGTCAGACCCAGAACCGAGCTGATCTATGTTGAATTTTGTTGGCTTCTTTCTTGTCTTCGGGGATAGTGCCAGATTTCAGAAAAACAAGTATTGGATCCATCCAGCTTGGCTCTAGGTCATTACAACGGACTGGAGATGCAATGTTTCGATCTGGCACAAACTCAACCCAAACTTTTCTAGCATCTTTAACATCTACTGATGAGCCGAGGTAGGCCAGAGCATTAGCATGGTTGTTTCTGTCATGACTGATTCGTTCCACTTATATAGATTGAAATTTTTTAAGTAGATCCTTAGCCTTGTCTGCATACATGGCTATTCTTTCGTCTCGTGTTTCATAGACCCCAATGAGTTGGTTAATAACCAACTGAGAATCGCTGAAAACCAGAAGTTGCTCTGCACTGAAGTGTTCAGCACTTCTTAAACCGACTAATAGTGCTTCATATTCCGCTTCATTGTTAGAAGCCTTCAAACCGAGCCTACGAGCTTGCTCCTAGATAAATCCTTCTGGTGATATAAGTACTACCCCTGCCCCCGAGCCTCGGTTATTGGATGATCCATCAGCGTAAAGCTGCCAGATATTACCAATAAAGAGTTTCCATGCTTCTGAAGCGCATTGCTTTCCTAGTTCGGTAGTTCGTGGTACCTATACCGAGCTGGAGTTTTCGTGCTCGGTGCTCTGGGCGAGAGCAAACTCGGCCACGAAATCCACCAAGACCTGGGCCTTGATTGCTATTCTGGGTTGATATCGAATGTCAAACTCACCAAGTTCAACCGCCCATTTCACTGTTCAGCCGGAGAAATCAGCTCGGCTGAAGACAGATCTGAAGGGGAATTCAGTGAGGACATTGGTGGTGTGTCCCTGAAAGTAATGTTGCAACTTCCTTAAGGCGATAAGTAGTGCGTAAGCTAGCTTCTCCAAGGATAGGTACCATGTCTCGACATCTAGTAGAGTCTTGCTAATGTAGTATACTGGCCTCTGTTCCTTTTCAACCTCTCGAATCAATACTGCACTTACGGCGTGATCTGAGACTGCCAGATACAGGTACAGTTCTTCCCTCGGTTCTGGAGTAGACAGGAGAGGTGGTGCACTGAGATATTTTTTGAGGCCTTACAATGCTTCGGTACATTTAGGACCCCACTCAAATGTAGCCTTTTTCCTTAGTAGCTGAAAGAAGGGCTTCATCCGATTTGAAGACTTGCTGATGAACCGATTTAGGGCAGCTGCCATTCCAGCCAGCTTCTGTAGCTCTTTAGCCTTTGTTGGCACTTCGAGCTCTTGTATTGCTTTGATTTGATCCGAATTTGCCTTAATTCCTCTGTGAGTCACCATATACCCCAAGAACTTCGGTGTTCCTACCCTGAAAGCGCATTTCGAGGCATTAAGGCGAAGCTAATGGTTTTTCAGGATATTAAAAACTTCTCTTAGGTCTATAAGGTGGTATGTAGCGAGCTTACATTTTACTACCATATCATCTATGTAAGCTTCTGTGGTTCTTCCAAGCTGATCCTTGAGCATTCGAGTGATCATTCGCTAGTAGGTTGCCCTGGCATTCTTGAGGCCGAATGGCATTACTTTGTAGCAATAGGTGCCTCTTGGAGTAATAAATGTTATTTTCTCTTGATCTGGGCTGAACAGTGGTATCTAGTGATAGCCGCTATAAGCGTCCAGAAAGCTCATACGCTCATGTCCCGCTGTTGAGTCTACCAATTGATCAATGCGAGCAAAGGAAAGCTATCCCTGGGACAAGCTCTGTTAAGGCAGGTGAAGTCAACGCAGACTCTTCATTTTCCATTCTTCTTTTTTACTACAACTATGTTGGACAGCCATTGTGGGTACTGAACCTCTCAAATGGCCCCCGATGCTAGGAGCTTGTCGACCTCGGCAATTACTACTTCGGCGTGCTCAACTGAGGATCTTCGGCTTTTTTGCACAATAAGCTGAGCAGAAAAGTTAATGTTGAGTTTATAGCAAGTAAAATCTGGACTCAACCCTAGAGTATCATATGCTGACCATGCGAATACCTCCATATTTTCCCTCAGCAAATCCAGCAGCTGAAGTTTCTCATCAGCGCCTAGCGAGGTACCAATAAGGAAATACTTTTCTGGGTCATCTTCCTTTACTAGGACTTTCTCCAAATCCTCTATTATCTTTTCCGCTGGGGTTCCTCCGACATCTTCCAAGACCGACTGTTCGGCTACTTCAACTGTCTGTACCCGATTGCAGAGTTGTTTAGCATTCATAACTACCATGAAACAATGTTTTGATGCAACTTGGTCCCCTGAGATCTGCTCTACTCCGTGTTCTGTTGGGAAGTGGATGAGCTGGTGGTAGGTTGAGGGGACTGCTTCCATTTGATGAATCCAAGGATGACTGAGTATGGCATTATAAGGAGAAGATGTATTAATAACTAGGAATTCTATCTGCAGGGTCTTTGTCCCAGCCACAACTGGCAACACTATCTTGCCAAGTGGCCATTCAGGCTGTGAATTAAAGCCAACCAATGGAGCTGACGCCGGGGTGAGGTTCTGCTCAGAGAGACCGAGCTTCCTGAACAAGTCGTAATACAATATATCCGCTGCACTACCCTGATCTACCGGGACTCATTTTACGTCAAATCATTTCCCAATTCCCACAATTATAATCAGTGCATTAGTATGTGGGTGCTGAATACCTTCTAAATCCTTTCTAGTAAATGAAACAGTGCAGAAGGGGGGCTTAGGTACTGTACGTACCTTTTTCGGCTCAGGCCTTACTGAGATGACTTACTGAATCTACACAACTTTGGAAATTTCTTCTTGAAATGCCTCCTCGCGCTCGTGGCTAGTTGTTCCATGGATTACAATTATTACCAACCGAGGAGGATGCTTAACGTTCGATTCCGGTAGAGGGTTCCCTTGCTCGGCCACCATTTTATCCTGATCAATGTAGTCTCAGAGGTGTTCAGCAGCTACCAAGTCTTCCAGGTGTTGCTTCAATGCTCTGCAATTCTGAGTCATATGCCCCATGTCTTGGTGATAGGTGCATCTGAGCTTCTGATTACGCCGAGCTGGATCTCTCGACATTTTTGGCGGCCAAGTAAAGAATGGATCTCTCTTGATCTTTTCCATAATACGATAGATTGGTTCCTTGAATATGGTCACAACTGCTTCATGGGATTTAGACTTGTCTGCTTCATTCACTGTGAGTCCTCCGTGTTCCCCTCGGTCTGCTTTTTTTTGTGTCGAGCTGTTTGTTCAGTTGATACTACCTCGATGAGGATCTAATCATCTTCGAGGCAAGTGTACTGCTCAATCCTAGCGTGCAAGTCCTTCAGTGATGTGGCTGGACGCTTGGTAAGTGACTATCCCAGCTTACTTTTCGGACGCAGACCGTGTTTAAAAGACATTCCAACCATCTGTTCACTGCAAACATTTTTTTCCAAATCATTATACTCCTCCCAATACCTTCTAGCATAATTACACAGCGTTTCCTCGTGTTCCTTTCGGAGACCGAACAGTGTGTCTGGCTCTTTTGGGATCTTAGTGTTGGAGACGAATCTGGCCAAGAACTCATCAGAAAACTGCTTCCAGTCATAAATCGATCCGGCGAGGAAACGATCGAACCATCGAAGTCTAGATTCTCCCAAGCTGGACAGAAAGACTTTGCATATCAATGCCTCGTCTCGGCTCCATAAGGACATCATCTGCCAGTAATGGCTGATATATGTCAGTGGATCTAATTTCCCATTATATGACGTGAACTTTGGTGGAGTGAATTTCTTGGGGGGTCTCATGGCTTCGATTTCTGGGGTGAATAGAGAGGAGATGAGCCAATCCAATGCTCAGTGCTCTCTCTGATGGATAGTACGGTCAAGATGATCTTGCCGTTGCTCATTTTGTCTGTTGCCAATCAGCCAAGTACGGAGATCCTGAGGAGGATACTGTCTGCTGGCTAGCTGTTTTTTGCCTCTTAACCCTTCTCCGACGTGAACCACAGGTGTGGCTGCTCGCAGCCTCACTTTGTACTAGGATTGGCTGGCTTTTGCTGCCCAGATTCATTTCTGGGAACCTTCTTCACTGGTGGTTCACGAGATGGGCTCCTCTGTCACAGGTGAGAGGGCTTTGCATCAATCCTCTTCTTCGTCGAGTCACTCATCACCCTTTTGAGTTGTGCTTTCAGTTCCTATATCTCCATTCCCATGGAATTAATGATTCAATCCCTATAATCCTTCTCTAGTAGAAAATGATGAGAAAAATCTCCAACGAAGGGCAGTCGATGCTCAACAGATTCGGGAGTCTGGTTGTTGTTTCCGGTTTGTTCTTCCAGGACTATTGGGAGTGCCAAGCCTTTATCCTTTGTCTCTCCGTCTGTGGAGTCAATGCCGAAGGCAGGATGTCCTCAATCCACATCGCCGAAATCAAGTGCAGAACTCAAAGATGAAGCCATTCACGCTCACCACTCTAATTGTGCGTACTGAATACCGCACTAGATGATTGTGGATTAGAGCTTCGCACTCGATTGAACTATCCAGGAATAGAGACCCTGCAGCAATAAACACCGTTAGAGCTGCCCGGTCGGGGTTGGCCGGATAACCCCTCCGGTATGGGCGTGAGTGATTGGAGAAGATGAGAGATACACTCTAAGTGTAGAGAGTTATGCTTAAGTGAATATGGTTTAGCTTAGATCAGTTACCTTCAATGTGAAGTCAGTGTAGTTTATATAGAATTCCTTGTTTGTTGCCCAAGATGATTTCATGGAGCTCTGGTGCTGCAAAGTTTCCTTTAGCATTACTCAAGGTGGGGGACCATCTGGTAGTTAACAAGGGGTGTATATACTCATTGTAACCATGCTTGTAACAGGTCACATTCCCTCGATCAACTGTTTCTGTGATTCTAGGGAAAGGGGACCAGCTGAGGTGGCATCCTCCATGTGCATGCACTCACAGCTTCCACGTTTCTCTGTTGGGTTCTTTTAGCTCAGTACCGTTGTGCCTCAGCTCGACCCCCTATGAGATTGCTTGTAAAGATGGGTTGGCCCAATAGGATATTTTTGTATGGGCTTGGCCCTTTTTAGGCTCGGTCCAAGGATCAAATCCCGCAGCTCTGCCCAGCCCAGCATCGTGGCTAGACTGACCATTCCACTACGAGTTGGGCCCAAGTACTTGAGGACTTGGATGGATTGTTGATGATGTAACTGGGCTAATCTGACTGGCCCACTTTTTTATCCTACTCCTCAGGACTTGAGTCTAATGGACTAGGCCGGCCCAAGGCTTGGATCCAACCCATTTTATATTTAGTCCCTTCAACTATTTTCAAAATTTAAACCATTTGGGTTTATTTAGCTAGAATTCATGTAATTTGATGGAAGGTTAGGTTTTGTTTGTGTTGAAAAATACACAAATACACAAAGTGGAAACTTTGATTACAAATTATTGTAAAATAGCAAAAAAACCTCTAATACAAAACTGTTGATATGACCACCAAGGGACCATCATAGTTGATAAGAGAGTTTTCTCTTCTCCTTATTGACCAGGGTTCGAATCCCCTACTACTTAAGTGGAAATCCGACAGTTTAGGTGGATCAGCTAGCTTCTCCTAGTTTGGCTTGCAAGGATGGATCCTAAGGGTCCTACCTTGGGCTATTCTGGGTATAAAAATAAATAAATAAATAAATAAATATTAAAAATAAAAAATAAAAACTGTTGATAGGAGGAAACTCTTAAAACAACATGGGGTAGTTCAAATAGAGAAGTATAAGGCTGCTTCACTCACAGTGCAACACACAACACTATATTTTTCTGAAAAATACAGAAAACAACTCAACGGAGAATGCTCACTTTTTCTCTATCAAACTCTACTCTCTAATATCTTTCTCTTATTTTTCCGCAACTCCCACAATAGAGAGAGACTGTCACTCTCCCTCCTTGGAGAGAAACTCACTTTCCCTCAATCTTCAACTCTCTAATACATCATCTATATATAGACTTTCCTACAATGTAAACATCCAACGTGAACACTTGAAACCCAACTATAACTCAATTTCATTTTGAATCCTTCAGCCTCCAAACTAACAGTTAACACAAATCATGAAGCTATATATCTATAGCTTCTAGCTAGGCTTCTTCACTTCTTCTTCTAGAATCAAGCTTAACAAGCACATGTTATCCTCTACTATCAACCATCTATTGACTTCTTCTTCTTGGTAATTTTTTTATTCTCTAGATGAGTTTGGGGATGACCTGAACCACATAAAGCACTTTAAGATTGTAAATTCTTTGGGGAGATTAAGAATGTGAAGATACTTGGGTCTATGAAACAGTAATTCGTTTCATAGAAGAAGAAACACAAGAAATTAGAAAATGGGAGAATGATTTCATACAGTTGTACTAAGTAATGTCCAGACATTAACTAAAGATTTTATACACTAATTTGATCATTCATGAGAATCTTTTTTTATAGTGGCAATCACTTAAATATTGTTATGAAGTCTTTATGAGTAAAAAGGCAATTCTCATGTGTCATTCAAATTTAGATGGTATCTTCATTTTGTTTCTATGTAAAACATTTAATTTTTTTTTTTTTTTTTTTTTTTTTTTGGAAGTGATGATTTTTTGGGTCCTTTATATCAAAGTAAAAAGCTGATTTTTGCATGTGGGATTAGTGTTCAGATTCATTTGTTCCTTCCAAATTAGTTGTAGTGTTTGTTGTGGCCAATACATGCTATGCATTTTATATTATCTGTATTTCTTTTTCTCAATTAATTTTTCATGTATTGCTTCATGCACTATTGAAATATAAAATTTTGGCCTCATCATGTCTTTCAAAGAGTAAATATATTGTGTTTTGGACTTATATAGTAGTGATGACACAATTTTGATTTTTTCTTAAATTTTGCAAGGAATAGTGTTTTTTTTTAGGGCTTTTTAATTTTAATTTTAATTATTTGATCTATTTACAGAACTTAGATAATTGAAAAATGGCGAGTTCTTCAATGTGTGTTCTATGTTTGTTTCAATGTAGTAATTTATTGTCTAAATCTAACTGTTTGGAGAGGTTTGCCTTACATTCATGTTTAGAATCTTTGCTCAATGCTATTTTTCATGTGTTTTAGCCAATGATGGGTTCAATATTATGCTTACAGGTGGTATATTCAGAGCAATTAGAGAAGTACATAAATTTTGTGCTCAAAGAAGGTGATTAGTTACCAAACAAATTAGAAGAATATTTTTTGTTGTAATTGTGAAACATGCAATTGTCACTCTTAAACATTGGTTTACTAAATTGTTTTGGTATTGTTCAGATTCAAATTGTAAAATCATTTGATTCAGTGATATTATAGTAAGCTATTCATGCATTTATTATTGTTCTTCTTATTGTTTTTATTACTGCAATGAGTTTATTTTGTTGTTAAATTAGAGTTGCTTTTAAAAAATTATATGCTCTTCAATGAGGGTGATTTGCAATCAAATTGTGTTGGCAGTCTTTAAGCATGGATTACCCGCTAATGATTGGTTTAATTTTCCTATTTAATTTTTATTTAGGAATTATGACCTCTAAATCCATTTTTAACTATACCATCTCACTTGTCTCAAACAAACTATACCATTTCACAATTGGGTAATCCTCTGGCACAATACACACCATATGTAACTCTTGTCAGAAAATTAAGTAAGTTTATACGAATTTACATAAGTGACGTCAAAATAATACGAAAATTGAATACAAATCCCTGTGAGTTCACTTTTATGAATAGACTCACACGAATTATGTATTTTTGTAAAACCAATTATATAAATTTGTGAAAACTTAAATAATTTTTTGGTAGGATTGCGTACACTAAGGGCTTGTTTGGAAAGTTAGGTTTAGACTAAGGCATTATTTGGCATACCTGTCACGCCCCGAAAAATAACGCAACAAAGATTCATCAACTTCCAATTACATAATCTTGAATTCCAACTCAATAACTTCCATTGTTTAATGTAACGGAAATAAAGTCTCAACATGGACATCATCATCAAATCTCCAACATTTGTATTCATTGATCATCAAGAGATTTACAAAAAATATTCTACATGCGAATATATATTCAACATTCCTAGAATATAAATCTATAGCATGTGGCACAATAAGTCAAGTACAAATTAATGCCCTCAAGGGCCACAAATTCCAAGGCTTAAGCTTGGTTACACAAAACTAGTTTTTCGAACCCATACATATAAAGCCCTTGGCTTGTCAAAAATAATTATAACAAAAAGAAAAGATCCTTGTGCTCTCAAAATATATTCCACGCCTCTAATTCGGTAGGATCACCACATCATTTCCTGCACAAGATCTCATAGGGTGAGCACAAAGCCCAGTAGGAAAATCTTAACAAAGTATATACATTTTATACAATCTCCTGAGATTAATGCATATGTCATGCCGTATTCAAAAACATATATCTCTATCTTTTGAAACCTTTGTGCACAATGCAATTTGAGAATTTAACAATTCAACGATTTCAATGTAGTTCAAAGGGGCGGTAAATACGATTCAAGTAATCTCTAGGTTGGTGTCTGCAAGTAGGCATGACAAGTACTACCAATCCC
This sequence comes from Camellia sinensis, assembly GCF_004153795.1. Classification (NCBI taxonomy): domain Eukaryota; kingdom Viridiplantae; phylum Streptophyta; class Magnoliopsida; order Ericales; family Theaceae; genus Camellia; species Camellia sinensis. The sequence continues at coordinate 134,399 of NW_021025144.1, read as the reverse complement.
CACTTTACCGGTTGTTAACCGGAAAGCACGTAGTACCTCCTCCGCGCGTATTTTCGATCTTTCACCATAGACACGCAAGCCAACTTAACCAATACTAACTACACCCCCTATCCGAACTTACCAACGTGTTTACCCCAAAACAATTCCAAATCATCTTGTTTTACAAAACAATTCCTTTCTCAAAGCAATAAGTTTTCCCAATGCAAGATTCAAAATCAATTGCAATAATAATTCAATGGAATGGCAAAGCAAAATGTCCAATGCAATAATATGGTTCCATTTAATGATCTCAACAATGTCGATTCGAAAGGTGATGACAATGAAATAAAATGTCAATGCAATGTATTTCTATATCAATGCCTTAAAATTTCGCAATTCATCCACATAATCTTCCATTGTGATCAAATTCTCACATCTCTTATCCATATAACATCATAATATATGTTTTCAAGAGCTAATATAACAATATAAACATTCATGTATTCTCCACATATTAAACATCATTTTTAGCATTTGGTCTTTCCAAAATAACAACAACAAGCTATTTCTCAACCTTCCCAAATCAACAATTTCTCATTTTCTCATGAAATTTCTTCATTTGATACAACTATAGAAATTTCCTCCATCAGTTACTCACATAACAAATTATCAAGTATCAATTTCACAATATCTCAACTTTTTTTCAAAATTCCCAAATTCTAGGGTTTCACCAAAACAAGGTTTGTGTTCCATTTTTGAAAAGATTTATTCAAAACAACACCCATACCATAGAACATAGCTCATATTATCAAAAGTTTTGAGAAAAATAGATAAAATCATCTTCTAATATCATCTAGGATTCAACAATCCAAATTCATAACTCAAATATGTAGTAAAACAAGCATAATCTTGCAAAAACATATATATAACTCAAAGATTATTCCTACCTCAAGCTTTGGGAAATGAAAAGGAAGAAAACCGTAGAACTCAAAGTTGGTGAAAACTCAATCTAATCGGTTATAAATGTAGCCCCCGTCCCCCTCTTCGATTTGGTGTAAAAAGTCCCTTTAAACTCTCGAAGATTTGAGCTAAATCTTAAAGAGAAGTTGGATTTTGGTGTGTTTGTAGAGAGAATGGAAAGAAAAGATGAGTATAAAGAGAGAGAGAGAGAGAGAAGTGAAAAATCTGTATAAACACGTTTTTGGCATTAGTTTTGAGGAAAAGAGCATGAATTTCGAAACAAACGCGCTGAAATCCGCACGAGAGGTTACAATTCCGTACGAGCAAAATTTCCAACCCGCATGTAGATTTTTTTACTCATGGGTGGTTTGCTCTAGAGAGCTGCCTAGAAAAATCTACCAAAATCCGCTTGAGCAATTTTCTACCCAGAAAACTCTAAAAACTTTGAAAAACTCTATGAGAATCTGCTCGAGCAGTTTCCAAATCTGCACAAGCAATTTTTCCCAGACTCTCAGAATTGATAATACAACCCAAGACACGTTCTAATGTCCAAAACTTAAAATTTTCAACCTGGAAAGGTTATGAGAGGTTAAGTAAGAGTAGAAAAAAAAATTTAACAACCCAAAACGCCGAAAGTAATGCACACAAACTTACTACTCAATATTAGTCAAGTCCAAGACCCGAGACATCACAATACCTATGTTAGCATATTTTTTTATCATTTTATCTTTTTAGGTCACATCATCTCTCTAATTTTTTTGTACATCTTTTCATAAAAAGTTAAAAATTATACTTATTTAGATCATTCCAAATACGCTCTAAAATAATCAATAAAGATAAAATAAATTAAAATAATTAACAAAACAAAAAACCACATCTAAACTATAATAATTTCACCTTTTTTCTCATAATTATTAAATTAATTAAAAAATAATTATAATTCTAAATACAACTTTTTTAATGAAGTTAAAATAAATAGGGTAAATTACATTAACACCCCTTAAGATTTATGTTTATTACAGTTCCCCCCTCACCTTTTGAAAATTACATCCCCTCCTTGAGATTTAAAGTTTCATTACAGATTGTCCCCTGAGGTTTAAAGTTTCATAACAGTTCTCTCTCACCGTAATGATTATCATACATAAAATTAAATTAACAGGGGGGTCAGTGTAATTTTCTAAATGTGAGGGAATGAACTGTAATAAACATAAACTTCAGGAGTGTCCGTGTAATTTACCCAAATAAATAATAAAAAAAAAATTAAAAGATGAACTAAAACAACAGGAGATGGGAGATGGCCTTACCCGCTAATCATGGTTTTAAAAATCGGACCGGACCGGCCGGTTCAACCGGTTGAACCGCCGACCGGTCGAGGTTCCGGTCCGGGTACACCCATAGAACCTGTCACAGTGAAAAACCGGCCTATTTTGGGAGAACCGGGAAAACCGGCGGTCGGACCGGTGAACCGGTCGACCCGGTTCCGGTTCACCGGGTTGATAAAAACGAAATTTTGATTTTTTTTTTCTTTTTTTTATTCTTTCTTTCTTTCTTTTCTTTCTTTCTTTCTTATATTATATATATATTATATATTATATATATATATAATAAAAATTTAATTGGAAACTCTCTTTTAAGGGTCTCCTCTTGTGAGGAATCCCATTGAGAGCTTGAAATTATTGTGAAAGCCTCTATCTATTTATAAGAAAAAAATTCTTCCAAAAAAACTCAAGAAATCTATGTGGGATTCAATCAAATCTATTGGAGGGAAACTTAAAGTTTTGATATCCCTCCAAAATTTTTGCTCTTCTTTCAATCAAATTATTTGAATTAAAATCATATGGAGGGAATATTGAATATTGAATATTTGATTTCTTCTTCCAAAATTAAAATTAATAATATTTTTAAATATATTTTTATATTTTTTAATAAAAAAATATTAAGAGAAATATTTAAGATTATTAAAATTTTTAATTTATAATTTTATTACTTGTATTTTTATTTAAATATAATTTTAATATATTTATGACGTCACGGTTCGATTCCAGTTCAACCCGATGATTAAACCGATGACCCGTCCACCTAATCATTTTTCCGATTCAGTCACCGGTCCGATTTTTAAAACACCGCCGCTAATTATCCTTGACAATTTGAGAAGTTGGATTGGACAGAAATAAAAAAAAAAAAACAGTTGTGTTGTGGTTGGGTCGATGGAAGCGGGAAGACTTCAGAGTCCCATCAGCATCATCGTCCTCCTCCCATTCAACACCAAACAACGCTCTCTTCCTCATCGTCTCCCCTCTTTCGCTCGCTCCATTAGGGCTTCTTCCAACTTACAGGTACATACATCTATGTCTCTCCCTATATAAAGGTCTCTCTATGACTCTTGACACATTTCCATGTCTCTCTCAAATGGAAGGGAGGTTACAGAGGACCGAAGCCGAGAAGGGAATGGGTGGCCGATTGGGTATCCAGAAACGACGATGTTGTCCGGACTTTCCCAATCTATGTCGGCGGCATCTCTCTTTTGGCTGTTCTCTTCAATCGCGCCCTTTCCGGCATAGCTCTTGTTTCCGATGCCGGCAGGTCTAAATTTCTATGTCCTTTTAATCAAAGATTCTTCATCTTCTTATTGTTTCCCCCATTTATATATATATATATTGGCTATGCATTCAATTTACTGTAATATAGTGTACTGCCTTTTCACCATTCTGGGTTACCTTGCTTTTCATTTGCTCAAATTTGGAGTAGAAGCTTTATTTGATATTATATTATATGAAGCACTCCAATTGACAAACTCATATTTAAACTTAAATTTTTGGGTAAATTACCAATTGTTGCTACTTTTGGGACTTATGATAAATTTATCAGTCTCTCTTGTTAATAAGTAGTTAGTAGGACTGATTGGTAAGTGAATCTCAAAGCTTTAGTATTGGCAGAGTTGTAAATTTGAAAGCTACAAAATGGTCTTCCAAAAAATTAAGGTTCCCTTGATTTGGGTAAAAAATAAAAAATAAATAAAATAAATAGAAAAAAAAAAAAAAAGAAAGGGTAAAACTCAATCTGATAAAGTTTGAGGCATGGAGTGGAGAGGATTTTTTTTAGTGATATTTACCCAAATTTATATTTGATATTAGTTTCAGTCAAGGTATGGAGATGTCGTTAAAGGGTGTATATAGTTTACTCAATTTCAGGTCAATGACTGGTTAGAATGGAATGTGAAATTTTGATTATGTCTATGGATGATATAAACTTTCTTTGAGGAAGTTTCAACTTGATGGTTAGAAGCACCTAGATGTTGGAACTACTGAAATTGCCCATTAATGGCATGTTTGATTGGAAGGATTAGAGTATGGGATTGGGATTATTAATCCGCGGGCCCAATTATCCTATGTTTGTTTTGACATTTTGTTTTAGGATTAGTAATAGGGTAGGAGTGGGATTGTGAATACCACACTAATTTGATTGGATTATTAATACCTCACTATTAGTCTTGTGGAATCAAACATGACCTAAGAGTATTGGTAGAGTTTCTTTGTTGGATGAGGAGAAATTCAATGCTGCTGCTTGGTCTATGCACCTCGATTTCTCTAGAAGCAACCATTTGTGCTCTGCCCCTTCCCCCAAAAAATCAAATTTTATTCAGGCTGAGAGTGTGAGACTTTTGCCAAATCGATGTACGACCATTCCATGCTTTGAAAATTTTATCAATTGCTTTGGGAAGAGCTACTATTTCCTCAGCAACAGGGCTGGCCTTTGGTTTAACAATTTGAGATTGGTTTTGGGGGAAAGGTCTTCTAGCTATCTATGGGGGTGTTTGTTTGGGGGATTAGAGGGTAGGATAGGACTCTATGTCCATTCCATGTAATAGTCCAATGTTTGGTTCAAAAAATGTAACCTGGACTAATTGGTTTTGGGGGAAAGATCCATTGGCCCTCCAGATTATTGTACTTTAGTAAAATAAAATAAAATTTAAAAGTCTCAACTAAAAATTAAAATAAATTGGTTTAATTTTTATTGATGTTATATTTATTTAATTTTTTAGAAGTTCTAGCAGAAAAATAAAATATAATTTATAACTCATATTTAGTTTTTCTATTATTTAGTAAACAATTCAAAAGGATAAAATAGTCTTTTGAGCATTTATGCTTCTTCATAATATCCCAAACAAGCATATGGCTTCTTCATAATATCCCAAAACAAGCATGTGATTCAATAGAATAGTCATTTCTTAACATCTAATCTCATGACTAAACAAATATGGGATACACATCCTTTCTAACCAAATAGTATAGGGACTATGTATCCCAAAATTAACAATTCGATAAATTACAATCTCTCTTATCCAGTCCGTCCAAACAAAGACTTAGGTTACATAATACTTTCACATTGTATTATTCACACACCATTTGAGGTTGTCAGATTGTGCCTGATGGTATGAATGAGCAAATTTCTGGGGGGAGAATAAAGTGACAAAAGAAACTTGACAGATGATAATTTGGTGATATTAAATATGAAGTCGATTGCTGAAATTAACTTGAGTGCAAAAAAATAGAAGGATTTGTGTTGGAACTTCACAAATTTTCTCACTGATCAAATCAGCATTAGCTGACAAGCATTAGGGAGACTGCAACTTAAAATGAGAATAATGCTATTCTTAAGCATGAGTTCATCTATTGTAAAGTCCTACAACGATCAAATGGGTTAAATGCTGTCAATTTGAGATGGAAAGGACCATATAAAGTGCAAAGAAAAAATAGGAACTCTAAGACTACTGTGTCAAACATCACTTGTTTTTAATAGATATCAAACAAAGAGAGATGGCATTTCTAGGTGGGCAATTTTGCAGCAAAAGGGTCTGAAGAGTTAATGGAGTATCAATATTCTATCCCGAGTTCCTGACATCTCCAAGTTGAGTTACAACTATCTTTTTTCAGAATAATGAGCAATAGGTATCCCAATTATTATAATTTTGCTTAGTTGAGTTATAATGACACTTGTTTTATTTTTAGAATACTAAATTGATTTGTATACTCCAGGTAGCTGATTTCTTGCTGCAAGTTTAATTTTTTATGGCTGTCATAGTTTTTATAAGTAGTTTTAGATAGTCTCATAATTGCTTTTCTTCCTTTTTTTTTTCCCTGGTGCTCACAATTATCTAAAACCTTGTCATCAAGCAGTTCCCAGTCTAGAGCGGATCTATTGACACTTGGTTTGGCAGTAACGAATATTCTAACTGGTTTGGTGTGGCTGTCAATCCGACCAAAAACTATATTAGTGGTGAGGGTGCAGCATTTTTTGTCTTCCAAATTTAATACATTTCACTTGATTTTATTTACATCTATTTGATTTTAGGAAATATTTTGAAAGTGAAATAAATTTTGATTTCAGGTAAATCCTGAAGGCGTGGAGTGTCAAAGGATAAATTCTCATCTTCCTGATTTTGTAGTTTCTGAGTTACTATGGTACTACAGCTTCTGTAACTCATGCAACCGTTCTTAAGTGTCTTATTCTCTATCCATCTGCTTTTCTTATGCTCACTTTATTTTCATAATAAAATAAATAAATAAGTACATATGAATGAACACAGGTGAGGTTATATCAGAAGTTCTTGTTTCAGCATACATGTCTCCTTCTGTATTTATCCTCAATTTTAAAGTTCATTTTCTGAAATTTGTTTCCAAATTCAATCATCACTGCATTTGAAAACTATGATAATGCTAGCTATTTATGATGAAATTTTATGTTGGATAGAAAACTATGAAATTTTAATGTTTGGTATACTAGCACAACCATCTTTTCTTTTCCAAATAGCAATTTAATTTAATACCTTTCTCTTAGGGCTGATGGCCCTAAATTTATGTGATGTCATGCGACAATGGATTTTTCTTTGGTAAGGTTATGAAGATAAACATATAGATGTGCAGGTAAAAGAGAATTGATATCTCATGAATAAATTAAGATTGGCTGATAAGGACAACACGGCATTTTCTTTTTAACGGATGGAAGTTTCAGTTGTCTCAAATGCTCTTTAATGATCCTCTTACCTATTCTCAGGGCATGGGAATCTCTTTCAGTCGCGACTATATGCAGGTCTTTAGTTATTGTTTATGATGGCGAATTTATCTTTCAAATTGGATTTGCTGCTGCATCTCCTGCTAGTGACAAGGAAGCAGTGCCTGTGGATGCCAATAACTTGATGCAAGGTTCACTCTACCAAAGTGTGTTAAAATCTGGGTCACGTAAGTAACATGATATGAACTAGGTATTCTGTGTCATATTTCCCAGCTACTTTGGTATGTTACGATATTTTAAAAAAAAAAAAAAAAAACACGCCCAATGAAAAGCTAATTTCAAAACAATGACCATCCATAATTCCTACTATTCAGAGAGTTACTTGGCCAACCTATCTCTGTATCCTGGGAAGTCACAGCTGCCATTTCTGCCTTCAAACACACAGGTAATCATGTTTCGTTTTTTATGAAGTTGACTTGCTTTTCTCACTTTCGAAATACTTGTTTCATTGTTGGAAGTAGATTTTTACAAGTTCTATTCCATGCTTTCATTAAAAAATAATCTTGTTTTGAGAGTTTCTAATCAAGAGAGTAATTTTTTATTTCTGCTAAAATGTTTATATTTGCTTATCAAGGACATCAGTTGCATAAATCGGGAGAAGAAAGTTAAGAACATCAAGTTACTGTGGTGTGATTGTTTATTTCATGACAGCTAATTCAGGCTTCTTCATGACTGCTGATACAAATTATAATGTACTAGGCAGTCATTTTGCAACCACTTGGAGACGAAGGAATTGCAATAATTGGTGGTGACACAATTAGGGGCTTCACAACTTCCGACCAGGTGCTGCCTTCTTAACCTCAGAGATTTTAGCTCTATGTTTGTCTACTGTAGCATCTTTATGCATCTAAAATCCTTCTTTTGTTTTATTTCATTTTCTCATCTCGTGGAGGATCTAATTCCTATTTCAGGAAGTGTTTTTCTTTAAACATTTTATGCATAAGTTTGTATGTCTCCAGCCAATTAAGCTCATTTTCAGGACCCAAATTGACAAAAGTTAGTTTATGTTCTAGCATTCTTGTCTTTATGCACTTGTAATTAATTTCCATTAAATTTTGTTTTTCTTTTTTGTGAACAAACTGATAATCAACTTTGCGCTCAATCAAATATTCATTTCGATCATTCTTAAGATAAACATTTTACGTATAAGTATGTAATTCCTTTTCACTTTTGTTTACAGGCATGGATTTCGTTAATTGGGGAGAAGCTGGATGCTACACTTACAAAATTTGTGAACAACAAACCACCTGTGGCTGTGCATGATAGAGTTTGAAACCAATCAACTTCTCAAAGGTCTTCACTTTATTTCAGCCTAGCATTCCATGAAGGTTTTTATTAAGGCAAGTTTTTTGTTGAAATCAATAAACTTCTCTTTCTATTTTTGTACACTTTTTACATTGTGGATTCCCACACCCCATGTGAGAGGGAGAGTAAAAATAGTAGGTAAAAAATTACGTACATCTAGCATTACTTTTATTATTTGTTTGAAGGACACATTAGGGACACTTCATGGACATGCGTGTACTGTGTTTGGACACACCTCAAGACATTTTTGCTATTTGTTTTTTTAAATAATAATTTTAGAAAGTTTATTTGGAGTCAATGTAAAATATAGAATAAAGAGGGAAAAAGTGGGGGAAAAAATAAAATAAAATGCATCCACAAATACATCGGTGCTTCTCATGTTTATGGATCCTAAATTTATATTCATATACACAGTAAAGAAAAATATAAAATATATATATATATATATATTGCCATGTCCCACCCATTAATTGTCCTAATTTATTGAGAATCCATGTGTCCCGTGTCTATGCTTTTTAGCTTCAAGTTGTTTGACTATGATTTTTGGGAAACTTAACAATCTTTTTTTTAGGTTTTCCAGGAGGATATTTGATCTGCATGAGTGAGATGTTCCTTGATGTTTGTGGTTTTTGGAAAGCACTTTCAATGCCAACAAGACTTATAAGTTAGAAGAAAGATTCTGATCCTGTATGCAGCCTGCCAATGTGAATATGAGAAATGCATATATGATACCCACCTCCACCCGCCTCGCTCTTTCGATCCGTTTTGGTAACTTTCCTAACTATGGCCCTGTTTGGTACAGCTTAATTTCAGCTTATTTCAGCTTTTAGCTTAATTTAAGCTATTTTGATGTGTTTGGTTTAGCTTATAGCTGTGGTTTTTGGAAAGCACTTTCAATGCCTACAAGACTTATAAGTTAGAAGAAAGATTCTGGTCCTGTATGTAGCCTGCCAATGTGAATATGAGAAATGCATATATGATACCCACCTCCACCCGCCTCGCTCTTTCGATCCGTTTTGGTAACTTTCCTAACTATGTCAAGTTGTAAATTATATTTCCATTGACACTTTCTTTATAAAGTCAAAGACTTTCTCCATGCACTCTTAACTTGGTAAAGTTCTTGTTTCTTTGCTACCTGTTCTTAACCATATCTGTGAAAAGTATGTATTATTAAATAGAGAGGTTACATATTTGACTCTTGTAGTTTTTTCCATGCATGGATGATGAAAATTTTCAGTTCATTCAGAAATTCTTCTCTTTTATTCAAATTTTCCCTTCAAACTCCTTCGTTTGCTTCATTCAGAAATTCTTCTCTTTTATTCAAATTTTCCCTTCAAACTCCTTCGTTTGCACGTGTTCAAGTTTTCATCTCTGTAATCGTAAACATGCTAGAGTACTATTTTACTGCATCGAAAGTATACGCTATACAAATTTACAAGTTGCTCTGGGTGTAAAATATTTATGGCATGTTTGATTGGAAGGATTAAAGCATAGGATTGGGATTATTAATCCGTGGGCCCAATCATCCTATGTTTGTTTTGACATTTTAGTTTAGGATTATTAATCCAATGGATAATTAATCCAACAAATTTGTAGGATTATTAGTAATGGGGTAGGGGTGGGATAACTAATACCACACTAATTTAATAGGATTATTAATACCTCACTATTAGTGTTGTGAATCAAACATGACCTTAATGTACTAAAATAGCAGTGTATTTTTTGCGCAATTTTTTTTTATTTATCCAATCAATCACCACCGCTAACTATTAAATTAATAGATTCAAAGAATTTTGTAGAGAGTGTTAATTGTTATTTTGCAGTTGGAAGTCACATAAAAAAAAATTAAATATTAAACAAATACTCCATCAAACTAGCCTTTTCAATTATCAAATCTGTTGAGACTTAAATCATCTCTACAAGTAGCTAGCCATCAAGCCTCGACAAATATAGTTAAATAATAAAATATAAGACTAGGATTACACAATTATTTTTTTGAAATTTAATTTTGTTCGCATATTTGATAAGTGTATAAACCAACCAACTTTTTTATTACTTAAACTAATGGGATATTTTAAATGGTTGTGTATGAACAAAATAGTTTTTCTTGTACAAAATTGTAAGCATACTGAAAAACAAAGAATAAATTGAAAAATATATATATATTGAAGTGGATAAAAAATAGAGACGAAATGATATTATTTATATTAGAAAGATATAAAAAAAAAACACACATTGAAAATGTGTCGGTTTAAAAATATTTGATCAAAAGTTGAACTATTGAAAAATGTTAGTTTAAAAAAATATGACTGTTAGAAAAATAAAAATAAAAAACTAATAAAATAAAAATATTTAAATAGAACAGAAAAATAATAGAGTTTATTGGAGGATGTATTTGAAAAAGTGATTAGCTAAAATAAAAAAGTAACTTTTTAGTTAAAATTTGACTATTTTGATAAAGATGCTCTAAAGGGGTGAAATTTGAGGCAAAATTTGATTATTTTCTCTTCTATTATGGGATTATAACGTGTTGTTATTTTCTTTGCATTATCAGCTATTCATTATCGTGGTTATTGGGCTTGAATTGTTTTTTTCTTCTTATTATAGACTATTTCCTGTAACGGTTGTTGGGTTAGGTTAGTGGCTATTGGGCTTGAATTGTTTTTTTTTTTATTGTCATGACAGACTATATTTCTTGTAATGGTTTCAACTATAATTATTCGGATTGATTTAATTCTTATAGTTTTAATAATTGGCAAAAAAATCTATCAAACTTATCCAAGATTAATTTTTGTTATGCTATAGTACTAAAATATTATAATTTAACAATTATGTTTTAATAATGCAAATGTTGTCTTTTATATTTCTCATAGAATATCAAATAAAAATATTATTTATGAGCCTTGTGACATGCTATGTTTCCCCTCTCCATTCCCAAGTAAAGGGTGAGTCTCATGCCTCAGTTTGTGGATGGCGGTCTCACGCACTAATCCCTACAGGTGCCCGGAGTAGGCCGGTCGCCCTGCCTAAACCAATCATCATATCGGTCCCTAGGCCCCATTGCTAGAAAGGCTCAGCTTTAAAATCGTACGCGGAGTTTCTGCCTCATACGGCTCCTCTAGGGATGGAGGTAGGCCCAGCCCAGGCTTGTGCGGTTAAGGTTGTTGTACACGACCTCATAAGAATCAAAAAAAAAAGGTCTCCGGGTTTGTAAAGAAAGAGGTCATGTCGAGCCTTCACTTTAGTGAGAATCTCAAATGGACGACTTTTTTCAAAGTCTTTTTCCATTTCCTCTAGATATGCTAGTAAAGTAGATTCTGAAAGGGATCGCCCCCTTGAATAAAAAAGAAATCCTCCGATTTTATCCTGATTGGCATTGATGCTTATTGGGGGATAGCCCTGCTGACCCAGAGCCCTTAAATTGCACAAAAAATGAGCGGATAGGTTTCATTTTAGAATTCACTTCGATAATTTGAATCGTTTAATTTTTTAAACTGTAGAACATATTTGTAAAAAAAAATAAATTAATCATATATCGGTAATCTTTTCATCAAGCTACATTTGTATTCAATTTTACATTTTTTTTAAAGTTTTATATTTTAAATTATATTTACTATTTATTTTTTCAGACACATGTAATTTGATGAAAATACTACCGATATCCGATCAATTTAATATTTTATAAATATGTTCTATTCAATATATTCTAAAACATAAACAGTTTGAATTATTAAAATAAAATTTAAAAAGAGTCTTAATGGCCCTACAATAATGGCTATTGTGCGAGGTGCCACCCTAATTCCTCATCATAAAAGTACAAGATTTTTTTTTCAAATTTAAATAATGTAAATTTTATGTCAAATTCAACACAATTTGATTTGACATATTTTAACATCCCATTGGTCATTTTAAACTTTGTCAAGAAATATAACGTGTCATTGGAAATGTAGATAAAGCCAAATTGCAATGTTAGATCATATTGGCCAATATTATGATAAAACTATCCGATTCATGTTGAACATGTTAATCAATTGTAACATGAATTTGACCCTTTTTTCTTATACGAACCAAAATTGGGTTAAACAAATGTGCCTCCACTTTATGTGTCATTATGTAGACTACTTTTATTTGTTAGGAAAGGTCGACCAGTTCTTTCACTATAGGAAAACTCGAAACAAATTTTTTTTAATTTATTATATAGAATATTCTAAGCTAGCTTACGCGTACCAAATTAAATTTCTACAACCCGAACAAGCCTTCTGAAACAGGATTTACGCCATGCGATCCGTGACTCCAAGATATGCATTTGCTGATTAAGAGATTCGAGCCGAAGACCTGCGAGGAAGCAAACCTCCAGAGCCCAGTCGTATCTAAGCCAACCACATTGTGGTTAAAACTCAACACTATACACAACAATCTTGCAAAATGCCAAAAGATACATGTATAAATACTTCTTCCCTGTACAAATAGCACTGATCTTCCTGCAATGGGGTGCAAAATTAAACCAACCTAAAATCAAAATAGAAATGATTTCCAAAGCAGAGTGCAACTATTAGTCTGATACTCTTCTAATCAGACCCCTCAAAATGAAGAATTTCTCATAAACCAAACAGATATGTTCTTCTGGGTTCTTTTACTAATTTGCCTATTACTGTCTCACACATGGATCAGCTTCATTCTCATTTCTTTCGGTTATGGAAACACAAATGATTTTCTCTCTTAATAGAATAGGCCACTGAAACTCAACTTCCAATCTAAGCAGATGATCTGGTAAGAGACGAAGAAACAAATTAAATTAGATCTTCAGGAAAACTGAATCTTATGTTTAGAAGCATAAACATGAAAATTGTTGATCAAAGAAATGGAAAGTAATAATACTAGCAAATCCAGTTACAATAAAACCAACCATCTCTAGCTTAAATGTATAAATATTGTCAGATTTAGTGACAAATAATGAAGTGGATCGCATCTGTTTTTAAATAATGCTAGACCCATACCGAGAAAAAGAAGATCAAAGTGGTAATGAGAAACTGAAACGAATCCACCATCGATGGTAAAAGAATACAAGTTTAGCACCAAGAAAAGGGAAGGGCAAAATTAGGATGATTTTTCATTGTAGAAGTAAAATGAAAGGAACTGAGGTATTTACTCGAGATATCCATGAATGGTTAAGCAATCTACAAGATTGTGATCTTTTAACCTACATGATATTAATAAATAATATAAAATAAAAAAGCACACGCACACAAAAATGCAGTGTGTAATTAAGTCATGCACAAACTTCATTCTCATTATAAACAAAATTCTTCAACTCATCTAACCATGTCAAACTATATAGGAGAAAGAGCATAAAAAGAAAATGAAAAAGTGCATTTTTGTAATAAATTCACCTGCTGCTTATATTTCCTGCTGCCACACACTTCGCAAGCGAATTCCCATCAAGGCCACCAACACTACAGACTTTTACTACCTTCTCAGCATCTTTATTTGTCTTCTTCAAATTTTTACTCGAGCATGACTGCAAGTTTCCCCTCAAATTCCTGTGGGTATCTGCCAATGGACTCGCAGCAAATCTAACCCCACTTTGGTGCTGATCTTTTGGGGTATCCAGCTTAGGCATTTCGGCATTTGCATCTTGATTAGGCATAGTATTCATGGCTGTCAGTGAATGGTTTCTTCCAGAGAAAGAGAACCGTGAAGAAGAATACTGTCCTTCTGTTCTCCTCCAAAACTTTGGCCTCAAAAATTCTGCACCGGGAAGTATGCAACATGCACTTCCTGCAGAGTCGGTGTTTGAAATCCTGCCAGTTGATACTGCTAAATCATATGATATTTCATCCAGTGCCTTCTCTAGGCCATTTACACGTGTTTCCAGGTAATTCATCCCACTTTGAGAGCTGCCAATGAACCTCTACAATCAAGATAAAAAGAAGTTTGAAGTCAGCAGATCCGTCTTTAACAGTGACGTTACAATCAAAATTTGTGTGTTTTATGGAAGGAAACACTTCTCTAAGTTTCATAAAGCAGTAATTATAGTATAACCATCAATAACCAATGTGTTCATGACATACAAAGTATAGCCATTAATAACCAACATGTTCTTCGCCCAAAGTCAAGAGGTCTTGTCAAGGATTCAGTTCCTGACCAAAGGACGAGGCTTTGTTGAGTTCAGTTAAGTAGGTTCTCATTCTTTAGCTCATTAGTTAAAAATATATTCATTGGCATTCTGTTTTATCTTGGAAGAATCTGTAAGTGCAACGCCAAAGAATTTATGAGTAATTCAGTAATTTCAGATGCCAAAGTTGAGCTTAATTGAGACAGGTAATGTCGTTGCCTCTCCAGGAAAGTTGAGCTTATTGAAAATTTATCCCTCCTGGGTAAAGTAATTAACAATTTAACCACTGACAAAAGATTGCAGAGGAGAAACACACAGCCACAGATATGATCCTATAATGCATTTGTACCAAACCACACACTCAGACAGAGAGTAGAGAAGCTTTAGTAACATACCTGGAGGAGCTCTAACAGACTAGATTGTTGGTTTTCAATCTGAACAAGCTGTTTGTGAATCAAATTCAGATCCTCAACATCTTTCTGGTTCCCATCAACATCTTCAGTAGAATTCCTCTGTACCACATTTGGCTTATCATTCTCGTAAAATGGGACCACACGAGATCCAGACCTCAAACCACCAAATTTATGCAATTTTTCATCGCAGGTTATACCAAAGAGGTCACGTTTCGTTTCAGATTTCAAATTCCAATCCCTGCTGCTCTCGTTCACTTTTAAATCTTCACAACCCACTTTCATAGATGAAGGCTGGGGCACCACAATTTCAATGTTCCAGCCAGAGTTCTTACAGTCCAGCTTACCGAACATGGTTGTGCTTGGCTTGATGTCTCTGCTCTTTGAAGGACTTCTTTTTGTCACAATAGTAGCAAATGGATTATCAGATGGAGACAACCTGCTTGTGGGAGCTGTTTTCTTTGGTTTAGGAGTTTCAAAACTGTCGTCACAGGAACTTCTGGAGACAGGAGGGGAGCATCCAACACCGCCATCACCTGATGCCATGGAAAACCAGAGTAACATAAATAACCAGCATTAGCTAGGTTCAACCAATGTTTAATAATTGCATCCTTCAATTAAGAGTTTCCTTAGTTGGCTCCTTTGGGTGTTTGGGAAAAAATAAATCGTTAACTGATCACATCATAAAATCCCCTAAAAAACCATTCTTTGAGGCCATAGACACAACAAAAGTTTCATGGTCTAATGATTTGATGAGGAATGGGGTCACTAGACATGGCAAATTCTTAATGTGGACCATGAAACAACATTACAAATATATTACATCAACATATAAATTTACCCCAAACTGATTGGGACACAATTGAGACACAACACAAGGCGGTTCAATTTGGTTATATGCATTTATTTGGAACAACCATTAATACATATATATATATATATATTATATCAGTAAATAATATACAATGACTTCCTTGAGGGAAAGAAATGTGATAGTTCTATTGTACACTAAACACAACTTCCTTTACAGGTGGATGTCTTTTACTAGCGTCCAAAAAGGTGTGAACAATGGACAAGTGGGAAATTTCCAACACAACACACCATCAGTAAACAGGGAAAGTGTTCTCTATATCATGGCCATGTTATTCTTGATATCCTCCTCTTAGTCCATCTTAAAATTCTTGGAAATTACATTTTCATGGTTTCTTTCCAATAAAACAATTAGGAACCTCATTGACTTTTTACTAGTTTATGTAATTGCAAAATTAGCAATGTGATTGGGCATTCTAATTAAGAGATAATTAGCCAAAATAGACAGAATATTGAGCCAAACCACCGTTACCTTTAGAAGATGATTTAGATTCAGATGGAAACTCCTTCCACATCTCCAAGGTACGATTCATTGTGTCCCGAACAATCTTGACCTGTTGCATCGAATCGAATTTGTTCACAAGATCGAAATTGTCAACAACAAAGCAAAACATCAAATATTCAACAAATCAAGTTTTGCTAGAAGATTAATTAGATTACCTTGTCGAATCTTCGACTCTCCAAAGAAGCCAAACACGAAGACCTGAACTCCGTCACCAGACTCCTCTCTGCAACCGCCAAGCTAGCCAACGCCTCCGCTGCAGCCTTCCTCGCCGCCCAATCTTCACTGCTCAAGAACTCAACTAAGCTAGGAACCAAACTGCTCAACACATTACGATTCGACGCACCTCCGACACTCGCAATGCTTCCAATAACCGACAACAATGCCGGCTTAGCCTTGAAGCAATCGCTCTTCACCAATTTCAGCAACTTCGGCAAGAGCTTCGTCAATTGCTCCGGTTCCGGATCCGGCGACGCCTCGATCGCCGCCGCGAGACACAGCGACGAACCGATCTGCAAATTGTAGTCCTGTTCGTGCAAAATCGAGTCCACGAGCGGCTTCAAAAAGGAAGAGAAAGGAGGTTTGGTGATTTGCGAGGCCATGGAAGAGACGGCGTCGATGCAGGCGGAGCGGACGGCAGAGTTGGACTCACGTAGACGGCGGAGGAGGGCGGAGAGCATTTTGGAGAGGTGAGGAGAGAGAGCGTCGCCGTGTGCGGCGGAAAGGAGGCCAAGGAGACGAACGCATTGTTTCCGGACGGGAGACTTCTCGGAGGAGTCGGTGGAGGAGAGGCAGTTGAGGAAAGGAGAGAAGGAGTCGTGAGAGAGGTTGCGAGCTATGGATTCGAGCTCGGTGGTGGCGACGGAGAGAGTGTCGCGGTCGGAGAGCTTGTTGAGACAGAGAATGACTCGTTGCCGGAGATCGCTAGTTGCAGAAGAAGTGGTGGTGGTGGTGGTGGTGTTAGAGAGAGACATTGTGGCGGAGAGGAGTGTTGAGTGTCAGATTCCGGCGGTGGCGACGGAGGAAGATAGAGGCGGAGCCACCGGTCCCAATGGCGGCATAGGCAGAGAGAGAGAGAGAGAGAGAGAGAGAGAGAGAGAGAGGGAGGGTGTGGGGGGAAGGAGGAGCAAAAAGAAGGGGATTTATTTAAGTAGAGGAATAACTGCAGTGGGGGCGGTTTCCCTTGCTCCTTCTGAATGAGGGGAAAAAGATGAAAGAATAAACATGGGGAAACCAACATCAAACCATTGTTCCCAAAAAAACACTTGGGCAAATTACATATACCTCACTCGATGTTTGGTTAAATTATAGATACTTCTTTAAAGTTTTGAAAATTATATCTCGCTCTCTGAAGTTTATATTTTCATAATAATTTATCCTTTGAAGTTTATATTTCGTAACAAATTACCCCTTAATTTGTTATGTAAATATAGCATTCAGTGGAGAATTTGTAATTTCTCAAACCTCAGGGATATTTGTAATTTAGCCAAACCTCAAGGGGATATATATAATTTGCCCAAAACACTTTGGTCATATATTTCCAAAATAAAAAATATTTGGTAACTCAAAATTTTGTGATTTAAATAGTTTAAATTTGTCAAAACGACATCGTTTTACACTCATTGACACTCAGTCATTTGAGCCACAAAATTTTAAAGTACCTATTCCAAAATAATAAGGCCAAAATTTTGCTCAGTTTGCTTATTGTGTTTTTAAATCTGTTTTTTGAAATAAAATTAAAATTAATTTGGCATAATAAATTTGGATTAATTGCACTTTTCATTTTCGGGGTTATGGCTTTAAACTGAAATTTTTTAAGAATAATGCTAGGGATACTAAATTTTCTACCAAATAAATGATCAATACGGTCAACCCTACATCCTGTGAGATATTTGGTCATTTATTTAGTAAAAAATTTGAGGTCTAATAACATTTTTCAATTTTTAATTCTTACATTTTAAGTATAATTTTAATTTAGTCATTCAGTTCAAATTAGAGATTAAAATTAAAAATTTTAAAACACGTGTCAATTTAGTAAAATCAACAGACAAAATGATCAAATTAAAAGTTAAAATATAGGGATCAAATTATTTAAATTGAAATAATAAGAATTAAAGTAAAATTTGAGTCTGAAAAATGTAATTAACCCAATAAATTTAAAAATATATGTAATATTTACTATTTTTATATAAGTTTCTTTTTTTTGGATAAAAATAATTTGTAAAAATTCAAAATTTTATTATGTCAAACTTATTTTAATTTTCAAAAAAATTCAAAAAATAAGTTCTGAAAAAAATGATATGTGTTCCGATAATCTAGTTTGAGAAACGTTTTTTAAATGCACTCCCCATCTCTAGGAAGTAACTTTAAATTATTTTTTGCATTGTGAGAAAACTTTCTTCATTTTTTAAAATGAAAATGATAGTTTCAAAATTTTCATTATTTTTATTTGGACAAATTATACTAATTGTCATTTTAGTCCCTGTAATTTCAATTAAATTGATTTTGACTTTGAATTTTTTACTTTGTATCATATTGCTCCAATTGATGATCATGTAATGTGTGGTTATTAAGCTTTTAATGTGTAACTAATATATTTAATATATTAAATGTTTTTAGTTTTGAATTTTTGATTTAATGGATTGATTTAATAATGATATCAAAATTGTCGTTATATTTGACTTTTAGAAAAATATAAACTAATTTAATGAAAATAAAAACAATCACTCATTACATGATCAGCATCCAAACACATAATAAAAATTAATTTGATAAAATAAATAAATAAATAAATATGTAAAAGATTTATCAATTTTATATAATTTTATCCTTGGTAGGTAGAAATAATTTTTAAAAATTTAAAAGTATTTTTTTGACATTTAGTTTTGCCAAATTAGTTTATATTCTATCAAATTGACGACTTTACCTTTGAAATTGAGCAATGATATATTCAATTGTCCTTGTTTGAAACAAAATTCAAAATTCATAGTCAAATGTGTCACAATTGAAAAGTTAAGGATCAAAGTGACAAGAGTCGTAAGTTATAAGGACCTTTAGTATAATTCGTCCTATTAATAAATAACATTACATAAATAAGAATCTAAAAGGTCATCCTAATCAAACAACAAAAACCAAAAAAAATAAATCCACCAAAAAAACAATAAAAAGGTGATGTGATAGAAAAAAGATAAAAAGATAAAAAGTGCATACTTATTTTGAGTAGCCAAACTTGACCTAACATAGTTATGCTAATAATACTTTCTAAATTAGAAGTGATTTGATATATGACAAAAATACAATTAGGGCATAAAAAAATTTAGGAAAGCGATCCTGGGTCTGATGATATTCGATAATCAAACTATTTCAATGTACTAATTCGTCACTTGCTACATTTTTGTTTTTGTTTTTTTAAATTTTAAATAGTTGATGAAATACAAATTCTAGTGTCCTTACCCAATACAAATTCTACTATTCTAATGTACTAATTTGTCACTTGCTACATTCCAATGTACTAATTTTAACTTTTTATATAGGTAAATTGCACTTTATTCTATTTATATTTGATCACTTTTTTACTTTGACTTTTAAAATTTATTTTTTCATATTTTAGCCCTTTATTTTTCAAATTTTTTTAGTTTACTCTTAAAGTTAACTTATCATTTTAAATTATCAAAATAAGATCCGTAATAATTTACTTTTCAAATAATATTTATCATTTTATATTTGTAATTTCATAGAGAGCAATTCATATTTTAAAAGATTCTCAATAATTTGTCGCTTGCTACATTTTTCTTTTTGTTTTTTTAAATTTTAAATAGTTGATGAAATACAAATTCTAGGTGTCCCTACCCAATAACTTTTTATAATATGGGTAAATTACACTTAATCCCATTTATGTTAGATCACTTTCTTAGCTCTCGTTTAGTAACATTATTTTTTAGTTTAAAAATTAAAAAGTCACTAAAAAAACTACCAAAAAGTTAAAAATTCTATTTTTTCTCTACTTTTTGTATATTTTTTCGTAAAACATTAAAAAGTCATCCCAAACATATTAGTTTTTTTTTATTATATTTTAGCTAAAAATCAAAAAGTTACTAAAAGAACCTATTCCCAAACGAAGCCTTATTTTGACCTTTAAAGTTTATTTTTTCATACTTTAACCCTTCAATTTTCATTTTTTTTTATGCACTATTAAAGCTAATTTCTATTAAAAATTAGACAAAAAATGACACATTGATAGTCATATGGTATTAAAATATTTTGTTATATATAATTCACGCATCTAACACAAACTCAAACCCTAATATAATATATTTTTATGTTATGTGACAGTATCTTGATATTTTTGTTTAATTTTGAATAGTAGTTAACTTTTAGGAGTAAACTAAAAAAAATTTGAAATATGAATCCCCAAAATGAGAAAAAATAAATCTTAAGGATGAAAAAAAAAAAAGACCAAATCTATAATGGGAAAAGTGTAATTTACCATCTACTACTGTCGATCCCAACCTAATTAATACACATTAGTTTCACATATTGGCATGTCTTTTTTTACAAATTTTTTTTTTTTTCTGCAGGATTTATAAATTTATGGTACCAATTTGTCTCAAGTACGTGGATTGGACTGTGCTATTTGGGTCACCATAATTCTTATTTTAATAATTTAAATCGTTCATTTTTTATATCACAGCACATAGATCATTCATTAAAAAAAAAATTAAAAAAAAGGATCAATCTAATAATTGTAGCTACAGTAATTTAATACATTTATCTCTCAAAATATAAATAGCCTACTTTTTAAATAATGTTTATCATTTTAAATTATTTAAATGAAATCCGTGATAGACCCACAAGTCCAAACAGGACAATCCAGAAGAGAATCTGCTCCCTTTAACAGCAAAAGGCCCAGTTTTGTTAGCTTTTTCATTGGGTTTTTAATTAACTTTTAGCTTTATATGGTCCTATTTGAATTATTTTTTAATTTTTATTTTACTTTGGTAAATTATAAATACATTTTCTAAAATTTATTTTAAAATGCAAATTATCCCATGTAATTTGGAAAATTAGAAATATCCCATTGTCAAAAAATTTATTTAACAAAATCAATTGAAAAAATGAAACTCTCCTATACAATAATAAAATGGGAGAATTTCAATTCAGTGTAAATCTTTAGAAAATATTACAAATAAGTGGTAAACTTTATACGCATTAATAATTAAATTCATAAACTTTTTCTTGATTCTGTAATAATTTTGTGATAGTTCCCCTAATAAAATTATCTCAATTATTAATTAAAATAAATTCCTAATATCATTAAAAACTGTTAATGGATTTGATAATTTATTTGTAAAAAAAAAAAAACTGATCATTTATTATGAAATTATAAACTTCAACGGGCGAAATATAATTTTCAAAACCATAGAGAGCAATTCGTATTTTAAACAAATTTCATGGGGTATATTTGTAATTTACTCTATACTTTTTATGTGCTTTTAATATGGGTTTTGTGAGAATTTTATTTTTTATTTTTTATAATCTAAAGTCATAAATTAAAATATCCAAGAAGTTTTAAAATTTTATTTTAAAAAAGAAACTAGTAAAGAATGGGATAATTCTATTTTCACACACTAATTTCTCTCAGTATACATACTTAATGAAAACCTTCTCAATACGCACATTATAAAAGTAGAAATTCTTAGCACATATCTCTTTATTCCAATATTACTCTCATTTTCAATTTTAAAGCCATAAGGCTATGTTTAGTTTCAATTTTTGAATCAATTTTTTAAAAATTTTCTGAGAAAACTATAAATTAGTTTGACAAAAATACATAATAATAAAAAAATTAAATTTTGTTTCCCCTAAAAAGATAAAACCATGTTGAAATAAGAAGTTTTATTTATTTTTTTAAAAATATATTCTAAAACTAGACCAAACACAGTCTATTTTTTTTTTTTTTTATTCACCCACTTCTCCTTTTCTACCGTTGTTGGGACTTTCAACCTTCCATTGCCACCACTATCGCCACTTCTAGCCCATCTCCCTCCATCCTAAACTTCCACAGTTAACAGGAGACTTGTGGGAGTGTATGATTTATGGTGGAAAGTGATTACAAGCAGGCCATGTTTGTTTGGGTGGACATGAGCTTGGGATTGGACTAATAGTCCAATAAAATTATTAATCCGATGTTTGGTTAAACAATTGAATTATATATTTAGCGACCAAAAATTTAGTCGGCAAATATGACTTTTTCGCGACTAAAAAACTTTTTAGTCGCTAATTACTTTCCGCGACCCTCAATTGGCGACCAAAGTGGCGACCAAAAAAATTAGTCGCGGATGACTTTTGCCGACTAAAAATGAACTTTTGCCGACTAAATTTTTAGTCGGCAAAAGTGTTAATTCTTGTAGTGAAAGAAGATGAAGGTATTATGATATTTTTATTTTAAAACAAAATTATATAAAAAAAAAAAAATTCATTGTGAGCTGAAAGAAATTGACGTATGAAAATAAAATTGCCTTAAAAAATGTTATCCAGGCAAAGCATGTGACATAAACTAATTATCTATCAAACTTCCCACCTGCGACCATAGATTTGCCACATTTGAGGCCCGCATTAGACGGCAATGACGTTCATGTTATTTCATGAGGACTCATTAAATAGTTTTTTTAATTAATAATGTTAATTGTATTTTAAAATTTTTTATAAAAAAGAGTAGTGATTGGCACCCAGCACCCCACCTCCACGTGGGGTGCTGTGGACCAAGGGAAAGTCAAAAAAAAAATAAAAAATAAAAAATTTCAACCAATCACATGCTGCTACATCACTGGGGGTCACTGGGAGTCCTTCAAAACTGGGGTTCCAAAGCATTTTTGTATAAAAAATTGTTTTAAATTTTGAATTAATAGATCAGATTCATTTCGATGGTGAAATCTACACCAAATTCAGTTTTAGATAATATCATTTCTTGGGATTGATGCCTGTGAAATAGCAAAATAATATTTTCATTTTTTTATATTAAAATTTTTATATAATTTGTATAAATTTTAATCTTGTTAACATTATTAAAAGAAAAGTTCATTTAATTTTTATACATATAAAAAGAGATATGTATTATAAAAATTTTCTTATTTTGTTAAACTTGGTGGGGGTGAGTGTAAAACCCTAATTATTATAAGGAAGATGTAAATCTAGGAGGAAGTGCTTAGATGTGGAGCATGTGAAAGGGGGATGTGGGAGGCACACTGACCATCGTTTAAAAGTTGTTTTAAGCAACAGTCTATCACGTGACACTGCAGTTTGATTATATTCAATGAACTGAACTCTAATATAGCACTCGTTTGGCTCAGCAGATAGTGGGACTAAGGACTCGTTTAAGAATATATTATTTTAATAATTTTTTATAAAAATATGTGTAAAAAGATAAACAGAGGCTTGGTTTGGGAAGTAGGTTGGCTTTTTGGCTTTTTGGCTTTTTTGGCTATTTTAGCCTGGGCTAAAAAGTTTGGTTTGGAAAGAGCTTTTTGGCTTTTTGGCTTTTTTGACTTTTTTTGTGAGAGAAGAATGTAATGATTATAGGTTGGATGTGATGTTTTGTTTGTTATGGCTAAAATAGCCAAAAAAGCCTGAAAATCAACTTGCCAAACAGAGGCAGAGTGATATGATAATTTATAATAATTTTTTAACTTTTTAATTAAAATAGAAAGTTGTCAAACGAGGCCTAAGTCACAAAATGATAAAATATATTAAAAATTTTATAAAATAAAATGTTACATTTAAATTATAATTGTTTTATTTTTTTTGTTACAAAATTAAAAAAATTAAAAAATCTATTCCAAACGAAATATTTTAATCCTAAAACAAAATAACTAAAAAATTAAAAAGTTAAAAAATTAATTCACATCCCAAATCAACCTGAAAACTCTCAATAATTTGTGACTGAGAGTGAGTTTCTAGTAACGCCTCACCACTATGTTTGAATATGAAGAGTGAGCTAGAACATGCTACACTCACTTACCATGCCCAACCAAAAGTAGTTCTATGATCATTATTATTATTTTAATAAATACATTTCTAGAAATTTATTAAAAATATAAGTTGCGTTTGATAGAGTTTTATAAATATGATTTGAAAGCATAAGTTGTGTTTTGAGTTTGTGAGTTGTAAAATTATGATTTGAATGTAAAAAATTTGTTTGGTTATGGTTTTTTAATAGAGTCTTGAATTGAGTTTTGAATTGTATGTAGAAATAAGTTTTGAAAGTTTGATATGACATGTGAAAAAAGAAAATTTGTTTGGTGATGAGTTTTCAAAACTTAATTCAACCTATAATTGATAATCAAACACACAACTCATAACTCGATATCCGCATTTTTGATTAACAGTCATAACCAAACTATTTTTAAAATACTCAAATAAAAAAATGATTTTTTTTTCAATTAATTGTTTTTAAGTAATTTTTTTGAATAATTTTTTTTTCAAATAACTTCTATGTCAATTATTTTATGTTAATTAATTTTTCTGTTAATTCATTTTTTAGGCCCGTATAAACATTAAAAATATTTTTAAATTATTTAGAAAATTAAAATATTAAAAATATTAAGAAAATTAAAATATTAAAAATATTCTGAAAAATAAAATATTAAAAATATTTCAAAAATCAAAATATTAACAATGAAAATATCAAAAAATTAAAATTAAAATATTAAAAATATTCCTATAAAATAAAATAAAATATTTAAAATAAAAATTAAGTTGTTTTTTAGTTTTGAAAAGAGTTTTGAGTTGTGTGTTTGGTTGTGAGTTTTGAAAAGTAATGATTATAGTTTAAAATGAGTTTTGAGAAATGAGTGTAGAATTATGATTTGAAAGCTGCAACCAAATACCATACTCAAATTAGTGGTGGAACTATATTTTGAAATCTAAACCAAACAAAGCGGTAGATTTTTTCTTTACACTTTAAAAATTATTACAATCATATGATAAATTAAAATCACAAAAGTGTAAAAATTATTACAATCATATGATAAATTAAAATCACAAAACTCATAATACGAAATGTATTTATATTTTATCGTAAATTAAATTTTTTTAATTTATTATTTAATTTTTACTAATTAAATTATGACATTTATTTTTTGTTAAGAACTTAAAACACACAATTAATGACATAAGAATAAAAAAATTTCTCATATGTGTAACTCTGATAAAAATAAATAAAATATAATTGATCCTAAATCATTTTTACAACATATTTTAGATAAATTATATCTTATATATTTTTAATTATTTATTTACACCCGTTCATAGCACGGGTATTATGCTATTACTCTTATTAGAAATTATCTTTCGGGTCTCATTTGAAAATTAACTATTTTAATTGACTTTTTAACTTTTTACAAAAAAAAAAATTATAAAAAGTAGAGAGTGATATAACAAGTTATAATTACTTTTTTATTACAAACCCAAGTCTCCAAATGGGACCTTAGTTGACTTAACAGAAAAATAAAATTACTTAAATGCCCTTTAATATTAAAATAAAATTATCAACCCCCCCCAAAAAAAAGGTCATCACTTCATTTTTTGTTTAATATATTTTCTCTTTCTTTTTTTTTATTTTCTTTCACAAATTTAAATTAAAACATAGCATAAATAATATCCTATGTTTGAAGCTTACATTTGTCAAATAATTTGAGCTTCTCAAGTGGTTGTACTTCTTGGCTTTCAAGGAGGAATTCAAGTTTGAGCTTAGGAAGAAATATTGAGGTGTCGTTGGGTAACATTTACGTTTTTAATTTTTTATTTATATTTATAAAAATTTTAAAAATTTAAATAAAAACTTATTTGGTAAATTTGTGATTCATAAATCAGTGGTCTCAGTTTATAAATTTGGCCAAAAAATGTAAACTCAAAAAATATGTTTCCGTTTTGAGTTTTGAGTTTTTTTTTTTTTTACCACCCAACACTACGAATTTATACAAATTTTTGCGGATCTCACACTTATGTGAGACATTTGATATAAATTTTAATAAATCTTTGAGATCTCTAACATTACTCAACACTATTATTTCATCAATTTAGAGGGTTGACCATTTTATTGAAAAGTCAATAAATACCACCCATCATCCACCACCACCACCATCACCCATTTGCTACCACTTACCACCCACCATCGTCACCCACCCACCCATCACCACCACTACTACCACCCGCTACCTACCCGCTACCTCTGCAACTTCCCGGCCATCCGCCACCCATCTACCGCCACCACCCGCCGCCACCGCCACCACTACCACCCACCCCCACCCCCCCGCCACCATCCCCCACCTGCCACCGTCACCCCCCCACCCACCACCACCACCACCACCTGCTACCTACCACCCACTGTCACCACTTTCCACAACCGTCTTCCGCCGCCACTTGCCACCACTTGCCATTTCTCATTCTTTTTTATATTTTTAAATTTTTTTAAACATTTTGTCAATTACCAAACGCATTTGTAGTTTATGTTTTTCTAAAAATAAACAAAAATCAACTTATAAAATTTTTGTAAATATAAACTGAAAATGTAAACGTTACCAAACAAATGTGTATTAGTAATAATTTAAATTCGTTAATATACTACCAAATGTAAAATTTAAAAATCTAAAAAAATATTATGTTTGTTTAAAAAAAATTTAAAGGAAATGAAAAAATTGTTCATGTTCATTTTAATAGATAATTAAACAAAATTAGATTTTTTTTAATTATAACTATTTATTTTCCTAACCCAACCACAGAAGAAGAAAATAATAAATTGGGTAGATTATGACGGTGGTACTTGTACTTTGGTTCTTGTGTCATTTTGGTCCCTATAATTTCAATTCGTTCAATTTTAACCCTGAGTTTATGATTTTGTCTCAATTTGGTCCAATTTATTACCTCTTAACAATTTTTATGAAAAACAGATGCATAAGTGGCATGTGTCATGATTTTTAAGGGCAAAAATATAAACTTACTCAACTCAGTAAGTAATCTCAATCAATTAAGTGATAATTTTTCGTCAAGAACATTACTAGCATTATGAATTGAACCAAATTGATACAAAATTTAAAATTAAGAATCAAATTTGAGTCAATTAAAAATATAAAGACTAAAATGACACAACAAATAAAATGTAAGAACCATTAGTGTAATTTTCCCTAATAAATTTTCTTTTCAAAATTTGTCCTTCTATTTTTCTTCCTCATTCAAAATTTAAACACAACAATTATTAAAAAATATCGTTTATAGCATTAAATTATAACTTTTTTAAAGTTAAATTACCCTCCTTTCTCTTGAAATTCAAAGAAAATACAATCAGTTTTATATTTTTGACATTATTATAATAATATTTCTTTTAGTATGATTAAGGATCAAAACTAGTCTTAACGGTAGGTAGACACTGAAATAAATAAAAGTAAATGTATATTTTAATAAGAAAATGATGATAATATTTTTTTTCATTTATATGACTAATAAATTATTTAAAAAATTTAAAAAATATCTTAATTATTATATAAATTAAAATCTTAATGAAAATCAGTATAATTATGTCAAAAATATAAAATTCAATCAAGTAATTGCAATTTTTTTTTTTTTTTTAATTTTGTTTTCATTAGCTTAGTTTACTAGCTAATAATGTGGAATAAGCAATAAGGTGATCCATGTGATCATATATAATTCAAGGTGATGATCATTGATGATAGTTGAAGGTCAAGATAGAGGTGGGACCTACAAAATGAGGAAGGAAGAGAAGGGCCTTCAAACTCACCCCTACCCTACCCTACCCTACCCTATCCATCTACACCTACCTGCCATTCATATCTCACAAGTAACACCACCACCATCTCATCTCATGAGCTTTTTTAACAGAGAAGAAAGTAAGAGTCAAAAAAATAAGGGCAAATTACATATACACCTCTCCAGGTTTGGTTAAATTACAGATACTCCTGAGATTTTGGAAATTACATCCCGCCCCCTGAGGTTTATATTTTCATAACAATTTACCCCCTGAGGTTTATATTTCATAACAAATTACCCCCTAATTTCTTATGCAAATATAGCATTCAGGGGGGAATTCGTAATTTCTTAAACCTCAGGGGTATCTGTAATTTTGTCAAACCTGGAGGGGTGTATATGTAATTTGCCCAAAAAATAAAAAAAAAACCCTTGTTGGTGTAAAAGAACAAAGATATCTGGCCCGTGATTCAAGTTTCAAATGTAATAATAATCACATCAACACATGCAAAAGAAGAGAATAAAAGTGTAGGGAGGACTTATGACATAGTACCATGTTTGTTTTAGTTTTAAGTTGTTTTCAATAGGTACATGAGTAAATGTGATAAGCTAAAAATATTGTGTTATCTTCTTCTTTTTTTAATTGATTGGTAAATTATGTGAAATTAAAATTGATGCTGTGGTTCAAAATTATCCTACAGTAAGAATGGAAATGGACTGGACAGAACACGATAAGGTCAAATTAGGTAAAGTTTGTTATGTCCTAACCTCATCTCATTCCCTTGTGGGGGGTGGGAATAGGACAAAAGCCGAAAAATATCTGTTACCACATTTACGATAGGAATAGTGCTAATGTGAAAGAGAGAGATTATAGCAAATAAGTTGGACAAAAATATGGGTCAAAAGAGTTTAATTCTCTATTTGGTTGGGAGATTTGGGAAGTGATTTAGAAAGAAAAAATGAAAAAATGTATGAAATTAAGTGAAATGTAAGTATATTTTATTCAGATTTTACCTACCTTTTCCATTTCTTTTTCTAAATCCCTCCTCGAATCACCCAATCAAACACAGCGTAAAGGATTATATATGAGGCACAAAATTAGGGATGAAATTAGGAGAAGAATATAAGAGGTCAGGCCCTCTTGTTTTTGTAAAAAATTTTGTTTGTTATAGCACTTCTATATATATATATATCTTATTTTGTATATAAAATGGCCTCTTAGGCCTTGTTTGGGAAATAACCTTTTCAGTCTAAAAGCTAAAAAATACTAAAAAAATAAAAAAGTCAACAACCTATATCAAAAAGTTAAAGATTTTCTTTTGACTCTACTTTTTGCACATATTTTCGTAAAAAATCAAAAAGTCATCCCAAACATACTACTAGTTTTTTTTTTTATCATATTTTAGTCAAAAAGTCAAAAAATTACTAAAAAAATTTGTTCCTAAACGAGGCCTGAATATAAGAGATATATATCTCAGCCTTGGTTTGGTAAGCATATTGGGACTAAATAAGCACATAAGGACAAAAAAAAAAGCCACAAAATCATAAAATGACAAAACACTTGACTTTTGAGGCAAAATTACCAAATTGACCCATATACAAACAAAAAGTCAAAAAAGTATCATTTCTAAGTGGAGGGCAATTTTGTCATTCCAATGAAAAAAACCAAAAAAACCAAACAAGAAAATCAAATGAACAAAAAAGTCCTAGACTAAAAAATTCAAAAAAACCAAAAAGCCAAGTTTGTCAAACGACACATTCTTCTCCTATCTTGCATTCTGTTTTTATTTTCTACCAAAAAAATTATTCATCTATTAGAGATCGTTTATATGATATTTGAAATTTTTTTATATGTATATATATTTTATATATTGTATTATATGTACATGTGTATTTATCTTTATGGTAAAAAAATATTATTTATCTTTTAACCTATCCGATGATAAAATTCTAATTTCGTCTCTACATAGAATATTAAAAAAAATTACATTTAAATAGGAACAACTTCAAATAATTACATTTTTATAGAGATATAAATTGCGACGAGTGAAAATTGTATCTAATGTCACAACATTCTCTCACATTAGAATATATATAAATATATATTTAATTAATTATATTATGATGGAATAGAAAAATAGATGAACGAGATATATTCCATTTTCTTTCTGTTATCATTATTAAGGAAAATAAATAAATAAATAAAAACATAAAGTTTGACTCTTGTAATAAAATAAATCATAAACTTTTAATTTTGTCAATTTAAACTATAATCTTGTTATTTATTTTCAATTTAAATCATTCGCCTGTTTTTGTTAATTAAAACTAATCGGAAAAAATATTGTATTCATTAAAATCGATGTATGCATATATAAAATGTCTAAAATACATTTTTTGTTGAGTTTAATGACTAGATTTTTTTCCATCAATTTTACTTAACAAAAATAGACAGATGGTTTAAATTAAAAACAAATCAAAATATTGATATTTAAATTAACAAAATTAAAAATTTAGAATTTATTTTGTTATAAGAATTAAAATTTAAATTATTTTTGTAATTTTTTTTATTTATTATTTATTTTTATGAGAGAAAAAACTCACACAAAACAAGACCAAGAACACGAGGTCGGAATGGGAAATGAGAAATTGCCACCCCTACATAAATGTTGCTCCTATAGGACCCCTTGATTGCAGAGGAAGATGGTGACAATGAGTCTGTTTGGTACAATTTATTTTTAACTTATTTCAATTTTTAACTTAATTTAAGTTATTTTGATGTGTTTGGTTCAGCTTAACAATACAGCTTATAACTTTTTGTAAGTCAAAAATCAACTTATT
The DNA here is from genome assembly GCF_004153795.1 of Camellia sinensis. Taxonomy (NCBI): domain Eukaryota; kingdom Viridiplantae; phylum Streptophyta; class Magnoliopsida; order Ericales; family Theaceae; genus Camellia; species Camellia sinensis. The sequence continues at coordinate 103,591 of NW_021025144.1, read as the reverse complement.
CTTTGAGTGAGGGAGAAGAAGCTTAATTTATAAGTCAAAAATCGCTTTATGTTCATAGTTATAAGCTATAAGTTGTTAGGATATAAGTTAAAATCACTTTTCCACAACTCTACCAAACAGAACCAATGTAAGAATCCATGTGAGACCCCTATGGATTTTTTTTTTTTTTTTTTTAAATAGGGAAATCCTCTCACCGTCCCGCAGGTCCAAGGCCGCCCCATGAGGAGATCACCAGGGTGTTCTGTTATCCGTTCCGAGTAAGAGACTATAACCTGGAAGTTTGTCCCGACCTCCCAAAGCAAGCTTTGATTAAGTCATGACTCGCACAGCGGGGGAGCATTAAATCCACACCAAGTAGCTGATTAGGCATCCTTGAGGTCCAACCTCCTAACTAACAGTGTTTCGCCTAGAAAATTGGCCCAGAAAGAAATTGAACTTGTGACCTTGGGGCTTAAACCCTAAGGCCTTACCACAATGCCACAACCCCTTGCGTTAGCTATGGATTGTTAGGCTCTGCTCCTGCATAGAGTAACTATTTGGCAGATTTGCCTTGTTCTATTGTTATCCCAATACCAAATCCAAATAAGTTGCCACTTGTTTTATTGCTTCTATTTTCTTTTTTTCGGAAGATACATAACTTGAAGTGAACAAATTCAACTTTGCTATTGTACTTTAGTTTTTTTTATCTAAAACAAACAAAGAGAGATATAACATCAATTTTTGTCATTATTTTATTGTTTGATAAGTAAATTACATTGATGTTCGTTAAGTTTGAAAAAAAATACAAGTCTTAAAATTTTAACATATTTACATTAGGTTTTCATATCGATAATTCATTAGTTATATGAATATATTTTGTTATATTGAAATTTATATTTTTTTTTATTTATTCTTGAGAAATATTAGAGATTCGTAATTTTAGATCCATAATAATGTGGCAAGAGAGTTGACTCTCTAATGTAATTGAGCGCGTAATAAATTAAAAATTGGCACCTATCATGTCATAACATTATGAGTAAGTTTAGAATTTTTTTAGGGGTCTCAAACATTATCATTTATGCTTGTATCGTCACATCATTTACATTAGTTTCAGTCATTTTAATCTTAGGCCATGTTTGTTTCACTGTATATAAAATGGAGGATATAATATGATATGAGATTTAGTCAGGATATATAATGAATAGGATATATGTATTGAATAATATATCCCCAAATTCATGTTTGTTAACTTGATATATAAGACTGGATATATATTATCCATGTTTATTTTACAAAATATATTGTGAGATATAAACAAGTAATTTCCAAGATTGCCCTCATAATATATTTTAAATACCCATATTGAAACTAATGCAAATAAACAAATTCAAAATTCAAAACTAATGCAAATAAATAAATTAAAAATTCATATTATTTTTTATAATTAAAGATTCATATTAAATTCAATAATTTTTCCAAACAAAAAAGAAATTATATTATATTAATGTTAACCTGATAATGATAAAAAAAAATTATATTATATTAAATTCAAAAATTATATTAAATTATATTAAATTAAATTCAATAATATTATATTATATTAAATTAAATTATATTATATTATATTAAACTCAAAATTTATATTAAATTATATTATATTAAATTCAATTCAATAATATTATATTATATTAAATTCAGAATTTATATTAAATTATATTATATTATATTAAACTCAAAATTTATATTAAATTAAACTATATTATATTAAATTAAATTCAATAATATTATATTATATTATATTATATTATATTATATTCAATAATATTAAATTAAATCCAATAATTATATTATACTAAATTCAAATATTATATTATATTATATTAGATAGACTAGAGGGTAAATTGGACATTTTAAATCATATCCCAACCTAGGGGATATGATATAATGGGGGGATGGTGGTATTGTATATTCTCAAATTTTGGGAGATATGCAATCCCATAGTATGTTATATCCTCTTCAAAAAAAAATTACAAATATGGGATATGTAGACCCCACAACATGTAATATCCAATGCCATCATTTATATTCTGGAATCAAACATAGCCTTAGTGATAGAGAAATCAATATAATTATACTAAAATTATTGGACTTATTTTATTTTATTTTTTTAAAACTACAGGAGAGGACAATGTAATTTATGACTTCCACTCTTTTTATTTATTTATTTATTTTTGGGATAAATTATCATTTTCACCCATCAATTTTAAATTGATTCGGCATTGTTTGGGAAGGGGTAAAGTGGCTATTTTAGCCACAAAAGACAAAATAGATTATTTTGGTCACAAAAAATAAAGCATCACATCTAACCCATAATCATTACACACTTCTCTCATAAAAAAAGTCAAAAAAGCTAAAAAATTAAAAAATCCTTCCAAAATCAAGCTTTTTAGTGTAAGCTAAAATAGATAAAAAAAACCAAAAAACCAACTCCCATTTCAAACGGAGGCTTATTTTACTACCTCATCTAATTATAACAATTAGTTCTTCGAACTTCAAAACTTGTTTCAATTTAGTCCTCTTATCTCTCACGGTTTAAAAAATAAATACAACGTGCACGTAATGGCCAAGTGATCATGCTTTAATAGCATTAAAAGAAAAAAAGCTTATATAAATCTTTTAGTTATACTTTTTACCTGTCAAACTTCCACTTTATTTCATGTTGTTGCTTCATATTTGTAATTTATTCTATTTTTATTAAGATAAATTAAAAATATATCTCTTGAAATTTGGTTAAAATATAAATTGCTCTTTATAATTCTAGAAATTACATCTTATCCGCAGAAGTTTATAATTTCATAACAAATAACTCTTTTTTTAAATAAATCATCAGGATATTTAACAATTTTTAATAATATCAAAATTTTATTTTAATTAATAATTCAAGTAATTTTATTATTTTATAGAAGAGCAGTTAAGAATTTTATTTTTTCAGTTAATTCTGTTAAATTTTTTTTTATAACAATGGGGTATTTATAATTTTCTAAACTACAAAAGATTTTAAGTACATCTAAAAGAATGTATTTATAAATTATCCTACGGAGGAACCATTACAAACATGTAATTAGATGGTGACAAAAATCGTATGTAATATATTTTTATGGATTAATTACACTTTTCATATTTATAATTTGATTTAAATTTTATTTTGATATTCATAGTTTTAATTTGACTGATTTATCTTTATACTTTCAAGTCTAGTTTCAATTTGATTATTTCATTCAAATTTTTATTAATTTTTCTCATGTATAAACTTTAGAAAACTAACAAGTGTTACAAAATCGTTAATTTTAACCTCTAACTTAACAGAATGACTAAACTGAAACCAGATTTAAAGTATAGGGACCAAACTATTCAATTTAAAACAATAGGAATTAGAATTAAACTTGGGTCAAATTATAGGACTTAAAAGTCTAATGTACCATATTTTTGAAAAGGGTAAATTACAGTTACTTCTATTAAAGTTTGAAAAAAATACAATTAGTCCTTCACTTTTGACACAATTACACTAATCTTCCTTTTATTATAATTAAAGCGACCAAAATTAATACCAATAGTAGAGAGAAACTAAATAAACAAAGCTAAATATATATATGTATATATATATTAGTAAGAACAGATAGCATAACTTTTTTATTCATATAATTCACGAATTATTGATAAAAAATGATTTAAGTATTATGTGAATTAAAATTTCAAAAAAATTAGTGTAATTATAACAAAATTATATAATTAATTGTAGTTTTTAAAATCTGAGAAAAGACGAGTATAATTTACCAATTTAAAAATGAATAAAAACATGTCCATATTGTTGATAATACAGGGATGGCGTGACAAAATAACAAGCATGAAAATATTGGGTTTGGTTTGCTAAAAACAGTGGGTCCTTGCTTATTCACAGGCCAAATTTAATGGCACTTGATCTCATGTTTCAAAAAGTTGTTGAATCAATTTGGTGAAATTAATGCATTTTTACTCTTTGGAAACGATTTTATGCTTTAGAAAGCAAAGGTTACTCTAATTTTTGCCACCAATGGCTTAAGACAACATGCTAGTCTAGGCTACCTAGCAAAAGGCACTTTGCTTTTTGAAGCTATGTGCCAAACATTTTTCACGCCCTTTTTTGATGATGATGAAAGGGGAAAAAGGGCTTCTGTTTGGCCTAATTATACTGAAGTACACTTGTATTTTTATTAAAATTTTATTTTAATTCGTTCATTTTTAATAGTAATAGTAATCTTTATATTTAAGTTAAGTTACATGGTTGCTCTTTTGTCCATCTACCGTCAATAAGGCTAACAAAAAAAATTTGTGTGATATCTATTTTACCTCATTAACACCTTACACTTTCAATAAAATCTTACTTTATTCCTTACATTTTTATTGAAATCTCACTTTGTTTCATACACTTTAAATTTTCATTAGCGTCATTAACAGAAAATAGATGAAAGCGTGACATTTCAACTTGACTTAAAATGTAAGTAATTAACTATGAGGCCCTTGACAATTGTAAATTCTATTATGGCCCTTACTTTTTTATTATTGTAATAAAAGCCTTTTGTTTCTCGTTTATTTGCAATTTCAATCCTAGAATTGGGAACGAGTCCCTATCAGAACCATACGAACCCTAATCGATTCCAGTAACTTGGGAATCACTTCTAATGTCCTAATACTAATAAATTAACTTCTTAATTATAGATTGATTGCTTAAAACCTAGATTTTCGATTCTCATTATGTTCGTTCGATTAATCGTCTTCTAATTCAAAGTAAAGAAACTAAAATTGAATTGGTTTAACCTCAATTTAATTAAATTATACACTTAAATAGATATTCTAATTAAGCCTTACTCCTCACATTTTACTAGATTTACATTTTGACCCCAAATCAAGTATCATTATATATATACATATTTGTACCTTTAAACTTATTTAATTTTTTTTACACAAAATATCTTCAATATATATACAATTTGTACAAAAAATGAAAGAAAAATTCCTCAAAAACCCTAGCACATGGCCAACCAAATGCATATAGATATATTAATGTGTACTTTTGAGAACATATTACATAAATCATGAAAAAAGTTGTCCTAAAGGCCCCAAAACATGGAGATATGTTTGTATCTCTAGTTCCAATCAAATTAACCATAACTAAATCATAGTGTAAACCATAATTAAGCATCCTAATCATCCTTTATTCCATTATATTTCAGCTAAATCCAAATCCATTCTATTCCATTCTATTCCAACAAAGGACACTTTAGACAGTTCACCACAATTATCCTATAAATACACCACCTCCCTCAACGCTTTTTGCACATCAAACACATACGCACACTCTATATTTTCAGCAAAGAGGAAAGAAAGATAAGAGAAAGTGTCAGCTTTGAGAGGAGGAAGAAAGTGAGAAATCTTGCACAATAACCTTACTAGGCAAACATGTAAGTCACAACACAACCCTCTCTTTCATTTTCTTATTCAAATACATAATATTAAATGTTGTTCATGTGTTTAAATAGGAAGAGTTAAGCCTTGATTACCACTTTGCATGTATTCTCTCTTAAAATGAAACAAAGTTATCATTTTCTATCCACTTCTTACATTATTTCCAAAGGCATACCTTCAATCTAAAAATTTAGGTTATTTATATATTATTTAGCATGTTTTTATCATAAGAGAATCGAAAATTTTTCTCATGATTACCCTCTTTCTCTATTACTCTTCTTAATTCAAATGTTATGTATGAAAGACCCATATTTTTAGCCCACTTTTAAAAATTCTAGAAAAATGCAAAAAAACTCCCTTGATCTCATCAAAACCTTCCTTAAAGTGTTAGCTAAAAAATAACGCCTAACTAATATACATTAATGTGTTTGAGAGAGGAAAGAATGAGCACATACCTAAAATTTGGCATAATGCGCAAAGTGATGGTCCCAAAACTTGAACTCATAACCTCAAGGTTATTAGGCCAAGCCTTAACCATTGAACCAATGGTTACCCCTCCTTAAAACGTTATCTTTCAATAAAAAAATTGTTTTATTGAAAAAAAGTGAGTGGTTTGAGAGAAAATTCAATTTTCATAACAGTCGACGAATCTAGATAGCACTGGAGTATTTCTTAAATAATTATCCGAAAATAATATGGAAACTAGATAAAATTCTCTACAAACCCTAAGAAGGCCGAGTTCAGGAAAAAAAAAATTGGAAATGCTTCTTAGATTGTGATCTTTAAAGTACACCGAATTTAGAAATTTATTTTTTGTTAATGATTCATGTTCTTTATTTCTTAAATGTGCTTTTTATCACTTGTTTGAGCCTTAGTGTGACATTTACATATTGTAGACACTCCATTTTTTACGGCCCTTATGACTTGGATGTCATCGCTTGCACACCCGATAATGAGTATATATGTTGTCAAATGCTCAAAGTCCTCAGCAGAATGCCATAGCTCTGAGCCTTTCAAACCCTACACCCCTATGGCCTTTGTTTTGGACCCCAACCTTGGATTTTCAAGCCCGCAACCTCTGGTGGGCTGCTGGCCACTGTTTCTGGTTGCCGGCCACCAAAGTGTTTTGCAAGTATATTGTGACAGCTGTGCCAGCTGTTTGCACAAATGCTTGTATCTGTTCCCATATGTATGGCTGAATGTTTCTGAGGGAGGTTCATGTTTTTTATATATAGAGGACCTCCCCTCTTGCTTTAGAGGTTAGAAAAATTTTGGAGCAAAATTTTTCTCTATCTCTACAATTCTCTCTCTCTCTCTTGCCAATCTCTTCATCTTTGCCTATACACTCTTAACCAAACCTCTTCATTTTTGAGCTGAGGTATTTTTGAGCCTTGTTTGAGCTCTTGAGGGTGTGTTTACCTTGTTTTATTGCTAGAAAGTGATCTCTTTTTTAAAAGGTATAAAGCTTTGCCTCTTTGCTTGTTGTATTTACTCTTTTTCCTACTATTTTACAATTGTTTTTGGACTGTAAAAACTCTATATTTTTGGGCTAAAACTTGGGTTTTAAGGCCAATAAAGGTTGAAGGGTGGTTCACCCTTCTTCACACCTTGTTCTCAAGGCCTTTACCCTTGTGTTTCCCACCTTTACACTGTCTTTTTTTGAGCTTTTAAACACTGATTTTCAAAGTTATTTCAGTGGCTAAAATCATGTTTTGAAATCCAAAATTGGAGGGGTTAGCCTCCCTTCCTTGTGTTTTGCTTACTAGCCTAACATGATCCATATTTTAGCTTATTATTCTAGCTATTTTTGTCTTAATTTCAAGATGTTTTAGGACTTATTTAAGACTATTTTAGGACCGTTTTTAAGTGTTTGTTGCATTCGAGCTTTGTTTTGCATGCCTGTAATGTAATTGTCTTTATAAGTTTGGTGTTTTAGGCATTAGACACCATCTTCTTTGAGTTAATAGTGTTTATTTATGGCATTTCATATTTGTGATCACTCTTAATCACCTCTGTAACCTTCCCCCTTTCTTGGCTTTTGTTTTGCTTTGAAAGTGGTTTCAAATTATTTGTTTGTTTAAGCATGAGATTAAGGTGTCATGCTTAATGGTTTAATCTCTTTGAGGGTTCATTACCAACGGTATGACGTCTCTTTCATGCCCAAAGCAACTCTTGGTTTGAGCCTTCTTTCCATTAGAGGACTTACGTTCACCTTTGGACTCAATTGACTAATAATGGATGGTAATCTAAAATGAAGTAATAAAATTGAGGCTAAAAAAAAAGCAAGATAATAATTTGGTTTGGGTTCAATCAGACGTTAATTGAAACCTTAAGTTTTGAGTCGTTTTATACTCATTGGTGATGAAAACGGTTCAAGATTCATTGTCAACTACTTCCCTTAATCTTTCATGATAGGGAGGTAGTTTTGAAAGTCTTGTTTTGTTACATTCATTGAACTTGCACACTTGATTCATAAGCCACTATGCAATGAAATTGCATCCATTAGTGGTTTGTGAATTAAACTTACTACTCCTTTGAGTTGTTCAAATGATAAGGTGGGGTAAATTGTGCAAACAAACCCTTGAGAATACCCTGTCTCTGTTATGTTTGCTCTCTATTGCAGCAGGGAAGTCCAGTCATCAGTGGACGGCAGGCCCTCTGCCGGCCACCAGTGCAAAATCCAGCAGTGTACTTTTAACGCAGAATAGAGTTGGTCTGGAGGTAGAAATCAATTCAAATGTTCTGCTGTGCAACAGAGGCATTCAGCAGCAGAAACAGTGGCCTTTTCGGATCGAAACTGCATTCATGCATGAGCCCTCCATCAATTCTCGGGATCTGTGTTGTTAATATATTAGTATTATGCTTAAAATAATAGCTTTGTAATTAATAAGTTAGATTAGCTTATTCGTCCCATGTTGTAATTATTTTAATTAGGTAGATTAGTTAATTAATTAGTTCGTTCAGTTTGTAATAATTAGTTAAGTAGTTTAGCTAAATTATTCCTTTGATGTTGTAATAGCTAATTAGTTTAATTAGCTAGTTAGTTTATTCGGACTCTCCTTCGTGAAAGCGCAATGTTATAATAATGTGTATGTCTTCCAACCCCACGTCTTTCTCCCTTTTATTTACTAGCTTATGATGGTTAGTTTAGGGCATCATGTTTTGTTTTGCATACTTCATGTTTGCATCCACTTGTTTTGCATGCACTGAGGCTCGGTTCATCATTCTAACTTGCATTGTATTTTAAATATTTCTTTGAATACGTTCTTAGACCGCATGCTATCAAGTTGATTCATTTGCTACATTAGTAACCGAGTCTAGAAAATTACATGTCGCATGTGTTGCATTAGTCATATCACATAGTTAGGAATCATGTATTTTTCTAACTAATTTCTATTTTGGCTTGGAGTACTAGGTAAGCCTTTACTCGCTTTAGTATATCGCATGTTGATGTTGCCATGTCTAGCATGCTTGCCATGAGGCTAAGTACTTAAATGATAAATTGCTTGAAGGCCTGTGGATGAAGGCTAATTGCTTGAATTGGAATAATTTGAGTAATGTTTTTATGCGATCATTTTTTCAAGTGGTACGTATTCGAAACAATTTTAAAAAACAAACATGAAATCAAGTGTTCCAATTCTTGCAAATTAGTCTATACTTGTGTGCTCATCACATAGTAATGCTAGCCTAAATAAATTGAAACAAGAGCATATAATGTAGATAAGATTCATATCACAATTAGAAGAGGCCGATCTTTGATCGGGCGAGCGGGGGTGCTAAATTCATGACCTTCCCCTCTCGTACCTAAGTTCCCGAGCCGAGACAATCTTGGTGATGACGGACATGTGGCCTTTGGCATGAGCCATGGGTTTCCTAAATTTTTCCAAAAATATTTAAGTGGCGACTCTGTATCTGCCAAAGCAGTCCATTTTTGGCAATTTGATTCAAAATCGATTTTTCAAAAAGATTTTCCGGATTTGGACTCTTTGGTGATTATCTATTTCGCATTGCACTTGTGAGATCATATTTAGAATCACGATAGTCCGATACTGTAGGGCTTATTCGTCTTCCGAAAGGGGGCACGAAAAGTCAAGCTACACATATGTTTGTGAACATATTTCTTTACAATGGTGGTTTGATGACACTCATACTTGTGTAAAAATTATTGTCTCAATAATTTGTTCTAATCTTAACTTAAAACATCTAACTCAATGAAAAATTTTATTAAGGTGGTAATTGATTTTCGATCACTTGAGTAATTTTATAAGGTAATACTTGTGTTACATTTGAATTGATTAGCGGGACGTATTTCCTATTGAAAGTAAAGTTTTGCGCAAGTGGTTTTTTCGGAACCCTTGAATGGATCGGTTGTATTCGGACCCCAAGTGGTTTCGGTGTAATAAGGTTAGAGGAGGTTATAGGAAAGACCTTATTTTTACCGTCTCTTTTGAAGCCATCAGTTGGCGCTATGCAGTATGTAACTGTTATAGGTATAGGTAAGGACTGCAAAACAACAAAAGAGGTAGCATACCGAATAATCCAAATCCAATTATTACGGTTAGGAGGGTGAAATCTCTTTAAGGGATTTCTAGATTACCGACATCTAACTTTGTAACCCTTTGCTTGTTTATTTGAATATCATCCTTCATTGCATGTTACAATTGTAATTGTGTATTGGACTGAGAAAAATAGATGGGGTGTACGTGCATTTACTGGGCATTCCCAACTCATGAGATTTCATGTCAGGTATCGAAGACTATTAGCCGGTCGAAGATGAAACTGAAACATTTGAGGATGTATGACTGCCCTAGAAGAATTAAATTCTAGTTTTGTTAAGTCTCTTTTGTAACCATATTTGGATTGTAAAACTCTTGATGTATTTAAAACATACATCTTGTAATTATTATTTTACTTATATATCTATCTATATATATATATTTATCTTTTGTAACATATTCTTATATTCCGTCAACCCATGTAAACCTTGTATTAATACCTTGTTAAGATCTATCAAAAATGTAGTTTTGTTATCTAATAAGATTGGACTATTTTAACTTCTTCGATATTTCCTAGAATCTTACTTAGTTATTAACTAAATGACTTATTAGTGACGTTTCATACACTCATACTCTTAGAAAAATCATATATTTATCTGTTAATATATTCTTTGATATTCTCAATTTTTGAGATGTCACATTAACTATCATAATTAAAAGTAAAAAGACTAAAATAATATTTTAATAAAAATATAGAAATATTAAATGTAATTTACTTTTTTTTTCTCAAGATATTGTTCAGGTCTTTGCCATGAATAATCCTTAAATATACGTAGTGCCCTTTTTTGTTAGCAATTGACTCTTTCTTAAAATCACTGAGACACAAAATAGCAAATAAGAAAGATAAACGAATCAAAGAAATCAAATGCACACAAAGAAACACAAGGATTTACGTAATTCATCCCAAAATAGGATCACGTCCACAGTTGTTGCGATTTTCACTATGATTAGAAAATAATATAATACTCTTGCAAGAAAAACAGTACCCCTTTTTCTATTTATAAGTATAGAATTAAAACAATACATAAGCAACAGAAAAATTACCAAAATACCCAAAAAGTTCAGACCCCCCTCCCCTTAATGAACCCATGCATAGACGATGGGTGGCCATGCCCCCTGCTGATCAAAACTCACGTTTATTACTAGGCTCAAATATGACAGCCTTGTTTGGTTTATTTTTGAGAAACAAATTTTGGAGAAAAAATTTTCAAATTTTGTTTGATTTAGTGATTTTGGAAAAAAAAAAATCAAAATCACTTTCTCTCTCCTCGCTCCTTATTAATCACTTTTTCTCTCTCCTCTCTCATTTTCAATTACTTTTTCTCTCACTCACATCTACTCAACTATAATAAAATATCAAATCATCTTAAACTCTCATATTCCAAAACTATTTCCAAAATATATAACCAAACAAACTAAAAAAATTTGTAAAATCTTTTCTCAAATTTAAAAAAAAAAAATTTATCTCCTAAAACCAAACCAAACACACCCGACATGTTTTAGAAATTTATGTATCGTGTGGCCCCTAGCCATTTAAGAGCACATATATCTTATTTTTTGTTGTCTAATTCTCAACACTAACCCAGTTTAGAGACCCTGAAAGTTTTTACAAGGAAATATGTATATTTTTTCACTTTTATATCTTATTTTTTAACTTATTGTAAAATAGTCCAACCAAAACTCACCGTTTGTGTAGTGATTAACATATTTTTATTTAGGGATTGTTTGGAATGACCTAAATAAGTATACTTTTTGTCTTTTTATGAAAAGATATGCAGAAAAGTAGAGAGGTGATGTGATGAAAAAAAGATAAAAATATGAATTATTTGGGACTTCCCAAACTTGACCTTAATTAAGTAATTTAACTTGGCCTTAATTAAGTAATTTACGGTATTTCAAAATTTGTGAATGACTAGATTTAAAAATTTTCATTTCTTAACTTTTACTTGCTTATATTTTTAACACAATATTAGTGTAATTGATCTAATAATTAATGTATATCTCTGATTGTAATGTTGATAAATAGATTGACAAATTTAGATAAAATGGTAAAAATTGGTGATCATGATAGCATTACTTTAATAAGAAATATAATGATTTAAATGCTTATACACTAAAAATGTAGTGTATCGTATATCATATTTGATCCAATGGCGACTCCAAGAATTTTTTTCAGGATGTTCACAATGGGTTCCTCAAGAATTTTTTTCAGGTAGACATTCAACAATCTATTTTTTTTAGACTTTCAAATCACACACAAATAAATAATAAAATAAAATTCTAATATATTGATATCATTGTTTCAAAAAATAAAATATAGATACAAAAATTTGCATAAATAAATTTTGTTTTTATCACCAGCATGATAGAAAAAAAGATATATAAAAAACTCTTTTAATTCAAATTGAGATAGGCTATAAAACTGTTGATCAATTGCAAAATCACACAAGAGGTGATGCACAAGGTTTGAATTCAAAATCTTGAATTTAATAAAAATGCTTTTAACATTTAGAGAACATATATTTTATAATACTAGTTTCTTTACTATTTGTTTTTATTCTTACTTATTTAACTTGCACATGCACTAATATATATTGATTAAAGGGTTATGAGCTAGGTCAGGTTAGGTGTTCAAAAAAATAGTCTAGATGGGTGTTCAATTGGACTAGGTAGGTTAGGTGTTCAAAAAAATAGTCTAGATGGGTGTTCAATTGGACTAGGTGTTCATAGAAGTGAGTTAGGCCCCGTTTGTTTTGGGTAACATATATTTTATAATACTAGTTTCTTTACTATTTGTTTTTATTCTTACTTATTTAACTTGCACATGCACTAATATATATTGATTAAAGGGTTATGAGCTAGGTCAGGTTAGGTGTTCAAAAAAATAGTCTAGATGGGTGTTCAATTGGACTAGGTGCTCATAGAAGTGAGTTAAGGTGTTTGAATAAAATTTTAGGCTAAATTTTATGTATATATATAATTTTTTTTTTAAAATACAGGGTGTTTGGACACCCATTATTACACCTAGGCCATGTTTGATTTGGTGAATTAGAGCATGAGATTGAGATTATTAATTTGTGGGCCTAATTATCTTTTAACATTTTGGTTTAGGATTATTTATCCAATGGATAATTAATCTAACAAATTTGTAGGATTATTAGTAATGGGATAGGGGTGGGATTATTAATCCAATGGATATTAATCCAATTGGATAGTGTGGTATTCACTATCCAATTGGATTAGTGTGGTATTAATAATCCTATTAATGGAGATTAATAATCATATTAAATTAGTGTGATATTCACTATCCAATTGGATTAATATCCATTGGATTAATAATCTCACCCCTACCTCATTACTAATAATCCTACAAATTTATTGGATTAATTATCCGTTGGATTAATAATCCTAAACCAAAATATTAAAACAAACATAGGATAAGAGATTAATAATCTCAATCTCAATCCCAATTCCATACTCTAATCCACCCAATCAAATATGCCCTAGAGTCGCTCCTATTTGGCCCTCCGAAAAATTCTGGTTCGGTGCCTGGACCCCTCCAAACCTTACGTTAAATTTAGAATTCATTGAATGGTATTTATAAGGGTCCGCAAGGGCCAACATCCTTTTTACATATGCCTAAGTAAATAGTATCCGTTGACCTGTGATGCATGGATAAATTTTTTTATTTTTAAATAATATATTATGTTACGATATATATGTTATAAAAATAATATTAACTTTAATTTAAAATTAAAATGTGATTTTAATTATTTATTTTGATAATTTTAGTCCTATCATTATGTAAAAGTGTTACTTGAATACTTATATATAATAATAGTTTTAGTTATATTATTTGTATCTTTTAATAATTTTAGTCCGATCGTACTATAAAATATAATTATCATATAAGATTTTATATGATACATATATTTTGAAAATATTAATTCTATATTAGGTGAAATTCTTTTACATATTAGATTTTAGCACTGATTAGGTGTAAGATTATATTATTGTAACCTTTAATCCTTTTTAAAAAGTAGGAGAGAAGATAGGATATGCATGAATAAAATTTGTGAATTTCTTTTTTTTAAATAACGTGATAGAGGTTGGATATTTATAATTTGTATATATATTTTTAATTTATTTAAGTTACAGATATTTGAGATTTTTTTTGTTATAATGTGATACATAGACATTAGATATTTGTAATTTATATTTTTTTAATTTATTTAAGTTATAGATATTTGTGATTTTTTTTTTAAATTGGGGGGGAGGGTTGGTTTTTTTTTTTTTTTTTAATAACATGATAAACATTGAATATTTGTAATTTTTATATTTTTTTGTGGGTTTACATTTTTATATTTTTTATTAATTTATTTAATAATTATAGATTTTTTTTAAAAAATAACATGATAGACATTGGATAGATATTTGTGGGTTTATAATTGAGAATGAGATTTATTTTAATTAATTTAAGTTATGTCATAGACATATGATTTTCTTGAATTATAAGTGAACTACTTTTTATATTAAAAAGATAGGATTTATAAAAGCCGAAGAAGATATTAACGGTGTTATATGAGAAAAAACAAATCGAATCTGATTAAATTGAAGAACAAATGCAAACCACAAATTAAAAAGAAAGCAAACTCAAATCATGCAAAATGTAATAATGGAGAAGATGAAAACATGTGTAGAGAACTGAAAAATATTGGGCAAAAATTAATACATACACACAAAAGTAATAAACACTAAAAAATGCATATAAAGTAAGAAATAATATTAGGAGCATAAAATAGAAAAGATGAAAAGATGTGTAGATGAACTCAAAAATATTGGGAAAAATATATATATATACACACAAAGATATAAAGTAAGCAATAATATTAATAATATTACATTGATCTTGTAATGATTTTCACATATTATCAAACTTGGAAAATATAACAATAGAGAAGATAATGATTTTTGCAAATCATCAAACTTGCAAAATGTAACATTGGAGAAGGTAGGTAGATGAGATGAGAGAGAAAGTGATTGAATTTGACTCAAATATGAAATAAATTGAAACGCGTATGGAGAAATTGTAAGAATTGTGGATAATGAATATGGATGGATATTTTATTATTTTATTTTGTATTTTATATTTATTTATACAAATAAGCTTTCAAGAAAATCCAAAGCGGAAAACAAGTGACCACGTGGGAGAGTAGAAGTTTAATTGGTGAGAGTTGCCCCGTACTTTTAAAAGGTAAATTATAAACACAACTCTAAAAATTTATTTAAATTACAATTTAATTTCTGTAATTTTAAAAATTATATTATATCTTTAAGATTTTAATTTCATAACAAATAAGTTATTTATTAATAAATTATGAAGTTAATTAACAGTTTTTAATAATATTAAAATTTTATTTTAATTAATAATTTAGATAATTTTATTATAGTATAGATGAATAGTTAGAAATTTCACTTTTTAAATTAATTCTGTTAAATAAAAAATTCTGACAGGAAGGTATTTGTAATTTTTCAAACCACAATGAGCAATTCGTATTTTAAGCAAATTTTTGTAATTTACCCTCTTTAAAACTATCAGAATTTGAAAATGAAATTTTAAAAGCTTTTGAAACAATACTGCATTTGGTTATATGTATAGTATAGATTAAATTGAAGATGTAAAAGTGACCTCAAAAACAAGTGAGTAATGGAACTTTGTTGGCCCACCCCTTTTGCTCCAAATTTTCAAAGAGCAATGAGTGAGACTCCTATCTTTATAAGATCTCTACAAGATTTTCACAAATTTAAATCACTCATGATATAGATTCTATACATATATGAGTGGCCCTCACACATATATCGTGAATAAGATCCCAAAAAAATAAAAATTAAAAATTAAAAATTAAAAATGAATGACGAGGTCAACTTCTTAATATTGGAATTTTGACGCCAAGTTGACAACCAACTGTGAAACTATATATTAAGACAAACTAAACCATAACATGACAACTAATTTGGAGACCAAATACACATTATATATTAAAATCTCAAGTCCTAACTAATAAGCACCAACTATATATGTAATAAGTTGGTCCAGATATGCGTGGACTGTCAGTGACTTTTCAATTTCATCAGCTAAAATGCTAAGCATATATGAACATAACATCGAAGAGTCTCACAAATATATATCATTCAACCAAGTGCCCCTTATTTTAGGAAGATCTCAACACACGACAAAGTCATAGAATGACACCCAACCACCAAAAACACGAAATCAGCCTAAATTATATTTTTGCGCTCTTACATTCTATATTAAAGTTTTATTTGGTATTTAATTAAAAAGTCATAATTTTTTTCATATTTTTTTTCCAGTAAATTTTTTTCAAGTTTGTGTCAAATTTTTTTACATTTCCAATTTGTGTAATGTAAAAAAAAAAAAATTCAAAAGTAAAGAAAATTCAAAAAAAAATTACTAAAGATTAAAAAAATAAAAATAAAGCTTGGAAAAAAATTGAAAAGCCCATTACGTTTTATTTTTTTTGTCTTTAATAAAAAAATTTTAAATTTTTTTTCTACTTTTATAGTTCGTCTAGTTGAGTAGAACATAAAAGTCTAAAACGTTTTAAAAAAATTCGCGAAAGATGAAAAAATATTAACAAAAAAGTCACTAAAAAATCCAATCACAAACAATTAGTAATTTTTTTTTTTAATAGAAACAATCAACTCATTACACTTTTGGTGAAGTATAACCCTTTGATTAGTTTGGTGTTAAATTGACTAACAAAAACTTACATGTAATCCTCATGTGAGCTGTTTTAAGGACATATATGTAATTTTACTATCTATTTCTCTTTCTCTTTCTCTATTGCATGTTTTTTGTCCCAAAAATTTACATTTTTGTCCTAAAAAATGTTTCATTTTCTGTCAATTTAACAACAGACTAAGAGAAGGATCATATTGACACCAGACCAGAAATGTAAGGGTTGGATTACAATTGAAAACAAGGAGATCAAAGTAAGATTCGATATAAAATGCAACAGTGTAAAGTATAATTCACCCAAGAAATAAATAATCAAGGGAATTTTTATTAAAAAAAAATATTGTTGACTCAATACACAGGGACTCTTTAAACTCGATTAAGGGAATGGCAAGAATTAAGCCAACCAAATAGTGTCGATAAATTTGCAACATGTAAATTTTATTTTTCTTGAAATTTCTAGGAACAATAACAATATTTCAAAAATATTAGAGGATTGAGGTAATGAAAGAAAGATAGACATTTTTTTAATAGGGAACTCCAACTTACTCGTCATCAAGTATAAGATCTTATAAAAGAACCGTGACTATGTAATCACTTATAAATTACGTATTTCAGTTAAGTTCTAATATTTATACATCCCATGAAAAGCAAACATGAGACGGTTGAGAATTAATCCCTTAAGCCATACAATTTTAGAAATGTAAAAAAAATTGAATTTTAATGATAATTTATGATAAGGATAGATATGGACAAACAGGGGGTGGGGAAGAGAGAGAGATAGGCAAGGAGAAGGCAAGAGATGTTGAATCTAACTGTAGATTTTGGGGCCTATAATCCAACTGCATGTTGGTTGACTCAAAGGCAAGAGACCCCATTTGATAATCTGGTCTTTGAAACCTTTGAATTCACATGCATGCATGAGAGAGATTAAAATGTGACCAAAACCATATCGAACTTCTTGTTTCAATATACACAATTTATATCAACTGCATGTGTGTTTTCCTTCTTAGGGGACACCCTCACATGCAATTAGTCTTGTTTTGTGGCCTAAAAATGACAAAGACAGTGTGGGCATATCATTCACTTTCATCTACATAGACATTCTCTACTTGCTTGGTTGTCAAGTGAGAGCTTGCATTCTTTCCTCAATCAATGAGTCCTTTTATTTTGACTCATTTTTAAAATATTGTTATTTATAAAGAATTTTTTTCAAATTTTCATATCACTAAACACGAGAGTAGTAACGTCACGTTAAAAAAATATACAAAAAAACTCATATTTTTGTGTAGTAGCAATGACAATAGTGGTTTAAAAAAAATTTGAGACCTTATGCTAAATAATGCCTTATATTGTTAGGTCTTTTAAAATTTAAGGCTTTCCATGTTTTCGTAACTTTAGGCCATAGGTTTAAGTTACTTAATAGTTAAATTATTTTTGTTTCTATTTAAATAATAAGAAAATCAAATCCATTTATGTATAACACTTTCTTCATTTTTATGACAAGTGAACATTATCCACCAATGCATTTTTGGATAATATTTATTTACTGTAAAAAAATGAGTGAATAAAATTATTATTTCTCAATCAATGGCTATGACAGTGACACGACATAATTTTTTATCTTATTCATTGTGTGGGGTTGGATACATAACACACGCCGGAGATTGAGTTTCCCCCATCAATGGAAAGACTCTGTTTTTTTTAAATGTTGTGTCTTGTAATTGAATAAATATATAGACATGAAAAGGGTGTTTCATGTAACATGCTTGTGCCTTACCCTTCTAAATATGAGTAATGTTAAGGATTTTAAATATTTTATTAATATTTTTATTAAATATTTTATATAAATGTGTGATTCATATGGGACTTATATAGTGTGAGTCTTACATTCATTTGAGATTTTTGGTAAAAATATTGGTAAAATATTTGGGGTCTTAGCTTTTGTCTTTAAATATTTCTCAAATGGTTACAACGTGACGACGTTTTAGGACATTTATCTATCTTTTAATATAATTGTTAAATTTGATATAATCTGATTTATTATTTATTTATTTTATGTCTCATTTAGTAATTTTTAATTTTAATTAAAAGTTATTATATGTTATCACATCACTCTCTCTATTTTTTTATACATCTTTTTGTTAAAAATCAAAAAATTATTAAAATAATATATTTTCAAACGAAACTTTAGTATTATATATTCTTGTTCAAACATGTTTAATTGTGAATTTTAATAGAATCCAATGTATTTTTAATTGTGAATTTTAATAGAATCCAATGTATTAATACTAGTTTGTTTAGTTTAGATTTTCAGGCTTCATTTTTCAAAAAATTAATTTTTTTTTAGATTTTCAGGCTTTATTTTTCAAAAAATTATTTTTTTTCATTTTTCTTATTTGTTTTTTGTTTTTTTGAATTTTTTTAATAATCTAAGCAATTTTTTTAATTTTTAGATACACCTAACATAAATACACTTGAAAAATATAATATTTGTGGAAAAAAAAACTTTAGAAAATTCACTAAATACCAAAAATATAAATAAAAAAAACGAGAATTTAGTATATTTTTTCGTGCTGTTATGTATTTATTATTTTTTAAAATATTTTTTTACAATACATCTAAATAAGGTGCATCTAAAATATTAAAAAAATGCTTAAAATTTTAAAAATATCCATTAAAAACAAAAATAAAAATGAAAAATAAAAAATTTAATTCAAAAAATTAAAATAAAACACCCTGAGTATGATCTCACCCGATTGTGCCTTAAATGTTATATCATGAAAATGCTCACTTTGTGCCAATATAGATCAGCACTTGTTTGATGCAATTTATATGATTATTTCTATTTATTTACTCAAAAAAAAAAAATTGTTTTATTTCATTTTCTGGAGAGTTATTATATCAGTGTTGTATAGTTTCTCTTTACACTTTAGGACAGAGGAGGAGATATTTTTTACATCAGTTGCATTTGATGGAGTTTTCTAAATATGATTTGATAATAGAGTTGTATTTTGACTTTGTGAGTTTTGAAATTATAATTTAAGTGTGAAAAATTTGTTTGGTGAATGAGTTTTAAAAAGAGTTTTGAATTGAGTGAAAATTTTTTGATATAACATATGATATTTGACACAAAAACTTACAACTCAAACCAAACACACAACTCAAAATTCTATTCAAAACTCATAAAAAAATTTAAAAAATCAAAAAATATTTTTTTATTGAATATATAAAAATTAACATGTGTCAATTGTAAAAAAATATATATACATTATGCACTGTTTCGGTTAACCGGTGGGACGTCCGGTAGGACGTCCAGTGAGACGACCGGTTAGTCCAAATTTTCTCGCCTTGGACTAAGTTTTCAAAAGTAAGTATGAAATTAATTTTTAAAAACCATAAACAAACATGATGTACAAATCAAAACCTGAAACTAAAGTTCAAACTCTACCAAAAATAACCTTCTATTTTTTAACTATTCGATTTCAGCCTGAGAAAAATTGTACTGAACTAGCCCAAAACATCACATACATAAATTATTTATTTATTTACTTTTCTTTGTTTTTTTTGTGTAGTTTGAATTAATTGAACTTGGGATTCAATTAGGATGAACTTTTTTAGCATAATTTTTTAATTATTTTAACATGGTTAAAAATGCATTGTTGGGATGATCCTTTTCTTTGTTTTTTTTTTTTTGTGTAGTTTGAATTAATTGAACTTGGGATTCAATTAGGATGAACTTTTTTAGCATAATTTTTTAATTATTTTAACTTGGTAAAAAATACATTGTTTGGGATGATCTTTTAACTTTTTTAAAAATTTGTAACAGAAAAAATAAAATAATTATAATTTAAATGTAATATTTTATCTTGTTAATTTTTAATTTATTTTACTTTTTGATAAGCTAAATTAACTCCGACCATCTTGCCCAATAGGCCCTTAGGCATCCATGATTTTTTTTTTTTTTTTAACAAAAAAATCATGACATCTTCCCATAAGTCCAAAGCAATGCCCAAGTCGAGATCATTAAAATACCTTGTTATTCGTTCTAGACTAGAGATTATAATTTAAGAATTTATACTGACCTCTCAACACAAATTTCACTTAAATCAAACTTACAGAATAAAAATATAAAATAAAAAAAAAATCAAACCCACATCAAATACTATAAGATGTTTTGAAAAATTAATTAAAAATTATTTTTTTTATTTTTTTATAGATAAAAATTATAAAAAATAATATAACTCAAAATAAATTAAAAATCAAAACTTAAATTTTAACTAACTTCCCATACCAGCCGTATAACTTGAGGTCGCTACTAATCAATTACGCTGCGCTGAGCGAGTCATGAATCCATTATCATCCTTAGCCAAACAGAGTGTATAACTTGCAGAAGATGTGGTTTATCAGATGTCATCATGATTCATGACCTCTCTGTCACAAATCCTTGATGGGAATTTACACCCAGAATGAACAACTTGATTCCGACAACGTAATTGGCAGTGGCACGTGTTGTGATATTTTGGAGTTGGTTTTTTTAGTCATTTTTTATTTTTTATTTTTAAATTTTAAAAAATTTTACATTTTCAGATTCTAATTGACTAGGAAAATCGAAAACGTAAAAAAAATTATTTAAAAAAATTCAGAAAGAAACAAAATAAAACTAAAAGTAGTTGGTTTTCACTTTTTATTTTTTGAGTTTTTTCACAAAAAAAAAATTTCAATGTGTTTGGTTTCAATTTTCTAAATTCAATTTTTTAAAAATTGAGTTTTTTTATTTTTCATATTTTTTATTTTTAGTGAATATTTTTAAAATTTTAAGCAATTTTTTTACTTTTTTTAGATGCGTCTTCCTTAGATGTATCTACATAATAAAATATTTATGAGCAAATATTTTAAAAAATTAATAAATGCACAAAAATATGAAAAATATACTGAATTTATATATATATATTTTGGTATTTAGTATTTTTTTTTCCATAAATATTATACTTTTTAAGTGTATTTATGTTAGGTGTATCTAATAATTAAAAAAATTCTTAAAATATTAAAAAAATTCATTGAAAACAAAAAAAAATACGAAAAATAAAAGAATAAAATTTTCTTAAAAGTGTTTTTTGAAAATTAAAATCAAATAAGTTGATTACATTTTAGATTTATTTATACTAAACTGATTTTAAAAATAAGAAAATTTGACATAATTAAAAAAAATACTAAAGACAAAAAAATTAAAATTAAAACGCCAAGAATGCCATATTTTCTAGCAAACAGAAACTACAAAGCATAGCAGATGGCAAGTGGAGCATGCCAAAATTATAAGGAAAATTTATTTACAACCTAAATTGGTGAGGCAGTGATAATTGCATTTCTCAAATTATAAGCAATAATTATTATGGATTTTGCAATAAGTGCATCATATAATCGTATTATTCTTAACTTCTACTATATGACAAACACCACCATAAGAGCACCTCTAACCATTATTGTTATAATGTTATTGACATTGTTATAATTTGGCAATAAATAGTGTTATTTTGTCAAATTATAACAATGTGCTCCAATAGTTATTTGCTATTTTGACAAATCACAACCAACTTCTTCTCCAAGTTTGTAGGTGTTGTTTGGATATAAGTTTTTTTTGTGATTTTATTTTTGTTTATTTTTTTTCTTTTGTGACATTTTTTTACTTGTTTGTTAAAAAAATTATATATTTATATTATTCTCAACTACACAAATATAAAAAATTAAAAAAAATAAAAAATTGGAAAAAAAAATTTGTTTGATTAATTCACCCCACCAAAAAAACATATCACTACATATTTAATACATTTTTTTAACTACACATAAAAAATAAACAATCACCAATTATCCACCAACAACCATCCATTATTAATCCAGCATTCATTCACTCACAACTATTCACCCAACAACCATACATTATTCATCCATCCACCCAACAACCACCCATTATTCATCCACCCACCCAACAACCATCCATTATTCATCCATTCACCCAACAACCACCCATTATTTATCCACACACCCAACAACCATCCATTATTCACCCACTCACTCAACAACCATCTATCATTCACCCACTCACAACTTTCTCTATAAATATAACACAAGGTTTTCTACAATTTTCATATTCACCTACCCATCATTTTCATATCTTTTAAACTCTCTGTATCCATCCAGAAGATTTTCTACAATTTTCATATTCACCCACTCACCCATCTACCTACAATGAACAATTTGACTAAAACCATATTAAATGGAGATTTTGATGAACCTTCATTATCTGATAATGATATCATCATGATGCAACTATTCACAACGCAACAACAAAGATTACAAACGTTAAGTCTAAACCAACAAACCAGACGTGTTGGTTCCACAAGTGGTCGTCGATATATTAATTGTGAAAAGATCAAATGCGACGAACAAATTTATACAGATTATTTTGCAGATAATCCTGTCTATCCAGAAGAATACTTCCGAAGACATTTTCAAATGAAGCGGTCATTGTTTGTTAGTATCTTACACGATATTCAACAAGTGAATGAGTACTTCATCCAAACCCGTGATGCCACTGGTGCTCCTGGATTATCCGGTGTACAAAATATGACTATAGCACTTTGGATCCTCCAGTACGGCATGTCTATTGATGCTGTAGACGAGTACATTAGAATTGGCGAAAGTACTGCAATTGCCGCCTTAAATTTTTTTACCAGATCAATTATTGCTACCTATGAAGTCGTTTACTTAAGATCTCCAAATGAAGCAGATTTCGCCAGATTATCGCAAGAGGGAGAGCAACGCGAGTTTCTTGGAATGTTAGAGAGTTTGGATTGTATGCACTAGCGTTGGGATAAATGTCCAAATGCCCAAGTCGGTGCTTACACTGGACACTATCATAAACCAGCAGTTGTACTCGAGGCAGTTGCCTCCTATGACTTGTGGATTTTTCATGCTTTCTTTAGCATGCCTGCCTCTCTAAATGATATTACTGGTCTTGACAGGTCGCCTTTATTTGCTAAATTAACTAGAGGACGTGCCCCTGCTGCCAACTATACCATCGATAATCACGCGTACACCATGGGGTATTATCTTGCTGATGGTATCTATCCTCGTTGGGCAACGATTGTGAAAACAATATCTCAACCTCAAGGCGCAAAGAGACAACTATTTGCAAAGATGCAGGAGGCATGTCGGAAAGATGTCGAAAGGGCATTTGGAGTGCTCCAAGCACGATTTAATATTGTTAGAGCTCCAGCTAGAGGTTGGAGTGATGAGGATTTGTACTACATCACGAAGACGTGCAATATTTTGCACAATATGATCATTGAAGACGAGTGTGATATTCCAGAAAATGAACGCAGTGCAGCACAACTTGAGACTGATACCAGTAATTTGGGCTGTGAAGTGTCACGCGATCCGAATGAGGAGTATGCTCAATTTATGTTGAATTGGCAAAGGATTAGATCTATTGAAGCCCATAATGCAATTTGTAATGATTTAATTGAACACTTGTGGTCCCGGGCTAGAGAGTTAGATTAAGTTTGCATTTTATCTTCTTAATGACAGTTAATATCATTTAATGTCAGCTAATGTCTTTTTATTCTAATAAAATTATCTTTATTTAATGTCTTTTTATTTTATTTTTTTATTATAATATAGTATTCTAAAGTACAAAATACTCAAAAAAATATATATATGAAATTTCATTACAAAATAAAAATTACATTGCAAATAAAGACTAACAATTACATCAAAAAATAAATGATATTGCAAATTTTAAAAATACATTATCCCGTAATTATTCATCAGGAGGTAGAGGGAAATAAAAATTTAGGCTGCTCACATTTGAGGACCACTTGGCGAAAATCTCATTTTTTCACATTGTGTAATACGCTTTCATCTGAGGGTCCAAATGAGAAATGTCCATAGTCATTATTTTGTGTTCTTCTTTTTTCATCTCAAACTCATGTTTTTTCATCTCAAGTTCTTTCATCTCTTGCAGTGCTTGAATCCTTTTTTTCACTCTTTTCTCTTTTTTCTTTTCTTTCTCAACAAGGTGTTGCTTAAATGTGTCCAATTGTATACTCATTTTTTGGACATCAGTTTCAATGACTTGATTTCTCCAAAATAATTCTTTTGCAAATTTCCTACCCATCAGCCTTTTACCCCTTGCAGAGACACTGCCCTCACCAACAGTTGGATTGTTACCAACACTTGGACTGTTGTCGTCTTCAAGAGAAATGTAGTTATCCATAGGGGAATCGGGGGCTGAATTAGGGGAAAACACTGTATGTATCCTTGACTTTACTGTATTCGTAAGAGCTACATCTTGCCACCTGATATTGTCTTGCAATATTGGCCAACAATGTTCAAAAGCAAAATGTTTGTTTTCATCTTGATGGTATAACAATTTTGCTTGAAGCATCTGTTTAAAAAAAATTGAAACATTGTTTAATTACATAATTTTTATACAATACCAGAATAAGAAACTAAACATAATAACTGAAGATAAAAACTTACTATATCAACTTGAGAAATCCCGCTTGGGTGAAGGTTTTCAACTTGCACTAAACACCCCCGAAATTTGTTAGAACATTTCATGATTATACCCCATCGAGATTGAATAGACACTTCTGTTTTGGAGTGATCATTCTGAAGTAAGCAATAATTTTCGTAAATTCTCCCCCAAAAGTGAGCATACGATTGTGAATTGCCAACAATTGGGTCTTCCGAAATGTGACACCAAGATTTATAAATTGCCATATCTTCTTCAATGGTGAATGATTTTCCTCTTTTTGTTTTTGATAAACCTTCCATAGTGATTGGATGACAAAACTAAAAAGAAAATAATTTAAGAGGTTTCCTGTGAAATCAAATTCAAAGAAGAGAGGAGAAAAGAAAAATAAAATCTAAATGTTTGTGTGAAAGAAAAGTGACATGGAGGGTTTCAATTTATAGAAATTAAAAATATTATCGTTTGGGAAATAGCCGTTTGAAATAGTTGTTGTAAAAAATAATTAATATGTACATTTTTTAAAAAAAAAAACAGAGCACAACGACTCTCTTATACACTGAGGCATCACCGTCCACGTATACATCTAGAATGATCCACCCTCATCCTCCCCCTCTCACTCTGTCTTCCTCTCCTCAATCCTCTCTCCCTTTTCTCCTCCATGATCGAAACCTCTCTCACTCTCTCAGTCTGTCTCCCTCTCATTCTCTCACTCTGTCTCCCTCTTCTCAAACCACTCCCCCTTCTCCTCTATGATCGAAACCCCTCTCTGACTCTCTCACTCTCTCGCTCGGTCTCCTTCTCAGTCTCTCACTTTGTCTCCCTCTCACTCTCTTAGTCTGTCTTCCTCCTCTCTCTGTTTTCACTTTTCCTCTTCCTTTCTCTGTCTTCCCTCCCTCTCCTCAAACCAGTCCATTCTCCTCTTCCATGATCGAAACGTCTCTCTCTCTCTCTCTCTCTCTCTCTCTCTCTCTCTCTCTCTCTATGAAGCTCCGATCTGTCTCCCCCTCAATCTTTACCTCCGATCTGTGTACTCTCTGTCTCTTGTACGATCTCCATCTATATACATACTCATATATATATATATACATGTTTTGATCTGTCTCCCTCTCAGTCTTCATCTGTTGATTTTTGCTTTATTTTTCTGGTTGTTGATGTGGATCGATGATCGTGATTTTTGAAACTCAAAGCTGGCGATGGATTCAAACCGGATCTACAAACAACTTAAATCTGGTATGTTTTTTTTTCAAATTTTCTTGATTATTTTTTTGATCAATTTTTGTTCATCCATCAATTTTTGATATCTGTCTTCATCAATTTTTTTTGTTAATCCATCAAATCTGGTATCTCCCTATATATATATATATATATTGATATCTGTCTCCCTCTCAATCTTCATTCTGCAAATTTTTGTTCATCCGATAATTTTATTGTGAGATACTGGATTATCTGATTTCGTTTGATTTATTGTGAATGCATACCATCTAATTTGGATTGACTGATTTGGTGATAAATGAATTTAAAAAAATATAATATATATGAGAAACTAAATTTGGATTTGTCAATTTCATTATGAAATTTGTTTGATTTTGAAAATTGGGTTTGATTCTGAAAAATGGGTTCCCTACTGTTTCAATTCTGTTGTTTTCAACTGAATTTGGTGCCAAATTGTTGTTCATTTTTGCTAATCTGGCAAGCTTGGGAGCTGCTTTTTCACTTGCCAAATTTGAGAACAGATATGGCATCTGCCATCTTTGGCAAATGAAATAGCAGACCATTGGAAACCAATTTTTTCCATTCCTGTCATTTTTTAGCTTTGGCAAGTGAAATAGCAGCTCCATTGGAGATGCTCTAAAAAGACAAAATATATACAAGAAAACACAAATAGGAGTAATTATTATTAGGACCCGGAGTCTTTCCAGTCCATAATTTGAATTATTGGGTGCTATCAAGATCTATAAAGCTTACTAAGGTTTTATTTTGATAATTTGAACCGTTTATTTTATCGGATTTTTTTGTATATCATTTACAGAAGAAATTAGATTAATCTAATAATCGTTACTAAAAATTCTAAATAAACCCCGAGATATTGATTTGTGATTATGTTTCAATTTAAACTAGTGAATAACAATCTCAATCAAACAATCAAAACAAATCGACACAACGATTTAACGTGAAAAAATTACAATTGGAGCACATCTAATTGTTATAAAAAATCACAGGTCAAAATCACAAAACAATCCACTAAGAATATAAATAGAAATTACACATGAGTATTCTCAATTACCTAGCAAATTCACACCCAAATTGAACCAAACTCTATGTGTCTCTTCTAACACCATCTTTTCCATGGAACTACTTTGCCCAACATTGAATCCACAACGGTAATGTCAAATCCACGACGATGAGTCACTCTGAAATCCACCAAAAATTCATATCCATGTTTTCTGGAATCCACCGAAGAATACCTCTCCCTTTATGTAAATAAATAAACGAAAACAACCATTAATGTTTGACACTATGTAATTCGTTGATCAATCGATCATCTTTTAAACATCAAGGAAACTCATATAAAAGCACCCTCTAATGTAGAACACTTTGTATTTTATTTCTCTCTGAGAATTTGGATGGGTTCAACCCTAAAAACAGTGAACAACGCACTTTATAGAAAACAAAGTCTTTCTGACCGCTTAAGCCACCACTTGGCCGCTCAAGCAGTGTGGGTAAAGGCGGTGCAAAATATATAGGCCAACCACTCGAGTGCAACTTCTATAACTCGAGCGGTAAAACAAATTTTCTAGAAGTTCTGAATGTAAGCTGAAATACTGGAAGCTTCACTTCACCGCTCGAGCGCACAAATGATCGCTTGAGCAATCCAACTACTTTAACTTCTTTTTGGCTTTGAGGGCATTGCCCCTCGATCCCCGTACATAGTGAGTGAAGTGGCAAACAAAAAATGCTCAAAATACGGAATGTCAACAAAAATTCTTCTACACAAGTACAATTCGGGTTGGATTTGTCTCTAAACACTTACAATGTCACTGAAACAAAAGAGAGAATAAAATTACAACTGAAGAGAGTTTTCTCAAACGGGATTGCCGATTACAAAAACCTAATAATAACTTATTTAATTCATCACGTTTATCTCAAAAAAATACATAACAAATGTATTTTTAAAGATAGATCATCTATTTTTTTTTTTAATGACAAATGTGATAAATTAAATAGATTTTAAATATTAAATTGATATAATTTTTTTTGTAATAGATGATATACATCAAAAAAAATCTAACAAAATGAATAATTTAAATTATCGAAATAAGATATATGGTAAATCCAAAAAACCAAGATAACACCGCCCAGCCTGAGTCACAGACCAGAGGAAATCGATTCCTTATTGGTTGTTATTATTAGCGGCAAAATAATAATAGCATGTCGCCAAAAAACTTGACAAGCAAACAATTCACACACCACAAACCAGATATACCAAAACATCAAAGGCTAAACGTTGTGGTGTTTGTTCAAATGATCTGATTGACATTCTCAATTATAATTATAGCTGGATTGATCGGTTTAGGAAACGAACTCACATGAATTGTCTTTAATTTTGGATTGAGACCAACAATTATTTAGGGGTTTGGAATTGACTTTTTTTAATAATTTTTAATTTTTTATAAAAAGATGTATAAAAATATAGAGATAATGATTTAACATTATGTAATAACATTTTAATTTTTTTTATTTAAAAAACTTACTTCCCAAACAAAGCTTATAATAAGTAGCATAATAGCATTGCTGTAAACAGATTCAGAGTTATACATTTGTGTAAGTCACAGATACACACAATCACAAAATAATTATACATTTATATGAGTCACACATACGCAGAGTCACAAAAACTCATATCAAACATATTATTTGTTATGTATTTGTATGAATCACCCATAGTATCAGATTTATTTGGGGTAATGCCACTTCTTGAATGATTTTTGAGTTAATTATTCTTTTCATTCTTATAATTTGATTCAAATTTTACTTTAATTTGCATGGTTTCAAATAATTAATTGAATCCCTACATTTTAAGTATAGTTTTATTTTGATACTTCCGTCTAAATTGGAAGCTAAAATTAACAATTTAGAACAATTGTCAATTTTTTAAGGTGCAAATGTAAACAAAATTAACAAAATTTTCGACAAAATGATCAAATTAAAATTGAACTTAAAGTGTAGGGATCAAATTAATTAAATTAAATTAATAGGGACTCAAATGAAACCACCATTCATGTCCTAAGAGACTGTCCTATTCATAATGTGGTTTTGGTTGGGTGTAAACCTCCTGATCGTGGGGAATTTAAAGGCCATATAGATTTAGTTTTTGGTGGTGGCATTATTCGAAACCATCAGAGGAAATGAATCATGGGCCTTCAAAGATTCATTGAACTACCTCTAGTTTGGAAGCTGAATTGTGGGTCATGAGAGATGGGTTGAAACTAGCATTGGATCTGAGAATCACTAAATTGGTTGTAAAAATTGATGCTTCAATTTTGAAAAAATTGCTTATGGAGGGTGTACACTCACAACATCAATTTTGTAACTTGATTTATATTTGCAACAATGAATGTAGCAAGAGGAAAAACAAAAACAAAAACAAAGACACTTACATCACATTGCATGTGGATCTCACTCATTGTCACATTACTAGAGCTCTCGCTGTGTTTGGTTGGGAGATTTGAGGAGAGATTTGGAAAGGGAAAATGAAAAGTTAGGTGAAATGTGAATAAAATACACTTACATTTCACATAGTTTCACACACCTTTTCTCTTTCCCTTTCCAAATCCCTCCCCAAATCCCCCAACCAAACACAGCATAAAGGCCTCAACCAAACACACCATTAGAGCGCCTTTCAATCTTTATTCTTATATTTGTAGGTTTCTCTTCTAAAAATTGAGCTATCCGTTGATTGATCACATCTACGGGAAATGTAATAAATGCACTAATCTCTTGACGAATGGAGCAAATCATACCGTGGCCTCTTTTGGCGAGAAGTTAAAAGTTAACTTTTTAACTTTTAATCTCTTTTGAATCATATCGCTTCTACACATTTTTTTAAAAAAAATCAAAAACTAATTTTCAACTTACTTCCCAAAATAACGAATTATTGTCCAAAATTTGTTGCAACTCAATTGTACATGATGAAGCAAATGGAAACACTTTTCTAGTTTTATATATATCTTTAATTTAATAAAAATAAAAATAAAAAAGTATAATTAACTCATAATTTTTATACTTTAAGCCTCCTTTGAATATAACTTGACAGTTATATTCACTTTTAAAGGACAATCTGATGCATCACTTTTAAGCCTCATTAGCCTCATTTGGAAGTAGATTATTTTAATAATTTAAAAAAAAAAATTAATTAAAATATAAGATAAAAAATTAATATATTTAGAATGATTTTTTTATTTTTTACGAAAAGATATATAAAATGATAAAAAAAATCTTTGATTTTTTTATATAATTTGTTAAATTTTTAAATATTTTAACTTTTAAATTAAAATATAATGTTATCAAACGAAGTCTTAGGCCTCGTTTGGCATAACCTATATAATTCATCTTTTTATCTTTTTATTTTTTTTCCATCACATCACCTCTCTACTTTTCTACACATCTTTTCGTAAAAAGATAAAAAGTGTATTTTTTTAGGACAACCCAAACCAACCCTTATTATATAAACTAAAAAAATAATATCACTTTTATTTAATAAAAAAAACTTTTAATAAACTTATTTTTTGTAGTAAAAAAAATAAATAATAAATAAAAAAACTTAGAAAAATAAAGTCAAAATTCTGTACTATGAATTATTGGGCCATGTGATAGACCTGCCCTATAGTTATAGGGCACTGCAATTGGTAGGGGACGCATGGATCTACGAGGGATTCTCTCTCTCTCTCTCCAGAGCACTCTGATGTCTACCATGTTACACATGCTAACAGAATTTTTAATAGTCTCTCTCTCTCCCCCTCTCTGTCTCTCTCCAGAACACTCTCATGTCTACCATGTGACACATGCTAACAAAATTTTTATATGGAGATCGCTTCCCGCCGGTTTACACAGTAGACTTAGGCCTCGGAACAAGTTATTTTAATAATTTTTTAATTTTTTTATTAAAATATAAAATAAAAAGATTTATATATCTGGGATAATTTTTTAAATTTTTACAAAAAAATAAAAAAAAATAAAATTTTTGACTTTTTGATATAAGTTATAGGTTTTTTGACTTTTTTTAGTGACTTTTTGACTAAAATATTTACTTGTCAAACGAGGCCTTAGACCATCTCCAACGCTTCACCAAACCGGTCATCAAATTTGAAATTTGGTAAAAAAAATACTGTTTGAAGCTCCAACAGTTTCACCAAATTAATATCAAATCGAGAATTCATCAAACGTTTCACCAAAGTGAGGACAGACTCCGCATTTCACCAAAACACTGTGCATGACCGTTGGGGGAGACGAACCGGTCGACCTGCCGGTTGACCAGTCGGTTGACCACCAAAAGGTTCAAACAGTTCCAAAAAAAAGTTCAAACAGTTAAAAAAAATAAAAAATAAAAAATTTCCTTACTGGTCGACCGGCACCACAGGATTCAAACAGTTCAAAAAAATTGGTTCAAACAGTTCAAAAAAAAATCGACCGGTCAACCAATCGGTTGTTCCCGGAGCAAATTTAATAAAAAGTGAAGCGTTGGAGCCAGTGGTATCAAATTGAGGAAAGCATCATTTTTTTATCAGATTTGATGACAAAAGAAATTCAGGGTCAGAGATGCTCTTAGAGTGTATTGTTGAGTAGGTGGCATTTATTGTGGATTTTATTTTAATAATTTGAATCATTTAATATATAAAGTTTATTGAGTATTTTATATTTATAAAAAATTACGTGGATTGAATATCAGTAGTCTCTTCATTAGAATACATTTTTATTAATAATTTATTTTTTTAATTATATTTACCATTGAAAAAAATATGTTCCGATTAAGGAGCCATCGATATCCGATTAACGTGATTTTTTGCAAGTATAGTAATCGACGAGTTCTACACATTGTGTAATTCGGATTATGAGAATGGAACTCGTAGTGAGCCTCACAGGCAGTGGCGGAGCTAAAAAATTAAGAAATTAAATCAGATAGGGCACTTATTAATTGTAACATTGAAAATTTTTACAAAAATATTTCACATAAATTTTTATGAAATGGAATTGAATTACCTTGGAATTGCCTGCGTTTGGGTGAATGAAAACAAAGGCCTCGTTTGGGAAGTGTCTATTTTAGTAGACTATTTGGCTTTTTGGCTATTTTAGTAAGCTATTTTGGTTTTTGTGTTTGGGAAGATGAGATGGATTTTATTTGAGTTGTTGTATTGAAAAATGTGTTGAAATGATGTTTGAAATTAGAATGACAAATTTGTCCCTAAAAATATATTTTTTTAAATTGTTGTCAAGGGATAAAACCGTAATTTACCATTGATGGAACAAATTTTGTAGCTGACAGTGTAGGCACAGCCTACACTGCCGCTGTGCAGTCCTATATATATATATATATATATATTTTTTTTTTAAAAAAGCTTGCAAAAGTGGCTTTTTGGCTAAAAAATTTTTTTAGGCTATAATAGCCTCTTTAGGCACTTCCCAAACAGCGCCAATATCACCAACCAATAGTAAAGAAACACATAGAGGATGAATCGCACATGTCACCCCACATGTCAAATATAAGTAACAATTTAATAAATTCTAAATTTTCATTAAGATTAATTATAATTGTATGTCAATAATGATAAACATCACCATTGTATTGAAATTTTCATAAATAATAATATAACTTATAGTAATATCTTTATTTTCAATAAAAAAAACAACCATTATTATTCTCATAATTTTAAAAATGTCATTGATATTTTACTCAAAATAATATATTACAATTTTTTTATTTAAAATATTTTCTTTATGTTTGCAAAAACAAAATAATAATAATTCCAAAACCTGGAGGGGGCAAGTGACCCCTCTAGACTAGCTGCAGCTCCGCCACAGCTCACAGACCCAACAATATACTTCAATCTACTATATAAACTGGAGAGAAGCCTTTCTCTTTTTATATATAGGATAAATTACAAGCCTTTCTCTTTTTATATATAGGATACATTACAAATTTATTTTTGATATTTATTTAAAATACGAATTATATCACGCCTCTTAAATTTTTAATTTTATAGCAAATGATTTATTTTATTAATAAATTATTAAATTAATTAATAATTTTTAATGATATAAAAAATATTTTAATTAATAAATCAAATAATTTTATTATTATATAAGAGTTCAATTATAAATTTTACTTTTTAATTAATTTTATTAAATAAAAAATTCTGACAACAGAATATTTATAATCTTTTAAATCATAAGAGTGATTCCTTATTTAAACAAATTACCTTATATTAATACAAACTCTTCACATCACATTAATCATGCCCTTGTTTTTTTGGCTTATTTATTTGTTATTTAAATAACTTGATAGGTTTAGCTTTCTCTTATCTGTATCTTGATATATTTTAGGCATGTAGTAATCATCAGAACTAGTGAAGGTTATGATGTTGGTATGATAATCATATGCTATCCAGATCTCCAAATGATTGATTTTTAATATTTATTAAATTGTCAAATAACACTTGACAGAGAGATACTTACAAAAATAAGTTACATCTGTAATTTTTATAATTTATTTTGTTATAATTTTAATCGTATTAACTTTACATTTAAATTTTTACATTATGTTAATTGTCAGTATTATTTTTGAAAAATAATTGTAAATTCATTATAAACTTTACACACTTTAATGATTAAGGTCATAAAATTTTCATAAATTTATAATTGTTTTAGAGAAGTAGCTCTCATTTGTAAATTATCCATGTTTTTTTTGGAAATTGGACTGAAATCTAGGGATAAACTAGTCCATTCATTTTCTCCAAAATGATTAAGAGGAGGCTTAAGTATACTCCAAAATTTTAGTTGGACACTCTAATACTTTGTACACCTCATTCTAAAATTTAAAATTTACTCTATTATATTGAATACCCCAAATAATACTCATATCCTAAAAAATCTTAAATATACTCTTAGGACACCTCACACATCAAATAGCCCCCAAATTCACTCTTAGACAAAAACAAAAAGGTTTATCAATAGATTATAATAGTGGGACTTAATTCTCATAAAATCTTATTGAAAATTAATCATAATCAAGTCGTCGTTAAAAATATATTTTTTTGACAATTTTTTTATATGCCATTAAAAATTAACGATTAGTAACTTTTTTATCAATGATTTTTGTAAATTGTCGACAAAATTTACAATTAGTGATATTTTTTTGTGATAAATTTTTTAAATCATAACTGAAAGTTAAAAATTAGTGACATTTTTTTGTAACAATTTATTTAAATTGTAAATAAAACTTATAATTAGTGACATTTTTTGTAATAATTTTCAAACTGTCGCTGAAAATTAACAATTAATGATATTTTTAATAATATTTAATAAAAAATGTCATTAATTATCATAGGATCTATTAGATAATAACTCCACCTATTAAAACCTATACGTAAGTTCTCAAAACAAAATCATAAGAAACCCTCATAACACCTCCACTGCTGTTCAAACTCTCAAAGCAGGTTTCAAGTGAACAAAAGCAACAACACCATCGCACACCACTGTAATTAGAAAAATTAATATGTAACCAAAATATAGAGCCAAACATATACATTTCGTTTGAATATAAAATATTGAACAATGCCTAATAATTGGAAAACACGTTATCAAGCAAGTGAAATTTGTTTGGGAACAAGCTTTTGAATAAATATTGTGTGGGAAATTTTTCGACCACACTGTCAACTCAGTAATTTAAGTGGAGAGCACTTGCAGAATAGATGGCACCTGATTGATCTGCAACAGAAATATAAGAATTCCGCAGTGGTTCGTCCACCCGGGCACTCCAACGATCAAGTCAGTATATCTCTCAAAGATAATCAATTATTCAACTCACAAGCTTGAGCCTAAAAAACATACCTTAGACCCATGGGAGTGCCTCTCTTTTATAGCCAACCTAAACCTAGTCCCAATAGAAGCCTAACTTCTATGGACTCAGGATTACTGCTAATCTTGGACTCCCAGTAAGATTAGGATAAACTCTCTAAGAGTCTTATCTTAATACAAACTAAAAGATTAGGATAAACTCTCTAAGAGTCTTATCTTAATACAAACTAAAGTCTTCTCTCATTCTAGGACTCTTGTCCCTCATCCAGGTTGAGTTCCCTTTTCATTTTAGGACTCTTGTCTATTATCCACTTATCTTGGATTCCAATATCTTCGAAGATAACCTCGGCCTTGTCGAGATCACCTCGGCGTCACGACCAGGACACATGACACCTCGGCTAACACGTCGGTGTCACCTTACCACGTGTTGGTACTCAGAAAATATATCCTCACAAATATATATGTATATATATAGATATTTTTGAACTCGAATAAATATAATTTGTTCGGTTTTCAATTTTGTGAACAAAGTTTGTAAAACCAACACCCAAAAACAAAGAAGATGAACAAAAGAAAGTAGAATAAAGAAAAGAGAAGGAAAGATTAGTACTAGTTATGAGATATGACATCTAAAGATATTATGATTTGCATTTTTTATAATTTTAAGTACTTTTTGATCATTTTATAGTAATTAAAGAATTTTATTACGTTAAGGTGTCCCACCAAAGTTTTAGAATATATTTAGAGCCTCCCGATTAAGGGGTTGACGTTCAATTTAAAATGGTCAATTTTCTTTTAACCGGATCATTTTGTCCTTAAATTTTATCTTTTTTTATTGGATTAATTGACACAATATGCAAAATTAAATGACAAAATTAATATAATTAAAACTATGATCAAATTGACTCAAAGTCAAATTATAAGGTGTCACGCTCCAAAATTTAGACAATTAATTATTAAATAAGGACTACACCCTAATTAATATTCCATCATTGAAATCCTAAGAGTGAAACAAAATCTAAATGTTCTCGTCTCTATAAAGTTTAAGTAAATTTCAATGCTCAAAAGAAACACAAGGATTAAAAAAATAATTAACAAACGCCAACCAAAACATCCATCATAAATTCATGATTGTCCAATACCTCTAACATTAAAATAGCGGCAAATAGTTAAAACAACTTAAATAATATAAAATTAGAAAATAACTCACAATACTAAATTATCAAAATACTAAGGTCATAAAAAAAATAAAAAAAAATAAAACTAACATCAACCCTAAACTCCAGAAAACAAAAGAAGTCTGAAGTTTCCCAAGATTCGGTTGCATTCAGTTTCTTACTTGTACACAACTAAATATAAATTGAGTATACAAATAAATAAATAAATAAAATATATGATAGGTCAGTCCGGCATAAAAAGTTAGTAAGGCCCACCATTCTGCAAAAAATAAAGTTAGTATAATTTAATCATAAGTAAATTGTTGAAGAAGTATAAAAACGTATCATTTCAAACTTAAATCATTCGAATTGATCAAAACTTAAATAACAAAAGTTGTACAGAATCAAATTTTCTAAAAGAGGGCGCAAAAGGATTTAACAAAAATTGAACAAGTTGAGAGAAAACTTGATAGAAGAACCTAAACTGAATTCGACTGAAAAATCTAAAGCTGACAACGAAAAGAAACTATTCTAAGATGATTTTTTTTTTTGAAAAGTTCAAAACACGAAAAGTGTTCAGAATAATATTTTACTTCAAATTTCGCAAAATCAATAAAAATGAGCTCGTTTCGTAGGTTAAAACAACATCTAAAATCTACATTACTAAAATGAATAAAAACTATTGTAACTAAGATCATCTAATTACAAGTTCTAATCAATCTTTTTAGTAAAAAGTTATAATACAAAAGTTGTCTAGAATTATGTATATATACCTCTGCCAAAATTTCGTACTTTGTTGGGGTCGTTTACTATTTTTTTAGATGTACAAATCAAAACAAGTCAAACTATACCAATAAGTTCATATTTAATTCTTTGTATCTTAACTCCATCAATTCGGCCCTTCACTTCCAGCCTACACATATATCCTATATGCCTCCCGTATACATATATATACACATAACCCCTCATCTACTCACGAGAACAAACACAACAATGTTGAGCCTAAGGCATTCAAATAAATCTCATAATCCTAACTTTTTTTTTTACACTCTTTTTCACTAGCACTCAAATAAAATAACAATCCATGGAGTCAGGGTAGAGTATTCAGAATTTATCTATGAGTTCTTAGCTTATTTTAATTTCACATATCCATGAGTGTGATTATATTCATAAAATAAATATATATAAAAATTATAAACCTTGTATATATAACTAATCAAAATAATTGAAATCAATCCATCATTTTCATACCAATACAATATCAAACAAACATCAAATAAATAAATAATGACAACAAAATAAACATATATCAAGGAAAGTGTGTTTTGCACTCACAATTATTTTTTTAAAAATCAAAAAAATACTTAAAAAATTAATAAAACCACCAAAACAAAATCATAATCCTTATTTTTTTCCCTCTCCTCTCTCTCCCACCGTCTCTCTTTCTCTCTCGACTTTTTCTTTCTTGGCTAGCCGCACACTGGCACAGCCTATTTTTTTTTTTATTTTGCTATATAACCTAATTTTCCTAACCAAATTTCCTATATAACCTAATTTACATTTATATTATATTTTATTATATAAATACAAAATATATAAATATACTATATAAGATCAATATATATATAACACCTTTATATATATATATATATTTGGATAAGTTATATATAATTAAATATTACATTAAATAACATATTAAATTCTCATGTATCCACGCAATTAATAAAATCAAAAATAAAATAAAGTAATAATAATAAATAATGACTTAAGAAAAATTAAGATCGCTACATAAGGACTAGGAATGGCAACGGGGCGGGGCGGGGGATCACCCTTCCCGTCCCCGATCCCCGACGGCAAAAATCCCCCGTCCCCGGCCCCGATCCCTGACGAGGAACCTATTACCGTCCCCATCCCCGTCCCCTAACGGGGATCGGGTTTCCCCGAACCCGATAATTCCCCGGCCAAAAAAAAAAAAAACAGATCTCAGCTAACATCATCGAACATAAAAAAAAATAGATCTCAGCTAACATCAACAGAGATCATCATCATCAACAAAATAATCAAACATCAACTGATCTTAGCTAACAAAATCATCAACAAATCATCGACAACAGATCTCAGATCTGTGTCACATAGAGAGAGAGAGGACAACCGAGGCGATGGTTTGGTGACTGTGACCGGCGGCAAAGGAGATCGGCAGCAATAGACGATGGAGGAGGTGGAGCGGCGGTGCGAGGTGGAAGAGGTGTCGGCGATGAGCGATGGAAGAAGTGGATCGGCGGTGCGACGTGGACAGGTGGAAGAGAGGCGCGAGAGTGAAGCAGCGATGCGGGCTGGACGGCGACTCTAGCGTCTTGGATAGTGGCGGTGGCGCCGCTAAGGAGGAGATGTGCGAGTGCGAGAGTGTGAGAGAGTAGAGGGGAGAGAGAGAGACAGACAGAGGAGGGGTCATTCATTCAGAGAGAGAGAGAGACATATGAGGGTATACCGTATATATATGAATGAAGGATGCAGGGGGTATAATAGTAATTTTAATTCGCGAAAAAACGGGGCCGGGGCCGGGGCCGGGGACGGGCCGGGGCTGAAAAATATATCCCCGTCCCCAGTCGAAAAATTATCGGGGATTTATTTTTGAATACCATCCCCGGCCCGTCGGTGGTATTTTTTGGGGAAAAACTGCTCTAATCGGGATCGGAGGAGCGAGTCCCCATTTGGCCGGTTTCAAATTGCCATCCCTAATAAAGACCACATGTGTAGCCTTTGTTTGTTTATCATGTTGGT
The DNA here is from genome assembly GCF_004153795.1 of Camellia sinensis. NCBI lineage: Eukaryota > Viridiplantae > Streptophyta > Magnoliopsida > Ericales > Theaceae > Camellia > Camellia sinensis. Next base: position 64,252 of record NW_021025144.1, on the reverse strand, counting down.
TTTAGAGGCTAAAAGGTTAAAATAGTCACAAAAAGACAAAATAAGTTAAAAAGTCAATAAGATAAAATATCATATTCAAACCATAATCATTTCACTTTTTCTCTCACGAAAATCAAAAAAATCAAAATGCCTAACCCAAACGGGACTTTTTAGCCCAATCTAAGTAGGTGTTTGGCATGCACTAAAAAAGTACATTTTTTTTTTTTTGCATACATGCATTTATTTGGCCTATTTCATCTCTACTTTTCTACCCATTTTCTTTACTTTTCTACACATTTTTTTTTTATAAAAAGTTAAAAAATGCACTTTTTTAGAACATCCCAAACCAAATAGCTAAAAAGTCAAAAAATAACCTACTTTCCGAACGAAAAGATAATAACATAATTTAGGGTTCGTTTGGCATTGGTTAATATAGTCAAATTTTTTGTATTGAGACTTTTTTAGCCTCGTTTGGTTTTTATTTTGGGATTTTTTTGACTTTTGTGAGAGAAAAAATATAATGATTATAGGTAAAAAGTAATATTTTATCTTATTAGTTTTTATAGTTAATTTTGTCTTTTTATAATTATTTAGCCCCAAAAAAAATGTCAAACTAAGACTTAATTTAGTAGCTTTTAACCCACTTCCTCTCTCACAAAAAAACTGCTTATAAGCAGTTTTTAACTAAAAGGCTGATTATAACCATTTTTCCAAAATAGCCCTTAGTACAATAATACTTTTTTGGGGGTACTTATACATAATATAAAAAGACATGTTATGTAGTAGGGATGGCAATTTGAAACCGGCCCGACGGAGACCCGCTCCCCCGATCTCGATTAGAGCGGTTTTTTCCCGAAAAATACCACCGACGGGCCGGGGATGGTATTAAAAAATAAATCCCTGATAATTTTCAGGCCGGGGACGGGGATATGTTTTTCAACCCCGGCCCGTCCCCGTCTCCGGCCCCGTTTTTCACCGAATTAAAATTACTATTATACCCTCTGCATCCTTCATTCATATATATACGGTATACCCTCATATGTCTCTCTCTCTCTCTCTCAGAATGAATGACCCCTCCTCTGTCTCTCTCTTTGTCTCTCTCTCTCTCCCTCCCTTCTACTCTCGCACACTCTCGCACTCGCACATCTCCTCCTTAGCGGCGCCATCGCCACTGTCCAAGACGCTAGAGTCGCCGTCCAGCTCGCGCCGCCGCTTCACTCTCGTGCCTCTCTTCCACCTGTCCACGTCGCACCGCCGATCCACTTCCTCCATCGTTCATCGCCGACACCCCTTCCACCTCGCACCGCCGCTCCACCTCCTTCATCGTCTATTGCCGCCGATCTCCTTCGCCGCCGGTCACAGTCACCAAACCATCATCTCGGTCGTCCTCTCTCTCTCTCTATGTGACACAGATCTGAGATCTGTTGTCGATGATTTGTTGATGATTTTGTTAGCTAAGATCAGTTGATGTTTGATGATTTTGTTGATGATGATGATCTACGTTGATGTTAGCTGAGATTTGTTTTTTTTTATGTTTGATGATGTTAGCTGAGATCTTTTTTTTTTTTTTTGGCTGGGGAATTATCGGGTTCGGGGAAACCCGATCCCCGTTAGGAGACGGGGATGGGGACGGTAATAGGTTTCTTGTCGGGGATCGGGGCCGGGGACGGGAGATTTTTTGCTATCGGAGATCAGGGATGGGGAGGGCAATCCCCGGCCCCGCCTTGCCCCGTCCCGCCCCGTTCCCATTCCTATTATGTGGGGTACATTATTTATTAGTTATAAGAACAGTGGTAACAAAAGAAAAATAAAAGACATAACAAGATGCTAATTATTGAAGCAACAATAATATGTTTGGAAAAAGTAGGGAATTTGGTATTCAAGCTTACCTACTAATCAATACTTTAAAGTGATATTTTACCAGATCTTTTTGGGTCATATATTATTTTGGATAATGAGGGAAATAATTATCTCAATTTATTAATGCCCGTCACTAAAAGCAAATTCCAATTTCTCTATCTATTATTGCATTTGCTAGATTAAGGATCGACATAAAAATCTGGAAGATCTTTATGCGTCAACTCTTTTGGTCATGTTTATTTCACTGTTTAAGTGGTCGGATTGGATTATCATGACGGTAGGTCTCATTCATAAAATATTTGATAGTAAAATAAAAAGATAGATTAATAGTCTAAGGTCCTGTTTGTTTTTAGAGATAAAATGGAGGAGGTTGATAGTAAGGGGATTATTAGTGAGAAATTGTTAAATTATTTTTATATAAAATAATAAAAAACAAATAAAAAATATAAAAATTAAACATTGATATTTTAAAAAAAATTCCCAATATATAAAAAATAAAAAAATTTCTAATCCTCTCATTATTTTTCTAATACCATCTCTACCTCCTCACTATGAATCCCCCTTCCAAGGGTATTAATAGTTCCAAGACCATCTTTCAAAACAAATAAGGTATTAGTAATACCAAGGTATTAGTAGTCCAATCCCTTTCTTATAACCCCAAACAAACGGGACCCAAGGGACTTAGTAATCCCCCACAATAGGGGATTAGCTTGGTTGGATTTTGGGTAAAATTAGAAAAATAATAAGGAGATTGAATCTATTTTATATAAAAAAAATTATATTTTTATTTTATTTTTTCACCAAGTGCATCTGTTTGTTTTAATATTTGTTTTAATTTTTTAATATAAAAATAATTTATTTATTTAATTATTTTATATAAACCCTCACTAACAATTCTCACATTAACAATCTCTTCATTAATTATTCTCTCACTAACAATTTTATACAACTTAATTCACTAAACAAACGTGGCCTTTGAGTTAACAAACTGAGTTCTCTTTGATCAAGAGTCACCTGTATTTTACGGTTTTTTCTTATATTTGTTTATGGTTTTTCTTGTGTGATTTGTGTGATGTTTCCATTTGTGATACGTTTATAGTAATGTATTATGAAATTCACATTTTAGAATAATTTATCTTTTACACTGTACTCTTTAAGATGCATTTCTACATTAATAAATGTTACCTTTATTATAAGGATAAACTAGCATATCACCTGCGTTATGTACGGATTGTGTTTATAATTATCTATATATATGAATTGTAATTTTTAAATGTTTTTTTTTTTGTTTTAAATGTCTTTTTTTTTTCGTTTTTTATATTATATTAAAGTTTAATATTTTGATAATAATCATATATGTTGGACTTTTCAAGGAATTAAATGTTTTTTTTTATTATATTATATTAAAGTTTAATATTTTGATAATAATCATACGTGTTGAACTTTTTAAGAATTTTTTTTTTATGTTTGTTCTTAATATATTAAAGTGTTATTATGAGGGATAATAATCATATGTGTTGGTACTTTTTAATGAATTCATATGTGTTGGATTTCAAAGAATTTTTTTTTATGCTTGTTCTTAATGCATTAAAGTGTTATTATAAGGTTAAGACTTGGGAGTTGGGAGAAGTTAATAAATGCTAATATTTTTTTTTAAATAAAAAAATCAAGAAATTTAGATTGAGAGATTAGAGATCCCACAAGGCTTGGGTTAGAAACCCCCTTTTGCATAATAAATAGTATAGATTACAAATACATTTTGAGATTTGCTTAAAATATAGATTCTACTTTATAGTTTGAAAAATTACAAATACTCCCTTATTAGAATTATTTATTTAACAAAATTAACTAAAGAAAATGAAATTTATAATTTCTCTCCCATACAATAATAAAATTACTTAAATTATTAATTAAACCATATTTCTGATATCATTAAAAATTGTTAATTGGGTTGATGATTTATTAATAAAACGGAGGATTTGTTATGAAATTAAAAACTTCAGGGGGTGATTCGTATTTTAATCAAATTTCAGGGGTATATTTGTAATTTAATGCTAATGCAACCACATGCAATTTTTACTTCAATTTCTTTTTTCAATAAGTCTTTTTTTATTAAATTTTTATTGAAACCTATTAACACAGGACAAATAAAGTTAAATCGATAGAAATTCAAAGAAATGCCAAATTCATGTCTAAAGATTAGTATGTAACTTTTGCGGACAACTCAAAATTACTTCAAATTTGATTGTTTGATTAAAAATAATCCTGAGCGCAACGGGTGAATTCCAATTCTTGAATAGATGTCTATTTTTAGGTTTCGCTATGTCATTTATGTTAATACAATGAAATCTTAGACAATGAATTGTACATTTCAACACTTTGAATTCATATTTGCAATAAACATTGGCCTCCATTACCCTGAGGTCTCGTTGGCAACCTTCTATTTTAGTCAAAAAGTTATTAAATTAATCAAAAAGTCAACAATTCATACTAAAAAATCAAAAATTCTCTTTTCTCTCTATTTTTTGCACATATTTTTATAAAAAGTTAAAAAATCATCCCAAACATACTAGTTTTTTTAGCTCATATTTTAGCCAAATAACCAAAAAATTATTAAATTAGCATGTTCCCAAACGATGCCTGAGTAGGTAGTTTAGTTAGTTAGTAGATATGCTCTCTACATGTCTAATTTAGGCCAAGTTTGGCAAGTTGCTAACAAGTCAAAAAGTCAAAAAGTTACTCAAAAAGTTAAAAAGTTATCACTATTTACCAATAGTAAAAAATTACGGCTGCACAACTCCCAATCCTAATTTTCCCCTACACACTAATTTATATAAATTTTTAATACACATTTTTTCATAAAAAGTAAAAAAGTTAACCCAAACATCCATATTTTTTTCTTCGATTTTTTAGTTTAAAAAAACGAAAAGTACACTTAAGAGCATCTCCAACGGTTCACTTAATTTTTCACGAAATCTGAGTAAAAAAATGACCATTTTCTCAATTTGATATAGAATGCTCCAATGGTTGATTTTCATCAAATCTGCTCAAGGGATAACCGGTTGGTCGACCGGTAAGGAAAATTTTTTTTTTTTGAATTGTTTGAACCTACCTATTTGAACTGTTTGAACCTTTTAGTGGTCGACCGGTAAGGCAAATTTTTTTTTTTTTTTTTTTAATTGTTTGAACCAACCCATTTGAACTGTTTAAACCTTTTAGTGGTCGACTGGTTGGTCAACCGGCCGGGCAACCGGCTGGTTGACCGGTTCCTCTCCTCTAACGGTCACAAACAGTAATTTGCTGAAATCTGTATCCTGTTCTCAGTTTGATAATTTTTTTGTTCAATTCTCAATTTGATACGAGTTTGGTGAAATCGTTGGAGCTTCAAAAAGTACTTTTTTCACCAAATTTCAAATTTAATGACAGATTTAATGAACCGTTAAAGATGGTCTAATTAGGATACTCCAAACAACCTCTTAAATTTAACTTTTGTCGACTCCTCTTATTTATCCAGTCAGACAATTATGAGATATCACTTAATTTTCAAGTTTACACTCCTAGGGCAAGCCCAATAGACCCTACCCACAATCCGATTCCCTGTTATTAAAATAACATATAAAGAAATAAAACGATGTCCTCTATTCTTACATATAATGTAAGCAAACAGATTTTGCTACCATATCTGTCATTATATCTGTTGAAGCTAACAATGATAGGATAATGCAGACTTTTTAATACCTTTGAAAGTCATCAAATAGTAGTTTTGATAAATAATTAAAATACAAAAGAGAAGTTTAGAAAATATTGTTCAATAAATTATGTGAAGAATTTGCCATAAAAGAACATTTGATGCTAACTAGAGGGACAAGGGCTGGGCTTCCCTCCGGTTCGTGAAAGGTATTGTTGGACCCGTGGGAGCTTATCATGGGTCTTGTTTTAATATTTCAAACCGTTCAATGCATAGAATTCGTCGAGTACTATATGCCTATAAAAAATCACATTAATCGGATATCAATAGCTATCTCATCAGATTAGATTTTTGTCAATCGTTTATTTCTTCACCGTCTATTTTTTTAATACAAAATTGATTTGATCACGTAGCTATTGATATCCAATCAACGTAATGTTTTATAGAACATATAGTAATTGACAAGTTTTACATATTAAACGATTCAAATTATCGAAACAAGACCTGCAGTAGATCTCCACGAGCTCAACAATATCCTCCAATTCGATCACGTACCGGAGGAAAACCAGTCCCGAGGGACAATATAGGCGTTGGATTTTGGAGAAAGTAGGTAATTTGTCACAACAAGCTTACCAACTAATAAGTGTATCTGTTTTGGGATGATAAACCTCCAATGGTTGGGTTTGTAATGTATTGGAAAGTCCATAAAATCTATCATGAATTTTATTTTTAATGATCTAAATTGTTAATTTTGTAAGGATCTCAGTGTATATTATCAATAAAAAAAAAATTAGATCTATCTGATAGTTGTTACATTTTTATTTTATCGTATTTGTTTTTTTAAAAAATAAAATAAACGGCAAGTATGCAATTTAAAATATTTTTTTTTTTATCTTTTCACTTTCTCCATTTAACACATGACTTAGCCAATTCATTGGAGTACAATTTTAACACCCAAAAAACAGAAAAATAAAACTATGATGACTGACTTTGTTAACTAATGGCCAATTAACTCGCTATTTTAACCCACCTTTGGAGATGCTAATAGGTTAGGTTTGGATTAATGAAAACAAAAACAAAAATGAAAAGAGTAATGAAGTATAAGGTAAATTGTTTTATCTTTTCACTTTCTTTTTGACAAATTGTACAAAATGGTGGGCAACTAAATAACAATAAGCTCATAAAATGCATGTAGTTAATATGAAATTAGATGAATGTATAATAAGATTAGCAAAAATAAATTTAAAAATAAATAAATTCATGAAATGGTAAGAATAGTGAGAATAAAACCAATTGAAGATAAGTTAAAAGAGAATATGTTAAAAAAATTGGTCATATGCAAAGAAGGTGAGTGGATACAACGGTAAAAAACGAGTTATCTAATTAGCATAAACGAAAATGTTATGGAGGAAAAGACAAAGAAGACATGGTCTACGGTAGTAAAAAGAAGAATATGAATTTATTTAATTGAAAAATGATTCATCCATTGAATTTAAGCTTGCCTGAATTGCCCAAATTACATAAGCCGAATGTCTGGCTGAACAATCGGCATCACCCTTGTCAACTGTGGCTGTCACCTTTGTCTATCGGTGTGTCAACTGGCATTTGTCCGGATAACTAACCAAATGATAGGCATACACAAATTCGAACAATTTGAGCGAGTCAAAATTCAATGAATGTAGCAACACTATATTCAATTTAATTGAATACACAATTCTTAATAGGAAAAAAAAAATCATTCCGCTGATCCTATTTGATTTGGACCTAGGGCTTTGGTTTGGTTTTCACTTCCTTTTTTGTATGCAAATTCCTTCACAAATTCAAATTCTAAACAGTGAGGGTATGTTTGGTTTGATTTTGTAGAGTGATTTTGAAATTTTTTTTTCTGAAAAACTTGTTTGGTTTGAAATTTTTTCAAAACAATTTTCAAAATCATTTGTTTTCTTTTACATATCAATCAATCACTTTTTTTCTCTCCTCTCTCATTCTCAATCACTTTTTCTCTCACACACATCTACTAAATTACAACAAAATATCAAATTATTCCAAACTCTAAAACTACTTTCAAAATACACAACCAAACAAATCAAAAAAAATTCTAAACTCTCTTTTCAAAATAATTTTTAAAAACTACTATCTCAAAACCAAACCAAAAATACCCCGTGTTTTTAATGTTTCCAAAACTCTGTTTTGGTTACAAATTATTGATATAAATAGATGGAAACACAAAAGGAGTGGAGAAAAGCAAAAGCTCAAGTTATTCCTTTAGAAAATGAAAAACTACACACAATATTCTTCTACAAAATCAATTGAGGTATCGTTTGGCAATATTACTTTTTAGTTTAAAAGTCACTAAAAAATTAAAAATTCAATAACTTATCCCAAAAAATTTTTAAAAAAAATTTCTCTTTACTTTTTGCACATCTTTTCATAAAAAATTAAAAAATTATCATAAACATACTATTTTTTTTTTACATTATATTTTAATCAAAAAATTAAAAAATTATTTAAAAAAGGGTAAATTACATGGAATTGTTAAATTATTTTTATATAAAATAATAAAACAAATAAAAAAATATAAAAATTAAACATTGATATTTTAAAAAAAATTCCCAATATATAAAAAATAAAAAAATTTCTAATCCCCTCACTATTTTTCTAATACCATCTCTACCTCCTCACTATGAATCCCCCTTCCAAGGGTATTAATAGTTCCAAGACCATCTCTCCAAACAATCAAGGTATTAGTAATACCAAGGTATTAGTAGTCCAATCCCCTTCTTATAACCCTAAACAAACGGGACCCAAGGGACTTAGTAATCCCCCACAATAGGGGATTAGCTTGGTTGGATTTTGGGTAAAATTAGAAAAATAATAAGGAGATTGAATCTATTTTATATAAAAAAAATTATATTTTTATTTTATTTTTTCACCAAGTGCATCTGTTTGTTTTAGTATTTGTTTTAATTTTTTAATATAAAAATAATTTATTTATTTAATTATTTTATATAAACCCTCACTAACAATTCTCACATTAACAATCTCTTCACTAATTATTCTCTCACTAACAATTTTGTACTACCTAATTCGCTAAACAAACGTGGCGTTTGAGTTAACAAACTGAGTTCTCTTTGATCAAGAGTCACCTGTATTTTACGGTTTTTTCTTATATTTGTTTATGGTTTTTCTTGTGTGATTTGTGTGATGTTTCCATTTGTGATACGTTTATAGTAATGTATTATGAAATTCACATTTTAGAATAATTTATCTTTTACACTGTACTCTTTAAGATGCATTTCTAAATTAATAAATGTCCCTCCGTCCCAAAATAATAGTCCCTTTTGGGGAATTCAACTTTTTTTGGTAGTACAATTATTACATTTGAAAAAAGTTGATTTTCCAAAATTACCCTTTTGATAGTACATTTTTTGAGAATATCAATGTCATAATTGTACTTTTTATATTGTTTATTCATTTAAAAGAAGGGCAAAATAGGAAATTTACATTATTTTTGTACTTGATTTTTGAAGAGAGACTAATATTTTGGGACAATGAAAAATGGAATAAGGGACTAATATTTATAAGGATAAATTAGCATATCATCCGCGCTATGTACAAATTGTGTTTACAATTATCTATATATGTGAATTGTGATTTTTAAATTTTTTTTTTTGTTTTAAATGTCTTTTTTTTCGTTTTTTATATTATATTAAAGTTTAATATTTTGATAATAATCATATCTATTGGACTTTTCAAGGAATTAAATGTCTTTTTTTTATTATATTATATTAAAGTTTAATATTTTGATAATAATCATACGTGTTGAACTTTTTAAGAATTTTTTTTTATGCTTGTTCTTAATATATTAAAGTGTTATTATGAGGGATAATAATGTAGGACAATCTTCACTGTATTTAAAAGATTTAATTCTATTGTGTACACAACAACAATTAGAATTTAAAGAAATAAAGAAAAGGAGAGAATTTGTTTGATTACAAAAATCAAACTCGAAATAAAAATAAATAAATAAAAACAGATTTTATTTTGTTACAAAAATAAAATTTAAATCTGATTTTAATAAATAAAAACAACACTGAAAATAAATTAAATAACTTACTTGATTTAATTTGTTCGAATTATTTTTTGATCAAGTCCAGTGTTTGATACTGTGTCCTTAAGACAAATTCGTCCTCTCCACGGTGCTTTCAGAATTTGGACGTCTATCTCCCAGGATAAAATGATCTACTACAAACAATAGCAGCACTACAAATTGTTTGCCTAACGAACACACTAAGTGTTTATACTCTCTCTGAACAAGAAAATAATGCAGCAAAATGAAGAGGATGTTTGCAGAATTATGAAGGACGAAACACTCTTTCTTTCAGAAATAAAATGCAGCAAGATGAAGAATATAATTAGCAGAGGTGAAATACGAAATTTCTGAATTAAAAATATCAAATGAGGGTGGTTCTATTTATAGATGTAAAGGTTGAATTCAAACATATAGCAAAAAAGGGAAGGGCCCTGTTTGGGTGTGCATTAATTCCAAACTAGTCAACCACACACCCCGCACCCAAGCCCAGGCCTAACCCAGGCCGTCCGACCGGACGGACGGCGGCGCGCGAGGTGATTTTTTGGGTCCAATGGGTCTAACCCATTTTGCCCATAACCTCTCCCTCTAAAACACTTGGGTACCCCTTGGGGCACACCCCACGTATCTCACCCAAGCCTTATAAACCCTTTCAAAACTTCCCACCAAATCAATGTGGGACAAGCCAATTTACAACCTTAAAAAATTTCTACCAAAACTCCATTCCCATGGAGCATACTTTGGCTTCAATTTTCCATTCACTCTGTAATGGTTTTGAGCAACCAAATATACCACGTGAATCACAACGCGGCATAGAACGCGTTACCACTTTGACCCGAGTAAACCGACGCTCGGGGCCCACCTAAAAAATAGACCAAACTTGAGAAAAAAATTTTGGTTTTACCCAGAATTTTTCTACCATTTCCAACAAATAATAATGTGTTGGGACTTTTCAAGGAATTCATATGTGTTGGATTTCAAAGAATTTTTTTTTATGCTTGTTCTTAATGCATTAAAGTGTTATTATGAGGGTAAAACTTCGGAGTTGGGAGAAGTTAATAAATGCTAATATTTTTTTTTAAATCAAAAAATTAAGAAATTTAGATTGGGAGATTAGAGATCCCATAAGGCTTGGGTTAGAAACCCCCTTTTACTTAATAAATAGTATAGATTAAAAAAAAAAAATTGAGATTTGCTTAAAATATAGATTCTACTTTATAGTTTGAAAAATTACCAATACTCCCTTATTAGAATTATTTATTTAACAAAATTAACTAAAGAAAATGAAATTTATAATTTCTCTCCCATACAATAATAAAATTACTTAAATTATTAATTAAACCATATTTTTGATATCATTAAAAATTGTTAATTGGGTTGATGATTTATTAATAAAACGGAGGATTTGTTATGAAATTAGAAACTTCAGGAGGTGATTCGTATTTTAATCAAACTTCAGGGGTATATATGTAATTTAATTCTAATGCAACCACATGCAATTTTTACTTCAATTTCTTTTTTCAATAAGCCTTTTTTTATTAAATTTTTATTGAAACCTATTAACACAGGACAAATAAAGTTAAATCGATAGAAATTCAAAGAAATGCCAAATACATGTCTAAAGATTAGGGGTAGGCAACGGTTTATCCGAACCGCTCAAACCGCCCAATCCGCCCAATCCGCATATAAATGGGCGGTTTCGCAAACATAATGCAGGCGGATGCGGTTTGAAATATGACAAATTTGCGGGTTGCGGGCGGGTCGCGGTTTAAACCCGCAACCCGCAAAAACCGCCCGCACTTTAATTATTATTATTATTATTATTTTTTATATACCAACTTTGTAACTTTTACAGGAGCACCATTATATTCTCTATGACACTAGGATCCTTATTTTTAAGTATTTCTCAACTTTCTTAATGCCGTAGAATTATCAAGTCCTAAACTTGGTTTCTTATATGATTTTCATTGGTGATTCATCCACTTTTTCCTAATAAAATTTTCCTTCTAATGGTCGATGGAACTTATAGTTTGATTATTGATTACTGAACTGGCAATTCTAATTGAGTACAACCTTTAATGCATTGATATACATTTTTTTCATGGCAAAAATGCTAGTGTAGGGTCTCTTTGTTTTGGGTACTTTCATTTAATGCATTGATATTCAATTTTTATTTGTAAACTCATCAAAAAATTGTTATAAAAAAAAACTTGAAAATTAATTTTTAAAGAAAAAAGTGTAAACCGCAAACCGCCCGCAACCGCCCGCACATTTGCAAACCCTATCCGCATAAACCGCAAACCGCACTGCGGGTGGTTGCGGGTTGACTTTTTCCCAAACCGCATAGATGCGGGCGGGTCAAAACCGAACCACAAACCGCACAAAACCGATCCGCGAACACCCCTACTAAAGATTAGTACGTAACTTTTGCGGACAACTCAAAATTACTTCAAATTTGATTGTTTGATTAAAAATAATCCTGAGCGCAACGGGTGAATTCCAATTCTTGAATAGATGTCTATTTTTAGGTTTCGCTATGTCATTTATGTTAATACAATGAAATCTTAGAAAATGAATTGTACATTTCAACACTTTGAATTCATAGTTGCAATAAACATTGGCCTCCATTACTCTGAGGCCTCGTTTGGCAACCTTCTATTTTAGTCAAAAAGTTATTAAATTAATTAAAAAGCTAACAATTCATATTAAAAAGTCAAAGATTCTCTTTTCTCTCTATTTTTTGCACATATTTTTATAAAAAGTTAAAAAATCATCCCAAACATACTAGTTTTTTTAGCTCATATTGTAGCCAAATAACCAAAAAGTTATTAAATTAGCATGTTCCCAAACGAGGCCTGAGTAGGTAGTTTAGTTAGTTAGTGGATATGCTCTCTACATGTCTAATTTAGGCCAAGTTTGGCAAGTTGTCAAAAAGTCAAAAAGTCAAAAAGTTACTCAAAAAGTTAAAAAGTTATCACTATTTACCAATAGTCAAAAATTACTACTACATAACTCCCAATCTTAATTTTCCCCTACACACTAATTTATACAATTTTTTAATACACATTTTTTCATAAAAAGTCAAAAAATTAACCTAAACATCCATAATTTTTTCTTCAATTTTGTAGTTTAAAAAAACAAAAAGTACACTTAAGAGCATCTCCAATGGTTCACCTAATTTTTCACGAAATCTGAGTAAAAAAATGACTATTTTCTCAATCTGATACAGAATGCTCCAATAGTTGATTTTCATCAAATCTGCTCAAGGGATAACCGGTTGGTCAACCGGTAAGGCAAAATTTTTTTTTTTGAATTGTTTGAACCTACCTATTTGAACTGTTTGAACCTTTTAGTGGTCGACCGATTGGTCGACCGGTAAGGCAAATTTTTTTTTTTTTTTTTGAATTGTTTGAACCAACCCATTTGAACTGTTTAAACCTTTTAGTGGTCGATTGGTTGGTCAACCGGCCGGGCAACCGGCTGGTTAACCGGTTCCTCTCCTCCAACGGTCACAAACAGTAATTTGCTGAAATCTGTATCCTGTTCTCAGTTTGATGATTTTTTTGTTCAATTCTCAACTTGATACCAATTTGATGAAACCGTTGGAGCTTCAAAAAGTATCTTTTTCACCAAATTTCAAATTTGATGACAGGTTTAATGAACCGTTAGAGATGGTCTAATTAAGACACTCCAAACAACCCCTTAAACTTAACTTTTGTCGACTCCTCTTATTTATCCAGTCAGACAATTATGAGATATCACTTAATTTTCAAGTTTACACTCCTGGGGCAAGCCCAATAGACCCTACCCACAATCCGATTCCCTGTTATTAAAATAACATATAAAGAAATAAAACGATGTCCTCTATTCTTACATATAATGTAAGCAAACAGATTTTGCTACCATATCTGTCATTATATCTGTTGAAGCTAACAATGATAGGATAATGCAGACTTTTTAATACCTTTGAAAGTCATCAAATAGTAGTTTTGATAAATAATTAAAATACAAAAGAGAAGTTTAGAAAATATTGTTCAATAAATTATGTGAAGAATTTGCCATAAAAGAACATTTGATGCTAACTAGAGGGACAAGGGCTGGGCTTCCCTCCGGTTCGTGAAAGGTATTGTTGGACCCGTGGGAGCTTATCATGGGTCTTGTTTTAATATTTCAAACCGTTCAATGCATAGAATTCGTCGAGTACTATATGCCTATAAAAAATCACATTAATCGGATATCAATAGCTATCTCATCAGATTAGATTTTTGTCAATCGTTTATTTCTTCACCGTCTATTTTTTTAATACAAAATTGATTTGATCACGTAGCTATTGATATCCGATCAACGTAATATTTTATAGGGCATATAGTACTTGATGAGTTTTACATAATGAACGATTCAGATTATCGAAACAAGACCTATAGTAGATCTCTACGAGCTCAACAATATCCTCCAATTCGATCACGTACCGGAGGAAAACCAGTCCCGAGGGACAATATAGGCGTTGGATTTTGGAGAAAGTAGGTAATTTGTCACAACAAGCTTACCAACTAATAAGTGTATCTGTTTTGGGATGATAAACCTCCAATGGTTGGGTTTGTAATGTACTGGAAAGTCCATAAAATCTATCATGAATTTTATTTTTAATGATCTAAATTGTTAATTTTGTAAGGATCTCAGTGTATATTATCAATAAAAAAAAAATTAGATCTATCTGATAGTTGTTACATTTTTATTTTATCGTATTTGTTTTTTTAAAAAATAAAATAAACGGCAAGTATGCAATTTAAAATATTTTTTTTTTTATCTTTTCACTTTCTCCATTTAACACATGACTTAGCCAATTCATTGGAGTACAATTTTAACACCCAAAAAACAGAAAAATAAAACTATGATGACTGACTTTGTTAACTAATGGCCAATTAACTCGCTATTTTAACCCACCTTTGGAGATGCTAATAGGTTAGGTTTGGATTAATGAAAACAAAAACAAAAATGAAAAGAGTAATGAAGTATAAGGTAAATTGTTTTATCTTTTCACTTTCTTTTTGACAAATTGTACAAAATGGTGGGCAACTAAATAACAATAAGCTCATAAAATGCATGTAGTTAATATGAAATTAGATGAATGTATAATAAGATTAGCAAATATAAATTTAAAAATAAATAAATTCATGAAATGGTAAGAATAGTGAGAATAACACCAATTGAAGATAAGTTAAAAGAGAATATGTTAAAAAAATTGGTCATATGCAAAGAAGGTGAGTGGATACAACGGTAAAAAACGAGTTATCTAATTAGCATAAACGAAAATGTTATGGAGGAAAAGACAAAGAAGACATGGTCTACGGTAGTAAAAAGATGAATATGAATTTATTTAATTGAAAAATGATTCATCCATTGAATTTAAGCTTGCCTGAATTGCCCAAATTACATAAGCCGAATGTCTGGCTGAACAATCGGCATCACCCTTGTCAACTGTGGCTGTCACCCTTTGTCTATCGGTGTGTCAACTGGCATTTGTCCGGATAACTAACCAAATGATAGGCATACACAAATTCGAACAATTTGAGCGACTCAAAATTCGATGAATGTAGCAACACTATATTCAATTTAATTGAATACACAATTCTTAATAGGAAAAAAAAAATCATTCCGCTGATCCTATTTGATTTGGACCTAGGGCTTTGGTTTGGTTTTCACTTCCTTTTTTGTATGCAAATTCCTTCACAAATTCAAATTCTAAACAGTGAGGGTATGTTTGGTTTGATTTTGTAGAGTGATTTTGAGAAAATTTTTTTAAAAAACTTGTTTGGTTTGTAATTTTTCTAAAACAGTTTCCAAAATTATTTTCTTTCTTTTACACATCAATCAATTATTTTTTCTCTCTCTTCGCTCTTTCTAAATCATTTTTTCTTTCACACACATCTACTCAATTACAATAAAATATCAAATTATTCCAAACTCCAAAACTACTTTCAAAATACACAACCAAACAAATCAAAAAAAATTCTAAACTCTCTTTTCAAAATAATTTTTAAAAACTACTATCTCAAAACCAAACCAAAAATACCCCGTGTTTTTAATTTTTCCAAAACTCTGTTTTGGTTACAAATTATTGATATAAATAGATGGAAACACAAAAGGAGTGGAGAAAAGCAAAAGCGCAAGTTATTCCTTTAGAAAATGAAAAACTACACACAATATTCTTCTACAAAATCAATTGAGGTATCGTTTGGCAATATTACTTTTTAGTTTAAAAGTCACTAAAAAATTAAAAATTCAATAACTTATCCCAAAAAATTTTTAAAAAAAATTTCTCTTTACTTTTTGCACATCTTTTCATAAAAAATTAAAAAATTATCATAAACATACTATTTTTTTTTTACATTATATTTTAATCAAAAAATTAAAAAATTATTTAAAAAAGGGTAAATTACATTTACCTCCCTTGAGGTTTCTGACAAATACAGGGACCTCCCATGTGATTTGAATAATTACAGTAACCTCCCTTACTTTATCTGACAATGTTAAGATTCTTCCAAAATTTGACCGCCGTTTATAAACCTAACCGACCCTGCTGATGTCATCAACTGTAAACACTATAATGCCTATAATGTAAACACTAAACACTAAAATACCAATGTAAACACTAAATTTTATTTATTTTTTAAAATATTTTTTTATTTAAATATTTTATTTTATTTTGTAAATATTTTAATTTTTTAATTTTAAGATTTTAAACTCAAAATACAATTTCAGACTCAAATCGTAACTAAACACATAACTCAAAACTCAATTCAAAAATTATTTTCAAACCTCATAACCAAACACATAACTCGAAACTCTCCAACACTATTTTCAAAACTCTCACTCATTCATAACAAAACACATAAAAAAAAAATTAACATATTTAAAAATATATTTATAAAATAAAATAAAATATTTAAAATAAAAATAAAATTTTTAAAATTTGTTAATATTTAAAAAAATTATTTAACATAAGTTTGTATTTTTTTAAGTTTTGTTTTGGTATATGAGTTTTGAAAATAATTTTTGAATTGACCAACACAACCATAAAACTCAATTCAAAAATTATTTTCAAACATTATAACAAAACACATAACTCGAAACTCCACACTATTTTCAAAACTCTACACTCAAATCATAACAAAACACATAAAAAATTAAAATATTTAAAAATATATTTATAAAATAAAATATAAAAAATAAAAATAAAAAAAAAAAAATAAAAAAAATAAGAAAAGTAAATAGA
>NW_021025144.1:0-47108 GCF_004153795.1 Camellia sinensis | reverse complement strand
CCAAGAATTACAATGGATCAGAAAGTTCTTTTTTCTCAATGACCACCACAATCCCAAAAATCCTCAAAATTTTCTCTGTTTCTTCGATCCATTTTCAGTAGCTGAGACGGGATTTCGAACCAACACATGGCCAGCGCGAATCCTCCCACAGATTTGATCATAATTTATATGGATTTATACTTATCTTTAATAAATATTTAAGATAATTACACTTGGGCCTAATTTTTTAATATAGTTATATAAATAAATTAATCCCTAATTAAATTACACTATATCGTTTACCAACAGAAAATTAATTATTTATTTTACTACCACACCGATTATTATTATTATTGTTATCAACATTATTATTTATTTACTCTTGCTTTTATATTTATTTATTTACTATCTTTAATTTTAATTTGGCCCAACTAATATTATAATTTCATATTTATGTTAA
This sequence comes from Camellia sinensis, assembly GCF_004153795.1. Lineage (NCBI taxonomy): Eukaryota > Viridiplantae > Streptophyta > Magnoliopsida > Ericales > Theaceae > Camellia > Camellia sinensis. Next base: position 46,669 of record NW_021025144.1, on the reverse strand, counting down.
TTTGGCCCCAAATAATAATCCCTAATTAATCTCATATTTGATAATCCAATGCCAAATTAGATTCTGTATTTATTATTATTTATTTACTAATATATTATCACATACAACCATAATACTAGTATAAAATTTAATGGACAACTTAAATTTTCGGGTTGTTACAGGTGCAACTTAGGTAGGCTCAACCCGAGCAATCTGAACTCAGTCCGAATTTTTTTAAGGTTTGGACAAGATATTTTCAAATTAGTACGAGCTTGGACAAAAATTCATAAGCCCAAATTAAATTTGGGCGAGTTTGGGCATCGACGTCAAACAACCCGAGCAACTTGAAACCTGAATTATACATATATAGATATATAAAAATATTAAATATACATATAAATTATTAGTCATTACATGATATTAAAGTAATTTATATTATTGAATCATATTGAATATATATTATATATATAAATAACACAAAATCTTACTTTTTTTCTTTCTATTTTCACTCATAAATTGTAAGGACTACTATAGTGACATCTCTCTTACATTATATAAATTATTTATTTTGATGGTATTAATGATTTTTTATAATAAAAAAAATAATAATAATTGTAAATGGAGTTAAATTTTAATAATTTCATAGTGTAGTTGCAAAAAAAAATTGAAATTCATTTACAATTCGGATAATTCAGATTTAATTCGGTTCGGGCTTGTGCAGACAATCTCAGGTTACAATTCGGACTTGTGCGAATTTACACAGACCTCAGCACAATTTGAATTGAACTTGAACAACTTTTCAATCCGATCGAAGCCGTCCGAATTACACTCTTACCTAAATTTCACAATCATTGAACCCTAGATGTTGAATTGCTCTGATTAAGTTGTAACTTGTAAGGGATATCTTAACCTTAAATCTATCCATTAATCAAAACCATCAATTCAAGCGAAGCATAACGTGTGACAAAAGCCTTACATTGCACCTTCCAATGATTGGTCAGTGTTGTGTCTCTGAAATTGCAGAGGGGTATTTGTTTGGACATGACTAGATAAGACATATTGCAACGCAATGATCTGTTGCTCTCATGGTCAATAGTTCATGAATTATTTAATTAAAAATAAGAAAATATGTTGGACTCCAGTGAAAATACTAAGGTCCTCTCTCATTAGAGGAATTTTTTTTTTTTTTATTTCAACTAATGGAGAGCCGACACCTCATTGGGGTTGTCAGTGGGATCGACTCACTGGGGCGGTAGCACTTCCCTTGAAAATAATTTGTATTCGATTATTAGTTTGATTTTACTTTTCTAATTAAATGATGAAATAATTAATTTATTAAAAATATAAAATCTAATCATGTATCTCAATCTCAGGAAGGAAAATGAGTGAGAGCACTAATTAGTGCTACCACTAATGATGTGGCAGTGGGTCCCACCATAAATGATTTGATGTTTTGGCCTTGGTGTTGTATTTTTTTTTTTTATTGAGTGCCATGTCATTAGTGGCCTTTTTAGAGCTCCAAAATTAGTGGTCTCTATCATTGTTGATCTCATTAAATAAACACAACTTAGCCTCCGTTTGAGAAGTGGGTTAATTTTTTGACTTTTTGACTTTTTTAGTTATTTTAACTGGGGCTAAAAAGCCTGATTTGGGAAGGATTTTTTTGATTTTTTTGTCTTTTTAACTTTTCGGTGAGATGTCTTCCTGTTAAATTATCAATATGCCGTTTTTGGCTTTTTTTTTTATTTATTTATTTGGGGTTTAGATTTGGCAAATTTTGCTCAAATGTTATTTATTTATTTATTTATTTATTATTTTCGGTTTGGATTTGGTGTATTTTGCTTAATTTTTTTTATTTTTTTATTTGGATTTGGCGTATTTTGCTTAATTTTTTTTTAAAGTTTTTTATTTTCGTTTTGGATTTCGCCTATTTTGCTTAATTTTTTTTTTTTTGGGTTTGGATTTGGCGTATTTTGCGTACATTTTTTTTTTGTTTTTATTTTATTTTATTTTGGGTTTGGATTTGGCATATTTTGCTTAAATTTTTTTTTTTAAATTTATGTTTTTGTCTTTTTTTTTTATACATTAATTAGTTCTTATTCTTTAATTTACGTTTTTTGCCTTCTTTATTTTTATTGGTATACAATAACTTTATTTATTTATTTATTTGTAAATTACGTGGCGAATGTTAATTTATGTTTTCATGTTTTTTTTTTAATGTTTTTGAATGAGGCGTATTTTTGTCGTTATTTTTTTTAAATTTACGATTTTGTCATTTTTTTATTCACTCACATTAATTTATGTTTTTTTTTCTTTTTTATTTTTATTGGTATACAATAACTTTTTTTTATTTTTCAAAAATGAGTTTTCATGTGTTTTATTTATTTCTAAATTACGTCGAGAATGGTAATTTATGTTTTTATGTTTTTTTTTTAAATATTTTTGAATGAGGCGTATTTTTCTCGTTATTTTTTTAATTTACGTTTTTTTCATTTTTTAAGTTTTTTCTCGTTATTTTTTTTTAATTTATGTTTTTTTCATTTTAAGTTTTTTTTTTTTTTTTTGGAAAATGGTTTTTTCTTGTGTTTTTTTTTTTATTTTTTTTTTCATAAGCCTTAATTTGTAATTTTAGGACTACATTTTTTACACTTCCCAAAAAAATCTTATTGCGTTTTTGACAACCACGTTTTTAAATATTTTATCTAAAAATATGACTTTTTATTATGTTCCCAAAATAACAATAAGTAACTAATCTAAAAAAGTTAAAACTTATGTCTCAAGCCTTGACCAAATTACTCTTGAGCTTTCAAAATCTGATTTGGATAACCAAACAAACAGATTTTTTCCAAATCTATTACCCCAACCATCCAAAAACTGACTCTTTCTAAAAGTGCGTGCCGAACAAATCTACTTTCACAATTCTACACTCAAAAAATAACCAAATACATAACAAAAAAATTAAAATATTTTAAAATATTTTTATAAATAGAGTTTGAATTTATTTTTATAAAATATTTTAACAAAAAACAAAAAAATGTTTTAAATTTTTTTTTTCAACTTTCTTTGTTAAATTTACGAAAAGGTGTGTTTTGGGAAAAGGTTTTTTTATTTATTAATTTTTGTGTGCTGCAGTTGATGGTGATGCCCAAAATTAACATGTGGGTGTAATTTCATAAATTGACCTTGGCATTGGCTGTTGGGCTGTACCTGTGAAGGTTTTGTCCCCATGTGGCTAAAAAAGCCACCTTTGTCGTGACATGGCTATTTTAACTCAAGTTTGGCTTCCCAAACACCACCTTAATATGTGACAAACAAGGTTCTAGTTACCAAATTAGCCTTTCTATGTTTTTTTTAAGGGTAAATTGCATTTACCTCCTATGAGGTTAAAAAATAATACAACTTAACTCTCCACTTTAAAATAATTATATTAGTCTCTCGGTTTAGCCATTTCTTTTTTACTAAAATATATATTTATCTTTATTTATTACAGTGTCTGCCATTTGAATTGGTTTTGGTCGCTTTAAATTTACTATTATAAAGAAACTAATATAATTATTTCAAAAGTTTTGAGCTAACTGTAACATTTTTAACTTAAAAAAAGATGAATGTAATCTATCTTTTTTTTTTTTTATTGAGAACATGGGAAATAATTATATTAATAAATATCAACATACATAAACAAGACCCCAACAAGTCATTCCAACCAAACAACAAAAAGAATAAAAAAATTTGCCAAAAAATTCGGTTATGATTTAGGAAAAACTACCGATCTTTTCAAAGATGTGGCTTGAAAAGCAAGATCTGTATCAAACCAAGCAGGATCTACTTGAAAGTCTGCCATCCCCGTTGACGTCATCCCAGTCATCATTGCTTAACTCCTCCACCGCTGCCACCAGACGTTGGACACCGCTAGAAACTAGAGTTAAAAATGAAGTACACTCACAATGGTACGAAAAAAGGCTGAGAGAAGAGGAAACCATTGTGGGTGTTGAAAATTTAAAAATTTATGCCAAAATCAGAGAAAAAAACTCTCAAAACTCATATTTCAGATATAAAAAAGTTCAAATCTACACTTTAGAAGTGTATAGGGAGGGGGTCACCAAAGTGTCGTTGAAACACCGTCAAAACATTGCCGAAAATATCATAGAGAGAGAAGCTCTGCTTTCTGTCTTTGTAACTCTTGCCCATGTAATCTACCCTTTTTTAAATCAAGGTAAGGCTAAAAATTCTAAAACCTCTCGAGATTTTGATTCGTGATTATGTTTCAATTTTAAACAGTGAATAGCAATCTCAATCAAACAATCATCAACAAATTGGCACAATGAATTAATGTGGAAAAAATCACAATTGAAGCATCTCCAATTGTGATAAAAAATAAATAAATAAAAAATCACGGGCCAAAGTCACAAAACAATCGACTAAGAAGATAAAAATGAATTACACACGAGTACTCTCAATTAGTTAACGAATCTATACTCGAATTGAACCAAACCTGATATGCCTTTTTCATCACCATCTTCACCTCGGAATTGCTTTGCCCAACGTTGAATCTGCAATGCTAATGTCGAATCTATGATGATAAGCCATTCCGAAATCCACCAAAGCCTCAGGCCCAAGTTTCCTGGAATCCACCGAAGAACACCTCTCTCTATTGTGAATGAAATAATAAAAATAAATCCCTTGATGATGTCATATAAAGCTCGTAAATCCATTGATCACTCTCAAATCATCAAGGAAACCAATATATAAATGCCCTTCAATATAAAAAAAAATCTTGGTAATTCTCCTCTCTAAAAATTTGGATGGGTTCAACCCTAAAAATAACAAACATCACACTTTATACTAAACAAAGCCACAAAGACCGCTTGAGCCACCACTTTACCACTCGAGCGGTGTGAGTAAAGGCAGTGCAAACATATAGGCCAACCGCTCGAGTACAACATCCACCGTTTGAGCGAAAAAACTTGCTTCCTAGAAATTCAGACTACAGGCAAAGATACTGAATGAATGACATCACTGCTCAAGTGCACAAATGACCACTTGAGTGATCAAATTACTTTGGCCTTGATCCTCGTACATAGTTAGCGAAGTGGCAAACAAGGGTTGCTCAAGATACGGAATGTCAGTACAAACTCCTCTACATAGGCACAACTAGGGTTAGATTCGCATCTAAACACTTATAGCCTCACTGAAAAAAAAAAACGAATAAAATTACAACTGAAATAAGTTTTATCAAACGGGATTGTCAATTACAAAAACCTAACAATCTCCCCATTTGGCAATTCTGTGAGAAAACACACCTAATAAAGAAAATTCTAATCACCCCAACCCATCATAACCAATAAAGACAACCTTCTCAAAATATAATCCGCAAAATAGCTATTAGTGCCACAATAGTATATGATGGCATGAAACATATGACAATATGAAAACTTGAAAAGAAACATCATGCTATCAAGCAATAACATCACTTCAAAAATCTCCCCCTCAAACATACTCTCCCTTTTTGGTATAAATTGTCAAAGAAAGCTCAAATAACAAAAGCATGAACAAATAGCCACACAAGTAAGGACAGGAAGATGTAATAACCAATAGCATACGATAAGTAAGCAACACATAGCAATATGCAAACCAACAACCCTTTTACAACAACGACATTCAGCCAGCAGTTAAGAGGCCCCATGGCCAACAGATAAAGAAGATCCTCGATCTCGAACCATTTCTCGACATTTACTTAGAAAATGATTAGTAACGTGGGATGAACATAAAGTCCAATAGGGATTCCATCATGATCCTAAACAATAACAATTTACTGCGCGAGCCGAGACCTCCGGGAACTCCAAACGAACACAAACATGGATAATCACCGAGTGTTCCAAGCGGTGACGTCCAAGTCTTGAGGACGGTCAAAAATGGGGTGTCTACACATGCTATCAAGCAATAACATCACTTCAAAAATCTCCCCTTCAAACATACTCTCCCTTTTTGGTATAAATTGTCAAAGAAAGCTCAAATAACAAAAGCATGGACAAATAGCCACACAAGCAAGGACAGGAAGATGTAATAACCAATAGCATGCGATAAGTAAGCAACACATAGCAACATGTAAACCAACAACCCTTTTACAACAACGGCATTCATCCAGCAGTTAAGAGACCCCATGGCCAACAGATAAAGAAGATCCTCGATCTCGAACCATTTCTCGACATTTACTTAAAAAATGATTAGCAACGTGGGATGAACATAAAGTCCAATAGGGATTCCATCATGATCCTAAACAATAACAATTTACTGATATCTATGATCATGAATGCTTTAGGTCATATCATATACATATGTGCCAGTTTATACACAAAGATATACTTACATAGATACTTTTCTCAAAAACGTTCAATTTATTCAACAACACAAACCATTCGCTTTTCTTTTTACTTGTTACCTTTTATTTTAAATTCGCCCGACAACCACTGGTTTTCAAAACAAATCCATAGAACCTAATTACGTTTTCTCTAATTACCGAACTTATACCAATATCGCTTACATTCCCAAATAACGACATCCCAAATGAACACAAAGATAATACATATAAAATGTTCCTTTCATAACCACATAAGACAATTGACATCTTTATAAAATAATCATCACTATGCATAGTACACATAAACAAAACTGAGATGATAACGAGAAACCTAACAACGCTCTACCTGCCTCAAACACGGTAAGCCAAGGATACACATTTTCACTACTCACGCCAATTTGCCAGACACCGCTGAAAGGTAACAGTACCTCTACCAATTTACCAGACACCCACTGGAAGGTAATGGCACCTCTGCCAAGTTTTCCAGGCACTAGCTAAAAGGTACTGGTACCCTACATTCTCAGCGCAATCAATTCTCCAGGCATTAGCTGAATGGTAATGGTATCCCTCATTCTCAATGCATGCACATCTCCAACCATCACATAATTCAACAAATTTAAATAACTCGAGTGTACTACATACACATAATCTATTCAATATCACAATGTCATTCTCCACCGATGACCAATGACAAAATCTCTAAGTATAAATATTTAAACACACGTTATACGATAATCCAATGCTCATTTGATTTTAAGTCCAACAACAATGATAATAACAATATTTAAAGGTTTCAAAATCCAACCTCTAGTTCATTTCTAAATTTACAATACGCCATGATTTCTTTCTCTTTTCAAAGTCAACTCTTTTATTTTCCAAGCTAACATGCCCAAATCCTTTTCTTTCCAAAAACCAATTTTCACATTTCAATAAAATCATATCCATGGATATCAAGCCAAATAAATTTCAAATACCTAAATTAATTCTCCATTTATGCCATTAACACAATAACACAACTCAATTTAACAAAACACAAACATTACTCAACTTTAACCCTATATAATCCATTAGGTTAAATTAATAAAATTAGGGCTTTCCCTTCCTCACGACATAAACACGTTGAACTACTTCTCAATTAACTTAAACAACCATCAATTTTACAATTTCAACTCCAAACATTTAAACCCTAGATCCTCTTTACATGCTTTTTGAAAATTCACAATGAACATGTTTTTTATGGAATAAAATCTGCCACGTGTCTATCTATAAATGAGGTATTGAAGAGAAACAAAGGAATCCCTACCTCTTGAAGCGACGAGGAGAAGGCCAAAAAATCCACAGCGACGAAAACATGATCCATTTAGATTAAAATGAAGCCATTGCTACCCTCTACATTTTGGTCTAGAGGACTATAGGTCAAAGACGGGTAAAAGTAGATGGAAACCAAGTCTAAAAAGCTTGGGAGCTCAACAATGGAGAGAAGAGAGAGAGAGAGAGAGAGAGAGATAGAAAAGTGATCCAAAAGTGACCAAAAATGACTTTTATAGAAGCTGAATTCGGACAGACCGCTCGAGCGACCAAACCTACACTCAAGCGAAAATCAACAACTCTCAAAATCACAGGCCTGCAAAAGTACTGGAAGACTCGCAAGACCGCTTGAGCGACCAATTCATCGCTCGAGCGATGAAGAAAAACTCAGAGTGCTACACTCGTATTACCTCTAATGCTCTTGAGTTGTATCCAAAGTGTTGCAACTCCAGTTCACTCCATTGCTCTTGAGGTTTCAAGCTTCTCAAGTTCGTTACCAAATCAAGTTTATATGGCATCTCGAGCCCTTCCTCTATAATCCTTTAAAGGCTTGCACTAAATACCAACAAATATATCCTTATTCGGGCACTCCAATATAGGTATTCAGTTTTGTTAAAGTAAGGAAAGATGGAAACATTCTGGCCATGAGCATACTCAACTTGACCCTCGGCATAATCCATTCGTCTATCGGCTATGGAAACTGCCATGAAAGTAAGAAATTGGTCATGCCCTTCTTTGCCTTGAGCCTCGTTGTTACTTTCATCCTCATTAGACTCTGATTCATTATCCCAAGTGACAGTAAAGGCTTTTTTCTTCCTTATTCGATTAGGGTATTCGTAAAAAAAGTGGCCAAATCCTTGGTATTCATAGCATTGGACTATTTGAGAATTTTCTTGTATTTTTCTTTTATTCTTCTTGGTTGTCGAGTCAATTTTGAACTTATCTTTACCTTTGAATTTATGAGTTGATTCCAAAACACTACAACAAAAAAGGCCTTTGATGACAGACTGATTTTGTTTCCAAACATCAAAATTTCGTCACTAAAGTGATCTATGATGAAAAAAATTTGTCACCACGTTCGTGGCCTATACGTCGTCACAAAAAGTACCTGGTGACGAAAAACAGTTTCGTCACCTATTTTTCATTTTTGCCGACGAAATGTTTCATCTCCAAATATTGAATTTTTCGTCCTCTAAAACACCAATTTTATCACCAAAACTAAATAATATTTTATTTTAATTGTTTTTTTCGACGAAATATTTCGTCTCCAAATATATTTTAGTGACGAAATTTTTCCTCACCAATGATATGATTAAGGTGACAAAAAAATTCGTCACTAAAATGAGCAAAAAAGAAAATTATTCAATGACAAAAAACATTTTGTCACCAAATATTTCAATTTAGCGACGAAATATTCAGTAAATGTGACAAAATTATTTGTTTCGTACTATATCATTAGTGACAAAATTATTCGTCATGTTTTTTGAAAACTAATAGCGACATTTTTTATTTTGTCACTAATAAAAATTAATTTTTTTGAAAATGGGGGTACTATTTTCTTCCGAAATTTTTTCTTTTCAGTAACAATTCCCTGCGCATTTCAATAACCTGTTCAATAAAATATCTATTACAAATCAATACAAAAATCTGTTCATTTTCATAAACATCACAATCGAATTTTAGCACTATCCACAAAAATACAATATGAACTGCATGCGAATTATAAACATGTCTCCTAATATTCACAAAAAACATCTACTAATATCCACAAAAATACAATATCAACCGTATGCAGATTACCAAACACATCTCCTAATATCCAACAAAAAACATGTCTACTAATATCAACAAAAATAAAATATCAAGGGCGGATTACCAAACATGCCCTGCAATACTAACAAAAATACAAAATTTACAACACAACCAAAATACATGTAAGGTAATATGAACAAAAACACAAAATGAGCTACCATCGGCCCTTCAAATTACCAAACACATCCATATCAAATCTCGAATCTGCAAAAAAATGAAACACGAAAAAAAAAAATGTTAGTTAGACAAGTATTATCTTATCCATAACATATACAATTTAACATGCATTTTTGGACTTAGTTTTCAAACCGGGAGTCCCGTGCTAGTTCCGTAAGTTTCCAAAACTCACATTGGTCCATCCCGAGGTGTTTGAGGTGTTTCCTGGGCCGTCTCGTGGCTGTTGCATAATTTTGGCCCCCGAAGGCCTATTTTTAAGCTTAAGTGTGAAAAAGTGCATTTTTGGACTTAGTTTTCAAATCGGGAGTCCCGTGCTAGTTTTGTAAGTTTCCACAACTCACATTGGTTCATCCCAAGGTGTTTGAGGTGTTTCCCGAGCCGTCTCGTGGCTGTTGCACGATTTTGGCCCTCGAAGGCCTATTTTTAAGCTTAAGTGTAAAAAAGTGCATTTTTGGACTTAATTTTCAAACCGGGAGTCCCGTGCTAGTTCCGTTAGTTTCCACAACTCACATTGGTCCCTCCTAAGGTGTTTGAGGTGTTCCCCGGGCTGTCTCGTGGCTGTTGCACAATTTTGGCCCCCGAAGGCATATTTTCAAGCTTAAGTGTGGAAAAGCATATTTTTGGACTTAGTTTTCAAACTGGGAGTCCCGTGCTAGTTTTGTAAGTTTTCACAACTCACATTAGTCTGTCTCGAGGTGTTTGAGGTGTTTCCCAGGCCGTCTCATGGCTGTTGCACGATTTTGGCTCCCGAAGGCCTATTTTCAAGCTTAAGTGTGAAAAAGTGCATTTTTGGACTTAGTTTTCAAACCGGGAGTCCCGTGCTAGTTCCGTAAATTTCCACGACTCACATTGGTCCGTCCCGAGGTGTTTGAGGTGTTTCCCGGGCCGTCTCGTGGCTGTTGCACGATTTTGGCCCCCGAATGCCTATTTTCAAGCTTAAGTGTGAAAAAGTATATTTTTGGACTTAGTTTTCAAACCGAGAGTCCCGTGCTAGTTCCGTAAGTTTCCACAACTCAGATTTGTCCTTCCCGAGGTGTTTAAGATGTTTCCCGGGCCGTCTCGTGGCTGTTGCACTACTTTGGCCCCCGAAGGCCTATTTTTGAAGTTTAAGTGTGGAAAAGTGCATTTTTGGACTTAGTTTTCAAACCGGGAGTCCCGTGCTAGTTCCGTAAGTTTCCACAACTCACATTGGAACGACTATTTCAAGATTTTACTCCCTAACGGCCTATTTTCAAAAGGTTTTACTCCCACAACTCATTTTTGGACTTAGTTTTCATGATATTTCTTGGCCTTTTAACGACTATTTCAAGATTTTACTCCCTAACGGCCTATTTTCAAGCCTAAATGTTTTCCAACCGAGTCTTATGATTGTTCTGTAAGTTTTCACAACTTATGTTGATTCCTCCCAAAGAGTTCATGATAATTTCTGATAATCTCAAGGTGTTTGTGATGTTTTTCAGGCCTTTAGATGCATACTTCACTATTTTCCCGGGACCTTGTGCCTAAATGTCAAAAGTAGTTTTTTATTCTACCATAGTTGAAGAAGAAATGTTCTACTAAATTAACATATAAACATAATATACTAACCAAGAAGCTTGTCCATCAGAATCTGAACTTTCTCCACTCTCAAAATTTCCCGTGATACCTTTCTGCGTCAAACACTCTATGATACTTTGTATCTTCTTACTTTGTTTCTTTTCTAACTTTTGAAACCATGCAATTTGTTCATTTTGCTGTGCTATTTGCATCTCAAGGCTTTGAACATAGTCCCTATTTTCAGCGGGTGCAACAGTAGTCTTCATAGAAGAAGGCCTCAAGCCGAGTCCTTTCACATAACCTGACCTTGGCTTAAGCACCTTAACTGACAACTCCTCTGTGCTTAAAGGGATCACACCAGTCTGCGAGAGGTGTTCGGCTTGCGTCTGTATCATGTTGTCCTGTTAATTTAAAATAAATCGAACAATTATTAGTTATTCTACCCTACAAAGCAAATAAATAATTTTATCAAAATTAATATGCATTGCCTTGTACATACATAATTAGCTTGGCGCCCTGACAAAATCCATTCATGTGTGTTCGAATTATAGTGGATGGACTTGTAAAAATTTGCCAAATCAAGAACTTCTCCATTTGCAATTATCTAATTCATTTGTTTTTGAATGTTATTTCAAATATTTAAATAACAAAGCCTACTAATCTAATAAAATAAAATAGCAGAACACACCGAGCTGTGCACCCTAACCGGGATTGATTTTGATCCACATCTATGTTTTGTTTTCATTTGCATCCTATTATTCATATTAGTTAGTGATTGTTCCTACACAATTGAAACACCAATAAAAACAACAAAACTTAACATTAGTAAGAAGAAAATTAATTTTTGACAATTAACATAAAACATTATACCATGAATTCTTTACTATTCCACTTCTTGTCAATTAGAGATGTCCACTGATTAAGAGTAACACTTGTAGGTGGGTGGCTTCTTGTGTACTCCTCTCCTCTTGCATCCTTAAGTTGTTTGTATTGTTTGTGCAACCTATAGGTGAAGCTACTCAATCGCCGACCAAACTGTGTTTAAAGTCCTTGCTACATCACTTGGATTGCCTTGTAGATCAAACTGATCCTACAAAATCAAATCATTTTTTTTATAAGTTAAATAACCTAAATTTTGTTCACATACACAATTAGACGTAGCAGCAACCAACAAATTATATATACATTTTATTTTGTTGGTTCACTAGTTATATTAGAATTTCGTGGAAGCTCTCAAACCTAATTTCACACTGACTAGAAATTCTATATTTAGATGTTCATTTTATTTTATTTTATTTTATTTTCCTATGAATGTGAAATTGCTCTTTCATTGCTAAGAACAACCAACTCAGTAATTAAATTTCCAAGCATCTCTGTTAACAAAACCAATCCTATGTTTGCTATGAAACCCACAATTATATAAATATTCTAGTTATGAAAGCAAAAATCATCCCAGTAACAACTTGCAAGTTGAAAGCCTAGAGAACATATTAGCTAACCCTAAACTTTGCAACGCTGTTGAACTTTTAACAGAACAGAGGACACTGCAACATTCAAGCAATAGTTGTTTTTTTCCAGTACTAGTATAGTTTCAAATACTGTTTTTTGCTATTTTTGATTCAATGGCAGCTGACTGTTTTATGGTATATATAATAAGTAAACATGGTAGTCAATAAAAGAATCAAGGAACCATTTGTTCAACATGGTTTCAATTCAACTAAGATCATTTACATAAACTATAGGATACTATTACTAACCAGAAAGAGCCATACCCAAAAAAAATGATTTTAGTAGCAGAAAATTAGAATTCAATAAGAAGCCACACATTAAATTAGCAAACATGAATGACATGCAGAAGCTAAAGGTGTCCTGATACCAAAAACATAAAACATTCATAAATTAAATGAAAAAAAAATAAACATCAAAATACAAAATAGTAAAATTTAGATGCAACACCTTTTTATCGAAGGCCAGAACAAAACTTCACTCTAATAGCTATGAAGGCATGAATTTAAATGACAATAATAGACTTCCATTGATTATTGATGTTGATGAATTGTCAGTTTCCAATTCATGCCTTCATAGCTACTTGAACTATTTGATGTAACCACCAACTGAGAACTTTTAATATGCCAAGAGCTTTTACAAAAAGTAAGCAGAATACCCAAATGTTATACCAAATGTTCTTAGCTCTGTCAATTTTCAGCTTCTTATGAAATTAGGATGCATTCTGATGTCTGTCACCTTCCTGAAGCCAATGTAATGACCTCCATCTATTCATAGCTATTGTTTCCATGATTTGATTAGTACTAACAAGAATACTTCCCTATTTATTTGTTGGCATCACTAGTTATATTAGTGTTTACTAATATATGCATCACTAGTTAAATTTTTAGATTTTCTATTGTGTTTCACTACGCAACGATACAAACTGAATACATAGTTATAGTTGCATTATTTTACATTTTAGAGTGTTTATGTACTTGTGTAATTGATGTATGTGTCATGTATCATATCCACAGTTTGTGTTGCTGTCTCTGTATGTATGCTACTTAGACCACAAGAAATGCACAGAATCAAAAGCAAAGGAAAATTTGGACTTAAATTTAAAAAAGTGAGCTATATTGATCCTTGTAATCTAGTGAACCACTTGCAATAATAATAACCTTTGTCTAGAATATTACTCGCAAAGCTATTACAAAGAATAGGTCTGACTTTTTTATCATTATGATCATTGAGAGCTATTTGTCATCTTGTTCATCTAAAGATGTTGAGATATAACTTGGGGTTTCCTACTTAGATAATTTTCTGTACAATTGTGCCAGTCAATAAATATGTCAAATCATATGTCCCTCTTGCCAATACAATTGTGTTAATCAGACATTAAACCAAACTTTCTATATATCATTTGCTGCAAAATTTCATATTGTTCCCAAAAACATTGGACAAAGCAGATGAAGATACGCATTTTTTTAAGGCAAAAGATAAACCCTCTCACACGAACCATGGTTTCCCAAACAAGTTACAAGATATTTAACACAGTTAAAATATATTTTAAAAAAGATATGATGTTTAAGATATATGAAGAAGATATTTAAATAGTAAAAGATATGTTCACACACAAATATAAAATAATGTATATAATACCTTGCGATAAAAGGAACCCAATGACTCATTATCACTATCGTTCTCACTCTCTGACGGATTATACTCATCATCATCATCTACCTCAACCCTAATTCCCTTTTCCTTTGCATTTGCACATTTGGGCTGAACCACACTCATCAAAGAATTTGTAATATTCTTCACTCCAAGATTGTTCATTACCTCATAGTTCTTCTTGATTCGCTTATTTCTTTGTTTCTCATATTCTATTAGCTTCTTAGTTCTCAAATCACCTGGTTTCAGCCATTGTCTTTTTCCTTTGATCATTTTCTACAACTATATAACATAATTCAACTTTAATTGGAAAATATAGACAATATAATTATTCACCATTAAATAAAAGAAGAAAAACATAATCCCAAAATATCCAAAACACCTTAATTGAAAGGTACTTTACGTAAGCTTGTCATACCAAAATAGATCAAATGTTTCTAGCGAACTTGTCGCCAAACCATAATCCAAAAGGTACAAAAATCAGAGAAAATGTAGGTAATTAGACCTTGTAGGTAATTAGAGAACAACCAAATGAAGAAACCAATAAAAAGAAAACCATCTATAGAAAATGTAAAATAAACCAGCACACTGAAAGCAACTACCAAAAATCATTACTTTAGCATTACTTTATCTCTAATTTTAAGTAAGAGAAATAATTAGCATTTTTATGGACTATCATAATAGAATAATAATGTCAACTTTTTACATGTCGCAAATGCAAAATACAATATATATGAAAATAAACAATTATATGTAGACTGAAATATAACACACTTCATAATCTGTGAATGTTCACATCGATTGACTAATGATGAATTTGAATTGTTATATTTTTTCAAGTATATATCAATTTACATTTCTTAATTATTTTTCAAATGCATTTTTGTTTATATTCACCTAATTAACTTAAATATGTGCATTCTAATCAGTTGGTCTGATAGTTTAGCTGGTGACCTATCCACCCAGTCACCTCACCATGTAGGAGCTTGAGCCATGTCAAATAAATGCTTCCTCATATGACTAATTTGAAAAATAGAAACGGCAAGTTCGATTAGCAATCAAACTAGTATAACGTAAACACTTCATAAGATCAATGGGCTAGATACTGAGTTATCAAAAAACACTTCACAAGATCAAACTCAACTATGTTACATGGTCACAAAAGCATCTAATGCACCTTAGACACATATGATACACCAATGGTAAAGATGTGAGGTTACTGGTACATCTAATATTGAACACCTACCTAACAGAAACACCTAACAAAGAAGAGAGGAGTATATCCTAATTCAACTTTATTTTCTCACTTATACTTTATATAGTTATGGTTCTTCATTGCATGGTATAAAAAAAATGTGTATCAATCAAACATACATCGTTACACATAAAGACATCATTTTTCCATTGGACATTGTGGGGATATATTTTCTGAGTCCCAACACATGGCCAAGGTGACGCCGACGTGTCAGCCGAGGTGCCATATGTCCAGGTTATGACGCCGAGGTGATCTCGGAAAGGCCGAGGTCATCTCCGAAGATATCGAAATCCGAGATAAACGGATAAGGGACGAGAATCCTAGAATAAGGAATGACTTTAGCATGGATAAGGATAAAACTCTTAGGGAGTTTATCTTTATCTCTTAGAGAGTCCAGGATAAGCACTGAGCAAGAGTCCATTAAAGCTAGGCTTCTAGTGGGACAAGGATTGAGTTAACTATAAAAGAGAGGCACCCCCGATGGGTCTAAGGTACGCAATTTATATTCTGAATAGTGGGTTTAGCACCATTGATTATCTTTGAGAGATATATTGACTTGATCATCGGAGTGCCCCCGAGTGGACGAACCACCGCCGGAATCTTCTCTTTCTGTTGTAGGTCAGCCAGGTGTCATCTATTCTGCCAGTACTCTCCAGCTGAATAACTAAGTTGGTAGTGTGATCGGAAAATCACTCACAGAATTTGGTGCCGTCTATGGGAAAGAAAGGAGAATAGATGGCCAGTGACGGATAGAAAGAAAAGATTGGGGACGACACTCTTGCTGGGAGTGGCAGACCTATCGACCTCGACATCGAAGGAGACAACCACAACACAGAAACTCGTGACTAGAATCACAGCAAGAAAGACGTCGGCCAGGATGGCGACATACCAAAGAAGCCAGATCGAAGTGGGTACTACAATGAGGATGACCTCCAGGTATGGAAGGATAGATGCTTGTGGAGGGGCGAAGAGGTAAAAGAGATGACAAAAAAATTGGCAAACCTGCAATCGGTTGTCAATTTCATGATGCAAAATAATGTCATGCAGCCACCATACCCGCTGCAGGACACGCCGATTCCAATGGCCAATGCCCGGAAGGGAAAACAGAAACCAATCCCAAAAATCCCCCAGTACACCAGGAGTGAAAAACACTCTTGCCGGCCTTCAAGGGAGGTCGGACGAGGAGAGTTAAGGAGAGAAGAGTCGCGAAGGACGCATCGCGCCAAGGAGCCAGACCCCAAAGAACATCGGCATGTTCAGGGGCAGGCGCTCTGCTTCGACACAACTCATGGAGAAAGATCGAAAAGGACCCATCATGAGGCTAAGAGTAGTATGCCAAAAAGACTGAAGTCAGGAGATAGCCGAGCTCTTGGGCGGAACAAAGAAGACTTGAGAGATTACCTCAAGAGAAAGCAGCAGAATGCCGATGCCGAGGTAACTTCCCCTGAAAAGTCGAGAACACCATTCTCAGTGGAGTTAGACAAATTTGAGGCTCCGAAGAGATTCAGTATGCCGAGGTTCTAAATATACGATGGTAAGTCAGACCCCAACTTCCACGTTGGATTATACTTGAACTCAATGGCATTGTATAGTGGGAACAAGCCGTTGCTCTACAAAGTGTTCCCCTCATCGTTCGGGGAGATTGCATCAGATTGGTTTCACAAACTACCGAAGGGAAGTGTGAAGACCTGGGAAGGCCTGGCCGAGATGTTTGTGGCCAGGTTCGTGACAAACAAGCTGCAGCCATTAAGTGTGGATACATTGATGGCTCTGAAGATCAGCAAGGATGAAGGCCTTAGGGCCTATGCAAAAAGGTGCTATGAGGTGTTCAACCGAATACCAGAGTGTAATCAAGAGGTGGCGGTCATATCTTTCAAGAACGGCCTAAAAGACGACTGTCCACTATGAAAATCTTTGGCAAAGGCATTGCCAAAAAGTATGGAAGAGCTCATGGTGAGAATCGAGAAGTATGCCAGAGCCAAGGAAGATACATCGGGGACTAAGAAGGCAAAGCAAAAGAAATGAAACGGCTCGCCGAAGTGAGGCCGAGGTAACAATGGATCGAGCAAGCAAGAGACAGAACTAAGGGCTACACAGGCAGTGACAACTGTGTTTCGAATCCCAATTCACAAAGTCCTGGACCAAATTCAAAATCAACCCTATTTCAGAACACCAGCAAGGGCACCAGGAGAGTTTATGGGAAGAAAACTTTGCAGACATTGTGCTTACCACAATGAAGATGGGCACATGACTCAAGGTTGTAGAGCCCTGAAAACACACTTGGAAGACCTGGTAAGGCAAGGCCATCTGAGAGACCTTGTCGATGAGGCCAGAACAAGAGAAGAACATGCAAGATTGCCTCAGGTGACAGCAACTCCACCTCTCCCAACACAGCAACCACAAGCAGGAGGACCTCGGGAAATTAATGTAATTCACTCGAAGGTCAACAAAAATGAGATTCGGGGGGAGACCTAGAAGGTAAAACACCTACAGCATATCTACCAAGTCGGAGAGAAGAGACTTCGGACAGAGGAGTGCCAAGGACCGGCAGTGTCCTTTTCTGAAGCCGACCTTGAGATGGTGCATCATCCGCATAATGATGCCTTGGTAGTATCCCTCCAGGTTGGGGAATGCCAAGTAAAGCGCATTCTGATTGACCAAGGCAGCTCTTGTGATATCATGTACGTCTGATGTTACAAGGAGCTTGCCTTCACCCAGACGATATGGAGTAATCCAATAGCCCAATGGTCAGGTTCAATGGAACGCCGACATGGCCACTGGGAACAACCAGCTTGGAGGTGCAGGCAGGCACCAGGAAGATAACAACAGAGTTCACCATAATTGACACACCCTCCCCTTATAACACCATTTTGGAAAGGCCATGGTTGCATGCAATGAGGGCTGTTCTCTCAACTTTGCATCAACTATTGCGGTTCCCAACAGAGTATGGGATTAAGGAGGTCATAGGAGATCAGCTGTAGGCAAAGAATTGCTCCATGGTAGCAATGAAATCCACCTACAGCATTCGAAAACCAGAGAAGGCAGCGATCGAAGACGAGAACGTGGAGGTCCTAGAGGATGTCGGCAAGGAGCCAGCCGAAAAGAGTGAAGAAACACTGAAAAAATTCTCGTCCAAGAGGGGGATGAAGAACGCTTCTTTCTTCTCAGCTCGAGCTTAGCCGAAGAAGAAGAAAGAGAGATGGAAGCTTTCTTGAGAGCAAATATTGAGGTGTTTGCTTGAACGCCTTATGAGATGCCTAGCATTGACCCCGAGGTCACTTGCCATAAACTAAATGTTGATAGGTCGGCAAAACCAGTAATCCAACGAGCAAGAAGACTGACGATGATACACGTCGAAGAAGTGGAGGAGGAAGTAGACAGACTTCTCGAGGCTAGGGCCATTCGAGAGGTAGATTACCCGACATGGCTATCAAACACAGTAGTAGTGAAGAAAAAGAATGGTAAATGGAGGGTCTGCATAGACTTTACCAGCCTGAACAGAGCCTGTCCCAAAGATAGCTTTCCCCTACCCAAGATTGACCAGCTAGTAGACGCCACATCGAGGCATGGAAGGATGAGCTTCTTGGATGCATACAGGGGGTACCATCAGATAGCAATGTACCCCCCAAATGAAGAGAATACTGCGTTTATCACTCCCAAAGGGCTGTAGTGCTACAGAGTGATCTCTTTCGGATTGAAAAACACAGGAGCAACTTACCAAAGACTGGTAACCAAAATGTTCAAACACCTGATTGGTAGAATGGTGGAAGTTTACATCGATGACATGGTCGTGAAGACCAAGGAACCTAATGGTCATCTGGCTGACCTGAAAGTAGTCTTTGACATCCTTAAAACATATCGGCTCCGACTCGATGCAGCGAAGTATGCATTTGGAGTGGGATCTAGTAAGTTTTTAGGATACCTGGTGACTAGAAGGGGCATTGAGGCCAGCCCAGATCAGATTAAGGCCATCCTGGAATTGAAGAGCCTGACGTCGGCAAAACAGGTACAAATGCTGACTGGAAGGGCCGCAGCCCTGAATAGGTTCATCAGCAGAAGCTCAGATAAGTGCAAACCTTTCTTCAACTTAGTGAAAAAAGCCACAGACTTCCTATGGACCGAGGAGTGCGAAGCCGCTTTGGCCGACCTGAAGAAGTATTTGACCACAGCTCCAGTTCTTTCAAATCCAGAACCTGGAGAGGAGCTGTTCCTATA
Source organism: Camellia sinensis (assembly GCF_004153795.1). Classification (NCBI taxonomy): domain Eukaryota; kingdom Viridiplantae; phylum Streptophyta; class Magnoliopsida; order Ericales; family Theaceae; genus Camellia; species Camellia sinensis. The sequence goes on along the minus strand of NW_021025144.1, from coordinate 26,870 downwards.
CTTAGCAGTTTCAGAACACGCAGTAAGCGCAATAGTAATCCGAGAAGAAAAATGAGAGCAAAGAATTATTTACTATGTAAGAAAAACCCTAACCGATGCAGAAATAAGGTACCTGCCCTTAGAGAAATTGGCACTAGCTTTAGTAATGGCTTCAAAGAAGCTGAACCATTACTTCCAGACCCATAAAATTGTGGTGCTAACTGAACACCCCTTGAAGTCCTTGCTACAACAAGGAAACCTGACAGGAAGAATAGCCAGATGGGTAGTCGCCTTGGGCCAGTATGACCTAGAGTACAGACCCAGAACAGCAATCAAAGGCCAAGTTTTGGCCGATTTCGTGGCGGAGTTCACGCCAGAATCCATCGAACATCGGGCTTCGTTGAGCCAAGGTGAACGATGTCCAAACAAGCAAGGAGGAGCCCAGCCAAAGGCGAAAGAACAAAGCAAAGAGGAAAAACTCAGACCCTGTAGCATTTACATCGGTGACTCTTTTCGACTGTTTGTTGATAGGAGTTCCAACCGACCAGGAGCGGGGGTAGGAGTAGTACTGGTATCTCCAGATGGGCAGATACTAGAACAGTCGATTCATTTGGGGTTCAAAGCCTCAAACAATGAAGCAAAATATGAAGCACTCATTGCAGGACTGAAGCTAGCAGCAGCAGTATAAGCGGACGAGGTAATAGTCTTTTGTGACTCACAACATATAGTTAACCAGACAACAAGCGAGTTTGCAGCCCGAGAAGAAAGGACGTCGGCCTATACAAAGGAGGTCATCAGACTGGCAGCCTTGTTTCAGAACTGCCGACTACTTCAGGTTAGCCGAGATGATAATAGTCACGCCGATGTATTAGCCAACCTAGCTAGCGCAGTATAACCTGGAAAAGCGAGGACAATAATGGTTGACTACTTGTCAGGCCCGAGTATCAAACCACTGACCACAGAGCGTGAAGCAATGTATGTGGACATGGGACCAAGCTGGATGGATGCAATTGTTGCATTCCTGAGAGAAAGAAAGCTGCCAGATGACCATAAGGAGGCACACAAGATCAGATTGAAGTCGGCAAGATTCAGTCTAACAGCAGAAGGACATCTCCATAGAAAATCTTTCACTGGACCCCTTTTAAGATGTGTACACCCATCACAAGTTGAAGATTTTTATATGAAATACATGAAGGAATCTGTGGAAGCCACACCGGGGGCAGATTGATAGCCCATAGGGCCATTACCCAGAGGTATTGGTGGCCCTACATGCAAAAGGACGCAGAGGCCTATGTCAAGAAATGTGAAAAATGCCAAAGGTTTGCACCACTAATACACCAGCCAGCAGCAGACCTGAACCCAGTATCCAGTCCTTGGCCGTTTGCCCAATGGGGCATGGATGTCGTTGGGCAACTGCCCCAAGCAACTGGACAAAGGAAGTACCTACTGATAGCAACAGATTACTTCACCAAGTGGATAGAAGCTGAGCCCCTAGCCAAAATCCGAGATGTGGACGTGAAGAACCTCTTATAGAGGAACATCATCACCAGATTTGGGATTCCGAGAGCAATAGTTGCTGACAATGGAACACAATTTGACAGCAAGCTAATCAAGAACTTCTGTGCAAAGTTCAAGATCAAAAATTACTTTTCAACCCCAAGCTTTCCTCAAAGCAATGGACAAGCAGAAGTATCCAATAAAGTTATCTTGGACGGGATAAAGAAGAGGCTATAGGCAGCAAAGAGAAAATGGGTGGATGAACTACCAAGTGTGTTTTGGGCATATCGGACTACACTGAGAAGATCAACAGGGGAATCCCTCTTTGCCATGGCCTATGGCACAGAAGTTGTCATTCCGCTGTAGGTCGATATCCCAGGGATCAGAACCCAGGGAGTAGAGAATAGGACTAATGATGTATTCTTAGCCCGAGATCTGGATCTTTTAGAAGAAAGAATGGAGAAAGCTGCAATTCAGCTCGCAGCCTACCAGCAGCAGCTTGCCAGAGCTTATAATAAAAGAGTCAACCCAAGGGAGTTCCAAGTCAGCGACCTAGTCTTGAGAAAAGTCGTCGGCAACAAGAAGGATCCCAGGAAGGGCAAGCTTGGCCCAAACTGGGAAGGAGCCTACAGAATCACTCCGGTATTGGGCAATGGGGCATATCAGCTTAAAGATAGTGAGGGCAAAGAGTTGCCAAGACCCTGGAACACTTGAAATCTGAAGTTTTTCTATCATTAGATTTCCTTGTTATTTGCCGACGTAATGAATAAAATTTTAGCAGAATTCTTCTATATTTGTTGTTTCTGGAATACATGCATAATGAGACCCCAAGCGAAATTTAGATTCACATTAGGGGGCAGAGAGAAGAAATGATGTTTAACACTTGTTGAAACTTGAGAAAAGTTTACAAGTTGAAGTTAAACCAAGATGATGTTTAACACTTGTTGAAACTTGAGAAAAGTTTACAAGTTGAAGTTAAACCGAGATGATGTTTAACACTTGTTGAAACTTGAGAAAATTTTACAGGTTGAAGTTAAACCGAAAAGATGTTTAACACTTGTTGAAACTTGAGAAAAGTTTTCAAGTTGATTTTAAACCGAAATAATGTTTAACACTTATTGAAACTTGAGAAAAGTTTACAAGTTGAAGTTAAACCGAGATGATGATTAACACTTGTTGAAACTTGAGAAAAGTTTACAAGTTGATGTTAAACAGAAATAATGTTTAACACTTGTTGAAACTTGAGAAAAGTTTACAAGTTGAAGTTAAACCGAAAAGATATTTAACACTTATTGAAACTTGAGAAAAGTTTAACACTTGTTGAAATTTGAGAAAAATTTACAAGTTAAAACCAAGGGAGTGTTGAGCTAAGTACTTACGTACTTGCCGATGTAAACTAAGGTGTTTCACCACGAGAAGATTGCACAAGACTACGGTACATCTTGAAGACACAAAATTATTCTAAGTATGAAAGTCATACAAGAAACAATAAAGGGGAGACAAACATGCAAACATTCAAGAAAGAAAGAAGTTGTATTCACAAGAAAGCACATCGGCCATACAAAGAGTTTTCATTGTCCCAAAAACAAAGAAATACAAAGGGCGAAAAACAAAGGAAAAAGACACCAAAATTAAGATTCTTCAGGCTCCTTGGCAAGCTGGGTCTGGACCTCGAAAGACTGCTGGGAGGACATCTCGGCCACCTTCTCGGCCGCAAGCTCAGCATCAATTTCTTGAAGAGTTTGATCAAGGCTCTTGTCAGCAAGAAGCACGTCCAATGATGCCTGCTCAGCGGTAGCTTCCTTGGGCACCTCATCACCCTCCTCATCTTGAGTCAAGTCCAGGACCTGCTCATTCAAAGAAGGGCACTTGATCCCAGCAGCCTCCTTTGGCTTCCTCACCAAAGTCTCTTCCTCAGATTCAGATTCATCGTCGGGTTGACTTGGAGTTAGAGGGAATGGAAGAGGAATGACATCGGCATTTCTGAGGGCGAGTCCTCGGGGACTTCAAGTTTTTTTAGAAGAGACATCCAACCAAGGGTGAAACCCTTGTTGCATGCCTGCTTCCCTTGTTTTTCATAGTCCGCTATGACATCAGCCACCCCTTCGTTGTAGCCCTCATCGGCTGCCTTGACTTCGGCCTCTTTTGTGGCCAGAGCGTCTTGTAGTTCTTTTTGCGCCTGGGCTATTTTTTCCTCAGCATCCTTCTTTTCGACCTCAAGCACCTTTTTGATGGCCTCAGCAGAGTCCGTCTTTTCTTCGGCGTCGTTTTGGGCCTTGATGGCAGCCTCGGCCTGGTCTTCCAACTTCTTCATTTTTTATTGCAAGCCTTTGTTGGCCTTTTACAGACTGGCAACTTCTCTCTTTTTGTCGGCCATTTCTTTTCGGTTCTCAAAGGATTGTATTGAGAAGGAATGAGTATGTTGGATGGCTTGAAAGTGGACAAGACAAAAGTTATTAGAAAATTTTCCAAGTACAACCAAGAAAGAAAAATTACCAAATAAAAGACACTTACTTGGACAGAACGCTGGAGCATCATAGCGTAGTTTTCGAAGGACACGTGGCTGAAACGATTGAATTGTGATGCATGACAGGAAGGAGGAGAGCGGTACTAAGGGCAACGCCGACGTTTATGTCGTCAGCACTGTCGCTAGCCTTGACTGGCTTATCTTCCAATGTGATTTGAGGGGCCCAGGGGGCATCATGCTTCGAAGACCCCGAAGTGGTTGTATTGGATGACCTCGGCTTCTTTGATTTTGGGGAATAAGTTGGTTGGGCCTCGGCACGCCTCTTCTCGGCAACAGATTGGGACTTATCGCTCTCAGCCAATTTAAAAATTGGCAAAGTATCCTCAGTATCAACCTGAGACACCTTCGCCTTTGGTTGAGCCTTTCTGATTCTTTTTTGCTTTGGTGAAGGCTGGGTTTGCGTTGGTTGAACGTCAACGTCAGAAGGGATGCTGGCTAAGAGGTTTTTTGCGACAGCTTTCTGGTGGCCCATCTTGAAAGAAAAAATAGTTCGCCGCCGACGTTGTCACTGAGATGGTAGGATCAGGTATGGAGCCGAGGTTAACGGCTGCTCAGTTGGATCAGAGGTTGATCCTTGGTCTGTCCGAGATGTGGACGCGACTTGTGGAGTTGTGGCAGAAGGAGGAGAAAGGATTTTCTTCTTCTTTTTTGGGACGTCGGGAAGAGCCGACTTATAAGTGGGGATGAAGTTGAGAAGCAGAAGGGCCTTCCGCTTAAGGACTGACAAATTTAGTAGTCTCTTCAAGTCTTTGCTGGGAAAGAAAGACTGACGAAAGCCCTTTGGTGGCTAAGGAAGAACTGCAAAAAAGAAAAAAGAGTAGACATTAGAGCAGAATGTTGAAAACTTTATGCAAGAAAGCAAGAAAATTTGTGAAGGGTGGCCCTTACCAGCTCCTTCCCCGAAAACTGTTCGACTTAGGGGATAAAGATGGAGGTCATCGTTTGGTTGAAACTCCCAGTTACCCGAAATGATGAAGTAATCATCCCCTGCTCCCTTGTTGGAGTCAGGGAGGTCGGCAACGATATTGTATTCCGTGGACCTCGGCTTGAGGTAATAAATGTGGCCTTTTTCCGATTTCAGGCGACACATGGTATAACAGTACTGGAAATTGGCAAAAGTAATCCTAACGTTCTCTTGTTTGGCTAAGGCTATGGTACCATTAATAACTCGGTAAGAATTAAGGGCAAGATGCATTGGGTTCAACCTATAAAAATAAAGGATTTCACGAAAAAAAGGGTCAAGTGGAAACCTAAGTCCACACTCAATAAACGCTACTACTGGAAAAGGCATGAGGTTTACATCGGGCATGATAGAGTCATCCTCCCCAGCCAACCTCAGATGAACGTCGGCCGGGATTTCGAACTCCTGCCTAAAGTGCTCTAATTTGGCCGGGGTGTCTACCCTATGCTTCTACATACCCATGATATCGGCTTAAACTGAAGGGGTTGGATTTCAGAAGGGGTGTTTCTAAAGGGTTTTATGGACCTCAGCTACAGCTAGATGATACACAAAATCTGTGGGGAATCGTTTCAAGTTTCCCTAACAATTGTTTTGAGTTCTACAAACAAATCCCAAGCCTAGATCTATGGAAACGAAGATTGAAGGCACGAATCTGAAAAACAGAAAAGCAAGAACGTGCTTCAGAATCAAGAACAAAGATGGACTATCAAGAACATTGTAAATACGAAGAGTAACAGGCCAAGAATAGTGGCAGAAATTAACAGGAGTGTGAACAGTGTATATTCAAGAAGATGATTTGGGTAAAAACAGAATCATGAAGCGAACAAGTTCAAAAATATGATGGGATACAAAATGCAAGGTGAAATATCAGAAATATGAACAAGATTGCAAAGACAGCAGGTAAAACAGTAAAAGTTCAGTAAGGTAACAAGAAACTGAAACTAGGAGGAATAGTAGCTTACCAGAAAGAGGGAAGTCGGAATGAGGATTGCCAAAGTCTGACGACGGTTGCGAAGGCGGAAGATCAGTGAAAACCACGCCGAAAGAGGTGAACAACAGCGATGGCAAAGCTTGAAAAGTTGAAACAATGGAAGATTTGAAAAAGCTAGAGAGAGAGAAAGCTTCAGAAACAATGGAGAAAAGTAAGAAAATAAGGAAAGAAAAAGTTTTGTTAAAACTTGAAACGGCGGCAAAACGGAATTAATGCGCCTAAAACAACGTGAGCGTCAAACGGCGCATGCATGCGCGAGACGATTAAGAAGTACGTACCAAGTACGATCTAGTAAGAGAAGGACACGTGGCTGAAACGGTCGAATTGTGGTGCATGACAGCTCATACGCATGAAGAAGCTCTTGGAATTCTTGATCTTTAAGAAGACATGTCGGCCTATAGTGATGAGCTCGGCTACCGATATAGAATACAACATAGATCAGAAAATTTTGGCCAACATAGACGCTCAAGTCTGGTAATCCTGCTTCTCAACAAAAATAAAACAAAAAAATAAACAAAACAATGAAGAAAAAATTAGCCATTGTGGCATTTTATCAAACACCTAGTAGACCCATAATCAGAAGCATGAGACTTTACTGTGTGTAGAATCACCAACAATTCATTCACTTCAATGATTATATTGGGTAGAATATGAATATCATAATTAGAATACATAACATGTTAATCATTCTATTTTCTATATTTTTTTCACAAATTAAAATCATTCAAGTTGTTCATAGAACCCTTTAAAGTAGAGAAGTTTTGGAGATGTTAGAAGTAACGAATGGAATGACTTTAATCTCAACTTAACAATGAATTCCACTTACGCAAACATGTCCGAAGACAGAGTGAGGGTAGAGAATGAGAAACCCAGAGACCTGAACAGAGAGAGAGGGGTAGAGAAAGAGAAAGAGAAAGAGAGACAACAAACTGGCCTGGAACTCACGGTGGTGCTGTAGCTTGATGTCGGTGCAGGATGAACTCACGGTGTAGAGGACGAACCGTCCTGACGATGGAGGATGAACTCACGGTGGTGGATGAACCGTCCTCACGGTGGAGTATGAACTCATGATGGTTCTCTGTTACAGCTTTGTGAAGGAACTATAGATAGATTAGGGCACAAAGTTCTAATCAAGGAGATGAAAAGTTATTTTTGACTGAAATTTTGATATTGTTCAATTTAGGTGCTAAATCAAAAAAAAAATTGGCGTTTTAATTTTGGGTGCATGTAAAAACATAGAAAAATATGAAAAAAAAAATTAAAAAAAATCAAAATTGGGTAGTAATGTGAACGTATGCCCACCAAAAAATAAATCTAGGTATTTTATGAAATTTTTTAGTTACCAAATTTGCAATTTATTATAGTGAGAGAGAGATATAAAAGGAAAACTGATAAACACACACAAAAAAAAAAGGAGGAAAAAATTAGTAGTCTATTTTTTTTCATTACAACCCAATTTGTCAAAATTTTCCCTCGAAAATTAGTGACAAAATAATTTCCTCACAAAAAGGTCTCAAAATATTAAAAATTATTAGTAACGAAAATATATTTCTCACCAAATAATCTTAAAATATTTAAAATCAAGTTTTTTTTTTTAAAATGTAAAATTAATGGTGACGAAAATATATTCCTCACTAATAATTTTATAATTAATGACAATTTTTTTTCTCATCAAAAATTTTAAAATTTTGGCGCCACTAAAAAAATTAGTGGGAAAACCTTCGATCCAACAAATTAGTGTTCAAATTGGGGAAAAACGAGTTACGAAAGTGAGAGACGAGAATGGGGATAGCGAGATAGAGAAGAGGGGGGGACAGAGGTTGGAAAAGTGAGAAGAGGGAAGAGAGAGCCCAGAAAAGCGAGAAGAGGGCAAGGGAGAGAAAGTGAGGCGAAAACAGAGAGCGAGAGAGAGAGAGAGAGAGACCTCTTGTAGAGAGCGCCGGCTGGTGACGTGCGAGTTGACCGATGCGATAAAGATGAACAGACGGTGTGACGGAGATATATGGGTGAGGGAGTGACTGAGAGAGATATCTATGGTTCAATTTTATTTTTTATTGATTTTAAGCATTTGGTGACGAAATTTGGTTTTCCTCTCTAAACATAATACATTTGGAGACGAAATTATTTCCTCTCTAAAATTTTTTACAATGGTTACGAAAAATTTCGTCTCCAAAATGGCACCAAATCTTCCGCCAAATTTTCCAAGGGCAGGAAATTGTTTTGTGACGAAAAATAAAATTTAGAGACGAATAAAATTTTCGTCACCTATTGTTTTATTTGATTTTAAGCATTGGTGACGAAATTTGGTTTTCGTCTCTAAAAATAGTACAATTGGAGACGAAATCTTATTTTCATCACTAAAACATGCCTATTTGGAGACGAAATATTTTTTCGTCACGCGTTTTCGTCACCATAGACCTTTTTTGTTGTAGTGAAAGATTAGGCTTCTTTTTCAAAAAATATTTTTTGAAACGTTTTATAAAAATGTCCGTCATCTCAAAATCGAACTCACAATCCTCATTAGAATCATTTCCAACTCTATGAGCACTACTAAAAACAACATTATCTTTTTGTTTTTTGTTTTTTTGTTTTTTTTTTTGGAATTCATATGAGACTTATAGGTTTGGAGATTTCCAACCAAATGATTCAACTTGAGGTTGTCAACATCTTCAGCCTCCTTAATAGCCGTAATTTTTGGTTGAAATCTATCGGGCAAAGACCTGAAATTTTTTTCCACAATCTTGGATTCCAGTAATTTTTTCACCTAAATTGAAATTCGAATTCACAATGTCACTCAACTTCGCATGAAATTCATCAAAGGTCTCACTATTTTTCATAGAAAGGTTTTCAAAACTAAAAGTGAGCTTTTGAAATTTTGAGCGTTTAACCGAAGGAATGCCTTTATTAATAGTTTCTAAGATATCTTATGCCTCTTTTGCGACTTCATAATTATAAATACGACTAAACACTTTGGGTGTGACAGCGCAAAATAAGGAATTGGCAGCTTTACTATTCCAACTACTATTTTGGTAATCGATTGTGTCCCATTTGTCAATTAGTTTCGGGAACATTACTCCATCAACAGTAATCGTAAGTTTGGTCCACCCGAACATGACAGATTGCCAAAAATTTTCATCAATTGCTTATAAAAATGCTCTCATCTGAGCTTTTCAAAAAAAAAAATAATTAGATACGTCAAGTAAGGGTGGCCGCGCCGTAGAATTCCCCTCACAAATTGAATCCATTATCACAAATCAAATAAGATCTTGCTCCTTATATATTTGAAAAACAAAGATTGAGCGATCTACTCTAATACCAATTGAAAATTCTAAAAACCCTTGAGATATTGATTTGTAATTATGTTTCAATTTTAAACAATGAATATTAATCACAATCAAATAATCATCAACAAATTAGCACAACGATTTAACATGAACAAAATCATAATTGGTGTACCTCTAATTGTGATAAAATAAAATAAAATAAAAATCAAGGGCCAAAGCCACAAAATAATCTACTAGGAAGACAAAAATGAATTACATACAAGTACCCTCAATTACCTAGCAAATCCGTGTTCGAATTGAACCAAACCCGATGTGTCTCTTCCACCACTGTCTTCACCTTGGAATTGCTTTTCCCAAACATTAAATCCAGAACGCTGATATCGAATCCACGATGATGAGTTACTCCAAAATCTGCCAAAGTTTCAAACCCAAGTTCCTCAAAATCTACCGAAGAACACCTCTATCTTTTGTGAATGAAGCAATAAAAACAAACCCCTTAATGATGTTAATATGAAGCTCATAGATCCATTAATCACTTTCAAATCATCAAGGAAACCAATATATAGACACCCTCCAATATAGAAAACCTTGGTAGCTCTCCTCTCTGAGAATTTGGACGGATTCAATCCTAAAATTAGCAAACAGTGCACTTTATACTAAATAAAGCCGTGAGAACCGCTCGAGCCACCACTTTACCACTCGAGAGGTATGAGTAAAGGTAGTGTAAATATATAGACCAACCGCTTGAGCGCAACATCCACCGCTCGAATGGTAAAATTTGCTTCCCAAAAATTCAGACCGTAGGCAAAAATACTTGATGAATTACTTTATTGCTCAAGTATACAAATGACCGCTCAAGTGGTCAAACAACTTTAACCTTGATTCCCATACATAGTTAGCGAAGTGGCAAGCAAGAGTTGCTCAAGATACGAAATATCAGTACAAACTCCTCTATATAGACGCAACTTAGGTTTGATTCGCATTTAAACACTCACAGTCTCACTGAAATAAAGAACAAATAAAATTACAACTAAAAAAAATTTTGTCAAATAGAATTACCAATTACAAAAACCTAACAAAGGCTACCAACCTACTGTAGCTTTCCGATCTTGTAGTGATTTGACCTTTGCTCTAAAGTACCAAAATCACACCACAAATCTCACCATTTGTAGTAATGGTAGGTACATAGAAAATTAAAAAAAATTAAAATACTCAAAAAAAATTATTGTAAAATCCATATTTATTTTGGAAGTAATTTACTACATTTTAATTTTATTATTACTTTATATGTAACATTATGGGGAAATTACATTTCGGTGGGTTTTACTCAAAATAATTATAAATTCATGAAAAAAAATATATTTTTTATTAATATTTATAAAATTTGTCACTTATTTAAAATTATTTTTCAAAAACTAGACCGAATTTTAATTTTTCCTAACATTATTGCTTGTCTATAATCATTTTTTGCATTGTGGCTTAGTCATTCCATGAAAGCTTGCTATGGTTACATGATTAGAGCTGTAAATGAATTGAGTTAAATTTTACATTGTTTAAGATTGACTTATTAAAAGTTTGTTTATCTCGAGCTCAATTCATCAAAGATTTAAAAAATTCAAGCTCGGCTTGAATTAACTTAATTATATAAATAAGTTGACTTGAGTTCGAAAAACATAAACTTAAATTAGTATGCACATTAAGAGGGGGGGAAAGGAAATTATGAGCAAAGAATATAAAAATATGCTCATATTATTAATAGATCCATTAATTAAATATGTAAATTTGTACAAACATACAATATATTAGAACAATAAAATAAATAAAATAAAATATATTTCATTTATGATTAAAAATTAATAGTGATTATATATTCTTGTATTCCAAAGCCCATTTGGATTGAAATTGGGTGTACTTGAGCTTGAATTGATTATTGAACAAGTTTAAAAATTGAGTGAAACTCATTCCTAAGTCTCATTTTTTGACAGGGACATGGCCCACAGCGGCCCAAGATGAGTGAGTTGTCAGTAGTTTCCGTTTGAGGCTATTGGGCTTTTGGGCCCAAAATGGCCCAAGCATTTTGTCTTGTAATTGAGCTCAGTGGCTCACTTTTACATGTTCTCGGTTTCAGTGAACACTGATTGGACCTAAGATTGAAATTGTTATTGGCCACAATTGATCTTACGACTTATTTACTCATAGGAAAATTATTTTTCCCCCCGCAATTTTTTTTTCCGAATTTTTGAACTGCCCAAAACGAGAGAGGAAGAGAAAGAGGAAGAGAGAGAGAGAAAATGGAGCGAGGCCGTCACCAATTGAGGGTCGAGGTCGTTGCTGATCGCCGTCGCCTCCGCCTCCAACTCGATTTTGTGTTTTTTTTTTTGTTTTTTTTGGGTCTAAAATGGTTGATGATGTTGATGATGAAGATGAATGGTTGATACCCAGCCCGATTTTTTTTTTTTTTATCTGAAATTTTGGATCTAAAGTAGTTGATGATGTTGATGATGAAGATGAATGGTTGATGCCCAGCCCGATTTTATTTTATTTTTTTTGATCTGAAATGGTTGATGGTTGATGCCTAGCCTGATTTTCTTCTTCTTCCTTCTCTTCTTTTTCTTCTTCTTCCTTCTTCTTTTTTGATTTTCTTCTTCTGAAAAAAAAAATAAAAAATAAAAACGACGAAACGACGTCGTTTTGATTTCGGGGGGATTCGGGGAAAGGCAGATTCGAGCTACATAGCATTACTGTTACTCATAATTCTTGAACTAAAAATTCATGAATATAAGAAATTTATCAATATAATTTATTCATTTTTGTTTTCGTTGGTATGTGTAGTTGTAAGTTTTATTTGTTAGATTAATGAATTTATTAATGTACGTAAGAAATTTATCATTCTAATAATTGTTTATATATTGGTAAAGGTTTAAGGATAGTTTGGCATGATTTAAATAAATATATTTTTGATTTTTTAAGAAAAAAATATGTAAAAAAATAAAGAGATGATGTTTCCCAAATAAGTGTACTTATTCAATTTATGTCAAATAATGTATTATAGATAAATAAGTCCAATTCATAGAACTGGCCAATAATTTTTCCTAATTATTATAAGGGTTGCATTGGTAGTTTCTTTGTGGTGGTTGTTGGATTAGGCTAATGGGCTTGTAGATATGCGTTTTAAGACTATGATTGTCTAATTTAATATAATTATTTTTATATTTATAATTAATGTCTTATTGATTGGCCCAAAAAAAAAATTTAGGATACTTTGAGATCATTTTATTTCAGTGCATATTTAAATATATATATATATATATATTTAAATAAATAATAAACTTTATAAATATAGTAAAAAATTAAAATCATAAATTTTTTTTACGCATTTGTAACTAGCTTCTGAAAAAATCTGTCGTCTCTTTTTTGCTTATAGTTTCTTCCTTTGACCAAAAAAAAACTGTCGTGTTATCTCCTCATAAAGATTCGCAACATTGGAGAGAGAGAGAAAAAGTTGAGCAAATTCAAAAGCTTTAATAAAATGAGTGTGTGAGTAATTTTCTAACTACACTACCCGTTTAGTAATCAGTTGGAAAAATATTGACAGAATAGATGGCCTCTAGCTAACCTGCAACAGAAAGAGAAGTCTCCGGCGGTGGTTCAACCACCCGGGGGTACTCCGACGATCAAGTCTCCGGCGGTGGTTCAACCACCCGGGGGTACTCCGACGATCAAGACAGTATATCTCTCAAAGATAAATCAAGTGCTAAACTCACAAGCTTGAATATCAAAAGCATAAAATTGCGTACCTTAAACCCACGGGGTGCCTCTCTTTTATAGCCAACATAAACCTAGTCCCAATAGAAGCCTAATTTCTATGGACTCTCATTCAGTGCTTACTTTGGATTTTACAAGAGATAAAGATAAACTCCCTAAGAGTTTTATCCTTATCATAGCAAAGTTCCCTTTTTACTCTAGGACTCTTGCCCCTTATCCATTTATCTCGGATTCTGATATCTTTGGAGATAACCTCGGCCTTGCCGAGATAACCTCGGCGTCATAACCAGGACACGTGGCACCTCGGCTGACACGTCGGCGTCACCTTGCCACGTGTTGGTATTCAGAAAATACATCCCCACAACTGCCCCCTAGGTTCTATTACCTCGGTATTCTGAGGTGATGGAACCTATATCTGTATCTTCTTCCAGTAAATCGGCTTAAAATTTGACAGCCGAGATAATTTATTTCAGGCCGATACGCTTTCCCTAAAAAATCAAGATTTTTAAGGACCTTCTCACGCGCATAAGCTGTCATGCACTTCAACCCAACTGTTTTAACCACGCGTTTCCCTCTTACTGGTCCGTACACATGACGCGCCTGTTAGCCGCCTCTTTCTTTATGTGCGCCGTCTGACGCCCTCGTTCTTCTAGGCGTATTGATTGCTTTTGCCGCCGTTGCTGTTTAATCAAAAAAAATTTCCCTTTTTTCCGTCTCTTCACTTTTTCATTCGAATCTCCTGTTATCTCTTTCTAGCTTTCAAAACCCTCCATCGCTCAAGCTTCCAAAGCTCTGCAACCTTCTCCGTTCTCCCCTTCCGGCGAGATTTCCACCGGTCTTCTGCTCCTGCAACCGTCGTAGGACATCGGCAAATCCCTTTCCGGCTTCCTTTTTTCTGGTAAGCTACTGTTCTTTTCGTTTTCATTTCCTTGATGTTTCTTCTTTCTCGCTATCGCCATTACTGTACTGTTTCAAGCTTTTCTTTTTTTTTTCTTTTTTTTTTTAATTCATAAATCGTACATCTGAATGCATTCATCCCTGATTTTGCCTTTGCCCACATTTTGAACACACGCACTGTTTCACCACTTCTTTGCACTTTTGCCACTGTTCTTAGCCATATACTCTTGTATTCTTCATGTTCTTGATAGCCCATCTCAATTCTTGTTTCTGAAACTTCGTTTTTGTTTTCTATTTTTTGCATCTTTTCCAAATTCTTGTTTTCAATCCGTGTTTCCATAGATTTAAGTCTAGGATTTGTCTGTAGAACCCATAACTTAGGGAAAAAAATTGAAACCTGCACCTACCCTATTGTTTGTCGAGGTCTCAATAACCTTTCAAAAACATCTTCTGAGACCCACCTTCTAAGATTAAGCCGATATCATGGCTATGTGGAAACATAGGGTAAACACCTCCTCCAAATTAGAATACTTCAGACAGGAGTTTGAAATCCCAGCCGATGTCAATCTGAGGTTGGCTGGGGATGATGATTCCATCATGCCTACCGAAAACTCCATGCCTTTCCTTGTAGTCGCCTTTATAGAGTGTGGACTTCGGCTTCCATTAAACATTCTGTTTCGTGAGGTTCTCCATTACTATAAGTTGAACCCCATGCAACTGGAAATCAATTCCTATCGAGTGATCTTTGGTATTATAGCCCTAGCTAAACGGGAAAACGCTAGGATCACCCTTGCCGACATCCAATATTGCTATACCATGTGTGGCCTTAACTTAAAAGAAAAAGGCTACATTTATTACCTTAAGCCGAGATCCACAGAATTCAAAATTGTAGCCGACCTCCCAGACTCCAACAAGGGAGCTGGTGATGATTATCTCATTACCTCGGGGAACTGGGAGTTTGCCCCAGATGAAGATCTCCATCTCTTCCCTCTCCTACGATCAATCTTTATAGAGGGTAATGGTAAGAGCCCTGCATTCATACTTGTTTTACTTTTAAAGTCTTCTATATTTTATCTGTTTCCTAATGTCTACTTTGCCTTTACTTTTGCAGTTCTGCCTCAGCCGCCAAAAAACTTTCGCCAATCCTTTGTTCCTAGCAAGGATTTAAAGAAATTACTGAACCTGCCAGTTCAGAAGCGAAAGGCACCCCTGCTTCTCAACTTCATCCCAACATACAAATCAGCTTTCCCCGACGTCCCCAAGAACAAGAAGAAGAAGAGCTTATCTCCTCCCTCTGCTACAACTCTTCCAGTTGCATCAACATCACGAACAGACCAAGGATCAACCTCTGATCCAGCAGAACAGCCGTCAACCTCGGCTCCATACCTCATTCCACCATCCCAAAGAAAGCGTCACCGACGTCTTGTTCTTACAGCCGAGATGGGTCGCGCAAAGCCAGTTGCCAAAGACCTCCTAGCCAACATTCTATCATCCATTGATGAACAACCAACACAAACCCAACCTCCAGCAAAGCCAAAAAGAATTAAGAAAGTTCAACCGAAGGCAAAAGTGACTCAAGTTGAGACTGAGGACACTTTGCCAGCCCCAAAACTGGCTCCAAGTCAGAAAACTGCCTTTGTCCCTTCAAAGAGGTCTGCTGAAGTACCTCTTTCTGAATCCTCTAAATCAAAAAGGCCGAGGTCATCTGCAACGACTTCGGGGTCAAAAAAACCAGATGCCCCCTGGGCCCCCGAAATGACCCTAGAGGATTAGCCCGTAATGGCAAGTGACAGCGCCGACGATATCAATGTTGGCATTGCACTTAGTACCGTTCTACTTCTCCCAGGTGACCTGGAGCGGAACGCCCAGTATAGCGAGTATGAGAACTATGCCTTAATGTTACAGCACTCTGTTCAGGTAAACGTCTTCTACTTGATAAATTTTTCTTTCTCTTTATTTCACACTTTGAATATTCTTTAATACCTCTGTTTTCTTTCAGGCCATCCAACATGCCCACTCTTTCTCAATGCAGTCTTTTGAGAATCGGCAAAAGCTGGCCAACATGAAGAAGGAGTTCTCTTCTATTCAAAAGATCAATAAAGGCCTTGAATCAAAAATGAAGAAGCTGGAGGATCAAGCCGAAACTGCAATTAAAGCTCAGAATAATGCCGAAGAGAAGGCTGAGGCTGCTGAGGCTATCAGAAATGTGGCTGAATCTCAAAGGAGAGAGGCCGAGGAAACGATGGCCCAAGCTGAGAAAGAGCTTCAGGAGGCCCTGGCCACCAAAGAAGCTGAAATCAAAGAAGCCGACGAAAAGGCATATTCACAGGGTGTGGCCGACGTCACTGAGGCCTATGAAAAACAAGTGAAGGAGGCATGCAACAAGGGTTTCACCCTTGGTTGGATATCCCTTCTTAAAAAGCTTAATATTCCTGATGACTCTCCGTTGCGGAAGGTCGACGCCATTCCCTTGCCATTTCCTCCAGTCCCAACTCCAAGTGAAGATGTCGGCGAATCTGATGCTGAGGATGAGGTCGAGGAGGAAGAGGACGAGGCTTTGATAAGAAAATCAAAAGATGCTGATGGGGCCAAGTCCCCTCCTCAGAATAAGCAAGTCCTTGACTTGACTCAGGATGAGGAAGGTGATGAGGTTATCCAAGAAGCTGTTCCCGACATTGTACCAGCCGACTTCCCTTCTGAGGTTAAGACTGTTGAAGAAACTCTTCAAGAAATTAACGCCGAGATAACGGCAGAGAAGGGGGTCAAGGTGGTATCTGATCTTTAAATTCAATAATCTGGCGGAGAGGAGCCTCAGCTCTAAGTCTTCTTCTTACTTGTATCTTCTTGCTTCATTATCTTAGGGAACAATGTATGTTCTTTGTATGGCCGATGTGCCCCCTTTTTTTCTTTGAATGTTAATATAACTTTTCTCTTTTATTGAATGCTTGTACTCTTGTCTTCTCTTCTTTATCTTTGCATGATTCTATACTTAGAATATTCTGCATATATCGCATGTACTCCTTCTTCTTTGTGCAATCTTCTCGGGGTAACACACCTCGGTTATGCCACCCGATAATTTACCTCGGTAAGTTTCTTGTTTCTGATTTATCTTCAACTTGTAAATTGTTCACAAATTTCAACAAGTAGTAAACAATGATCTCGGCTTAACTTAACTTGTAAATTGTCCACAAATTTCAACAAGTAGTAAACAATGATCTCGGCTTAACTTAACTTGTAAATTGTCCACAAATTTCAACAAGTGGTAAACAATGATCTCGGCTTAACTTGACTTGTAAATTGTCCACAAATTTCAACAAGTGTTAAGCAATACTTTTCGGTTTAACCAACTTGTAAATTGTCCATAAATTTCAATAAGTGGTAAACAATACTTTTCGGTTTAACCAACTTGTAAATTGTCCAAAAATTTCAACAAGTGTTAAATAATGATCTCGGCTTAACTTAACTTGTAAATTGTCCACAAATTTCAACAAGTGTTAAGCAATACTTTTCGGTTTAACCAACTTGTAAATTGTCCACAAATTTCAACAAGTGGTAAAAAATACTTTTCGGTTTAACCAACTTGTAAATTGTCCACAAATTTCAACAAGTGTTAAACAATGATCTCGGCTTAACTTAACTTGTAAATTGTCCACAAATTTCAACAAGTGTTAAGCAATACTTTTCAGTTTATCCAACTTGTAAATTGTCCACAAATTTCAACAAGTGGTAAACAATGATCTCGGCTTAACTTAACTTGTAAATTGTCCACAAATTTCAACAAGTGGTAAACAATACTTTTCAGTTTACTTAACTTGTAAATTGTCCACAAATTTCAACAAGTGGTAAACAATGATCTCGGCTTAACTTAACTTGTAAATTGTCCACAAATTTCAACAAGTGGTAAACAATGATCTCGGCTTAACTTAACTTGTAAATTGTCCACAAATTTCAACAAGTGGTAAACAATGATCTCGGCTTAACTTAACTTGTAAATTGTCCACAAATTTCAACAAGTGGTAAACAATGATCTCGGCTTAACTTAACTTGTAAATTGTCCACAAATTTCAACAAGTGGTAAACAATGATCTCGGCTTAACTTAACTTGTAAATTGTCCACAAATTTCAACAAGTGGTAAACAATGATCTCGGCTTAACTTAACTTGTAAATTGTCCACAAATTTCAACAAGTGGTAAACAATGATCTCGGCTTAACTTAACTTGTAAATTGTCCACAAATTTCAACAAGTGGTAAACAATGATCTCGGCTTAACTTAACTTGTAAATTGTCCACAAATTTCAACAAGTGGTAAACAATGATCTCGGCTTAACTTAACTTGTAAATTGTCCACAAATTTCAACAAGTGGTAAACAATGATCTCGGCTTAACTTAACTTGTAAATTGTCCACAAATTTCAACAAGTGGTAAACAATGATCTCGGCTTAACTTAACTTGTAAATTGTCCACAAATTTCAACAAGTGGTAAACAATGATCTCGGCTTAACTTAACTTGTAAATTGTCCACAAATTTCAACAAGTGTCATAAGTTCATAGATTCACAAGTCGGCCTTTTGCCTCATAAGTTCATAGATTCACAAGTCGGCCTTTTGCCTCATAAGTTCATAGATTCACAAGTCGGCCTTTTGCCTCATAAGTTCATAGATTCACAAGTCGGCCTTTTGCCTCATAAGTTCATAGATTCACAAGTCGGCCTTTTGCCTCATAAGTTCATAGATTCACAAGTCGGCCTTTTGCCTCATAAGTTCATAGATTCACAAGTCGGCCTTTTGCCTCATAAGTTCATAGATTCACAAGTCGGCCTTTTGCCTCATAAGTTCATAGATTCACAAGTCGGCCTTTTGCCTCATAAGTTCATAGATTCACAAGTCGGCCTTTTGCCTCATAAGTTCATAGATTCACAAGTCGGCCTTTTGCCTCATAAGTTCATAGATTCACAAGTCGGCCTTTTGCCTCATAAGTTCATAGATTCACAAGTCGGCCTTTTGCCTCATAAGTTCATAGATTCACAAGTCGGCCTTTTGCCTCATAAGTTCATAGATTCACAAGTCGGCCTTTTGCCTCATAAGTTCATAGATTCACAAGTCGGCCTTTTGCCTCATAAGTTCATAGATTCACAAGTCGGCCTTTTGCCTCATAAGTTCATAGATTTCACAAATATTCATAATTTCACAAGCTGGCTCTCGGCCTTATAAATCATACAGAAGCACATAGTTCCTTCTAATTATTCACATGAGGTAACATAGTTACGTTACGTTCAACAGAGTGCTAATAGCAACTATTACTAGATTGAACTTCATAATGCAGTCACATCCCATTTGTTTGTCATGAATTACTACCTCTAGTTCACAGATAACAGAATGTTAGTACATATTAAACGAGTCCAGAGATACGCAGATACCTTAATCTCGTAATACACTTACATTCCCCTTGTTCGTTATAAATTCATACAACTGACTTACAGATAACAGTGTGCTAGTATCCATTATCAATAATGAACAGAACGTAGTACCCAGTAATGCTCTTAGATTTTCCCATGGTTTCTCATAAGGTGACATAATTGTCCCACAATAATAGAACAACACTATTAACAATAAACAGAAGGTAAATGCTCCATTACATTAATAAGAGTGGAGCCATTCACATCATAACGTGGGTCACATAATCGTGTTATTGACATTCAATTCTTTCTCCGGATTGAGTCATTCAGAGGTTCATCTGATATTTAACATAATTTCATAATGGTTATTAACGTACAAAACAACCCGTAGTCTTATCCAATTATTCGTTTTGATGATCCACTCTAGGTAGATATCTGTATCGTGTTAGTGTGTGCCAAATCCTTCAATGTTTACATAAGTTTACACTAATTCTCGTTCCACATACATGTTAACTTAATTGACCACGGGGAACAAGATGTTAATAAGAATCATTATTAACGGTAAATAATGTGCATCAGAGTACTATTACTCACAGTGCTATAACAGAGTGCTCGTCTTTCTCAGGTTATGCCCTACACGTGTACACAACTTATACAGTAAGGCATCAAACACAAATTCTAGAAATACCAGAGGGTTAAGCATGTAAAACAGAGCAAACAATATTTTGCAGCATGAAGTTTCAAACCTACTTCTCCAACTCAATATATATATATATATATATAAGATTACTAGTCTTACAAAACACATTATGGAATTTACACCCATTCATCTTCTGGTCAAAGAAAGAAAGGATTTTTATGAACATTTCCATGTTCCCCAAAACTCCTTAAATTTCTAGTGTTTTCACCAAAAACCAAACATTTCCCCATCCCCATAAGAAATCCTATTAAATCATTCTCTTGATTTAATAACTAAGCAAGCCTACAAATATTTAGTAAAATGATTTGGGATTAAACCCATTCTTGAAAACTTCACATTTTAGGTCACAAAAATTAATATCAACATAGTTAATATCATCCCACATAGTCATCACAATTCAACATATCTCAAAAGGAATTCTTAAATTCCATTTCAACATTCTATAATCGAATTTATATCATCCACATTATCAATAAATCTTTTCCTCCAATTTCCCTTTTATTAAAACATAATTTACAATGCATTTAACAAAGTTCAATCGCAAAATTTAAACATAATTTTCAAACATAACCAAATTCCAATTAAACTTGAACACATCTAATTCAACTTACCACTTTCATGATTCAACTATCAATTTGGGCCAAATCATGGATTATCATCAAAAACCAACCTAGGGTTTCTAAGAAATCTACAAATTTCAAATACAATTTTAAATCTTCTTAACCCATTACTTTTTATTCCAAATCTTCTCATTTATTAGGCACCCTAGGTCCATAACCCATAAACCATACTCTAAACCCCATAATAGAACCCCAACATACCCCAACATACCTCAAAAATTTCGGAATTCCATTCGGTAGAAAGTGGTGATCTCCTCTTATTCTCCATCCTTGATGCAAGATTCATGGTTAATTTGTTGAGAAAAGTGGAGGAAATCAAGGTTTTGGGAGCTAGGGTTTCGGACATGGAAGAGGGAAGAAGAAGAGAGGAAAAGAAAATCTAAGAAATGACTCAAAAATCACGTTTTTGAGCTGCTGCCCCGCACATCGCCGCACGTGCGCCGCATTTCCCGCACGTGCGGTTCTGCTTCCAGCACAGATATGAAAACTTCAAACAGGCGTAACTCTCTCATCCGGACTCCGTTTTAGGTCATTCTTGTGCCCAAATTGAAGCCCCGAAAATAAGCTTTCCAATGGTTCTAACCTCACATCCAAATTCCAAGTGTGGAACAAGAAAAGGGCAAAAGAGTGACGGTTGGTCGTAAATAAATTATTCAAATTAAAGTTTTTGATCCAATCTTACTTTACCATCATATTACCACCACAATCAATAGCCCAAAATAAAATAGGGAGGTTCCAAATACACTAATAAAAATGCCACAGATATAAATCACTTTTCACAGAAAGCAAGTAAATGCATAGAATAACAGATCGAAAATATACTAGAAACAGATATGAGGGTCGGGTTATTACAGTTCCATGATCTAGGCAATTTTTTACCCTCTTTATCTTCAAGCCAGTATGCCACATTTCCCAGTACCGAGATGATCTTATAGGGTCCTTCCCAATTTGGGCCAAGCTTGCCCTCTCTGGGATCCTTCTTGTTGTCGACAACTTTTCTTAGGATGAGGTCACCACTCTGAAATTCTCTTGAATTGACTTTCTTATTGTATGCTCTGGCAAGCTATTGTTGGTATGCTGCAAGCTGAACTGCAGTTTTCTCCCTTCGTTTTTCTAGAAGATCTAGCTCTCGGGCTAAGAGAACATCATTAGTTCCGTTTTCTATTCCTTGGGTTCTGATTCCAGGAAATGCCGATCTCCAGTGGAATGACTGCTTCTGTGCCATAAGCCATGGCAAAGGGGTTTCCTCAGTTGATCTTCTCGGCGTAGTCCGATATGTCCAGAGTACATTGGGCAGTTCGTCTACCCATTTTTCTTTTGCTGCCTGCATCCTCTTTTATTCTATCTAAGATTACTTTGTTAGATGCCTCTGCTTGCTCATTGCTTTGGGGAAAACTTGGTGTTGAGAAGTAGTTCTTGATCTTGAATTTTTGCACAAAAGTTCTTCATCCCCATCCTGGACGA
Source organism: Camellia sinensis (assembly GCF_004153795.1). NCBI lineage: Eukaryota > Viridiplantae > Streptophyta > Magnoliopsida > Ericales > Theaceae > Camellia > Camellia sinensis. The sequence continues at coordinate 4,789 of NW_021025144.1, read as the reverse complement.
GGATTTTCTTTAGTGCCTCTTCGCTCTTCTCGGCTGGCTCCTTGCCGACGTCTTTTAGGACTTGTATGTCCTCTTCTTCAATTTCTGCCTTTTCTGGCTCTCGAACGCTGCAAGTAGACTTCATTACTTCCATGGAGCAACTTTTTGCCTGCAGCTGATCACCTCTGACTTCTTTTATCCCATGCTCTGTTGGGAATCGCAACAGTTGATGCAATGTTGAGGGAACTGCCCCCATCGCATGCAACCATGGTCTTCCCAAGATGATGTTGTAAGGGGAGGGTGTGTCGATGACGGTGAATTCTGTCTTGATTTTCCTGGTGCCAGCCTGCACCTTTAAGCTTACTGTTTCTAGTGGCCATGTCGGCGTTCCATTGAACCCGACCATTGGGCCGTTGGATCATTCCATGTCATATGGGTGAAGGCCAAGCTCCTTGTAACATCGGATGTACATGATGCCACAAGAGCTTCCTTGGTCAATTAGGATGTGTTTCACTTGGCATTCCCCAACCTGGAGGGATACTACCAAGGCATCATTGTACGGGTGCTGGACCATCTCTAGGTCGGCTTCAGTGAAGGTTATCATCGGTCCTTGGTACTGTTCTGCTCGATGTTTTTTCTCTCCGACTTGATAGACATGTTGTAGGTGTTTTACCTTCTAGGTTTCTCCTCGAATTTCGTTTTTGTTGACCTTTGAGTGGATTACGTTGATTACCCGAGGTCCTCCTGCCTGTGGCTGTTGTGCTGGGGGAGGCGGGGCTGCTGGTGCTTGAGGCAATCTCGCCCGTTCTTCCCTTGTTCTGGTTTCATCAACAAGGTCTCTCAGATGTCCTTGTCTTACCAGGTCTTCCAAATATGTTTTTAGGGCTCTACAACCCTGAGTCGTATGTCCATCTGTATTGTGGTAGGCACAATGCCTACCAATGTTTCTTCCCATGAACTCTCCTGGAGTCTTTTCTAGCGTTCTGAAATAGGGCTGGTTTCGAATTTGATCCAGGACTTTGGAAATTGGGATCCGGAACACGGTTGTTACTGCTTGTGTGGCCCTTAGTTCTGCCTCTTGCCTGTTCGTTCCATTGTTACCTCGGCCTCGCTTCGGCGAGCCGTTCCCTTTCTCCTGTTTTATCTCCCTATTTGCCAATGTGTCTTCTTCGGCTCTGGCATACTTCTCGATTCTTGCCATGAGCTCTTCCATGCTTTTTGGCAAAGTTTTTGCCAAAGATTTCCGTAGCGGACAATTGTCTTTTAGGCCATTCTTGAATGATACGACCGCTACTTCTTGATTACATTTTGGTATTCGGTTGAACACCTCATAGTATCTTTTTGCATAGGCCCTAAGGCCTTCATCCTTACTGATCCTCAAGGCCATCAATGCATCCACCCTTAATGGCTGTAACTTATTTGTCACGAATCGGGCCACAAACATCTCGGCCAGGCCTTCCCAAGTCTTCACGCTTCCCTTCGGTAGTTTATGGAACCAATCTGATACAATCTCCCCGAAGGATGAGGGGAATACTTTGCAGAGCAACGGCTCGTTCCCACTATACAATGCCATTGAGTTCAAATATAGTCCGACGTGGAAGTTGGGGTCTGACTTGCCGTCGTATATTTGAAACCTCGGCATACTGAATCTCTTTGGTGCCTCGAACCTGTCCAATTCCACCGAGAATAGTGTCATCGGCTTATCTGGGGATATTACCTCGGCTTCGGCATTCTGCTGCTTCCTCTTGAGGTAATCTCTTAAGTCTTCTTTGCTTCGCCTAGGAGCTCGGCTATCTTTCGACTTTAGTCTCTTTGGTATACTACTTTCGGCCTCGTGGTGAGCCCTTTTCGACCCTTCTCCATGAGTTGTGTCGAAGCACAGTGCCTGCCCCTGAACATGCTGATGTCCTCTGGGGTCTGCCTCCTTTGCGTGTTGCGTCCTTCGTGATTCTTCTCTTCTTGGCTCCCTTCGTCCGACCTCCCTGGAAGGTCAGTGAGAATGTCTTTCGCTCCCGTTGTGCTGGGGGGCTTTTGGAATTGCTTTCTACCTTTGCTTCTGGGCATTGGCGTGTCCTACAGCGGGTATGGTGGCTGCATGACGTTATTTTGCATCATAAAGTTGATGATCGATTGCAGGTCTGCCAACTTATTTGCCATCTCTTTCACCTCTTCGTCCCTCCGCAGGCATCTATCCTTTCATACCTGGAGGTCATCTTCATTGTAGTAGCCACTTCGATCTGGATTGTTAGTCTGGCCGACGTCCTTTACGCCGATATTCTGGTCACGAGTTTCTGCGTTGTATTCGTCTCCTGTGACATCAAGGCCAATGGGTCTCCCACTCCCAGCAGGAGTGTCGCCCCCAACGTTTTCCTTCTGTCCGTTACTGGCCATCTATTCTTCTAAGTTTCCCACAGACGGCGCCAAATTGTTTGAGTAATTTTCTGACCACACTGCCCGCCTAGTAATCAGCTGGAAAAGCACTGGCAGAATAGATGGCCTCTAGCTAACCTGCAACAAAAAGAGAAGTCTCCGACAGTGGTTCAACCACCCGGGGGCACTCCGACAATCAAGTCAGTATATCTCTCAAAGATAAATCAAGTGCTAAACTCACAAGCTTGAGTATCAAAAGCATAAAATTGCGTACCTTAGACCCACGGGGGTGCCTCTCTTTTATAGCCAATATAAACCTAGTCCCAATAGAAGCCTAACTTCTATGGACTCCCATTCAGTGCTTACTTTGGATTTCACAAGAGATAAAGATAAACTCCCTAAGAGCTTTATCCTTATCTTAGCAAAGTTCCCTCTTTACTCTAGGACTCTTGCCCCTTATCCATTTATCTCGGATTCCGATATCTTTGGAGATAACCTCGGCCTTGCCGAGATAACCTCGGCGTCACAACCAGGACACGTGGTACCTCGGCTGACACGTCGACGTCACCTTGCCACGTGTTGGTATTCAGAAAATACATCCCCACAATGAGTCATATAGATGTGAATTGATTTGTATTCAAGACAAGAAATACTAGCTCCGTTTAGTAAGGAGGTTTGGGTCTATTTTACTCACAAAAGATAAAATAGGTTATTTTAGTCACAACAAACAAAACATCACATTCAACCCATAATCATTACACTCTTATATCCGTAACTTTTGGTGGGGAGGGAATTCGGAAAGTAAAGGAATTCACTGGGCAAAATGGGAGGTTCTAACACTTTCTAAATCTAAAGGAGGCTTGGGCTTTCGTGATTTTCATGATTTCAACTTGGCACTTTTGGCCCGTCAAGGATGGCAGTTGATTAAAAATCCCAATTCTTTTTGTGCTCTCATTTTGAAGGGTATATATTACCCTAACACTGATTTTCTGCACGCCTCCAGCGGCAGGAGAGCGTCTTGGGCCTGGGCTAGGTTAATGCAAGGGAGGAGTCTTTTATCTGAAGGCATCCGTTGGCAAGTTCATAATGGTTCCTCCATATCTATCTGGACTGACAAATGGGTCCCTAGGCTTCCTGGTTTTAAGATTGGCACAGTTCAACATTTGGGGTGTAACCTTCACAGGGTTGAGGATTTGATTAACAGTCGGAGAGAGTGGAACTTGCCTCTCTACATCAAGTCTTCTCGGCAGAAGAAGTATCTGCAATCAGATCTATCCCCATTTCAGTGGAAAAAAGAGAAGATAATCTCATCTGGCACAATGAGGCAAAAGGAATTTTCTCTGTTAAATCGGGCTATCATTTAAAGGGCCAACAGAATCGCAAAAGGGATGCCTATTGCTCTTCATCATCATTTCAAGTCCCAGAAACAGTGTGAAAAATTATTTGGCATCTCCCCGTCCCACCGAAAACTCGCCACTTTTGGTGGCGGGCTTGCACCAACTCTTTAGCCACAAAAGATAATCTTTATAGACGCAAGTGTGCCCAATCGAACCAATGTCCTATTTGTTGGAAAGCCCCAGAAATAGTGAAACATCTTCTGTTTGGTTGTGGATGGGTGCGAGCTGTTTGGTTTGGGAGCCTGTTGAATTTCAGAATAAATATAGAGGAGGTTTCATCAGTGTTACACTGGACTTGTGCATTAGTAAAACAACTGGGGACTCAATCCTCTGCATCTCAACTTCTGGGGCAGTTTGCATGGTTGGGTTGGTTAATTTGGAAGGGAATGAATGACTATATCTTTAACCACGCTGGGGTCGAACCCTCATCCACTTTATTTCGCTTCCAGTCGGACATAGGAGAGTGGCTCCGAGCACATCCCTTGACACCCTCTTCCAGGCCCGAGCTGCCGTTGGATTCTCAACTTGCTTGGCAACCCCCTCCTCCAGGAGTCATCAAAATCAACTGTGATGTTGCACTGGGAACAGGCTTTGATAAGGCTGTGGTGGCAGCTTTGTTTAGGAATTCTCATGGTTAAATTTTGGATGGTTTTACTCAAAAGGTCAACATCTCATCTTCTTTCCTAGGGGAAGCATGGGCCATTAGATCGGCTTGTTATGCGGCTCGAGCCCACAACCTCTATTATGTTGAAATAGAGGGGGATAACAAGACAGTCATCTTTCTATGTGTATTGGAGAATGATCCCCCTTGGGAAGTTGCTGCCATTATTTATGATATCAGAAGCTTGGCTCGGGCAGGGTCTTTTTCGATTTCCTGGTGTCTGAGAGGGGCTAACTCTGCAGCCCATTGGACGGCGAAAGCAAAGCTCAAAGGATTGCTTCCTGCGAACTGGGTTTCAAACCCTCCTTCTGGTTTAGCCACCTGTTTGGCTTTTAGATAGGAGTTGTTTTTTCTTTGCTGATGTACTTGATCAAAAAAAAAA
>NW_021025143.1:1394600-1417567 GCF_004153795.1 Camellia sinensis | reverse complement strand
AGAATACACGGGTCATCCTATAGACGATAGGGTGATTCAACATTAGAAAAACCCGCGAGTCGGAGAGAAAAACGGGCGCCGGAGGCCACAGGAGGAGAGATAACTAGGTGCCTGCCTAACAATTGCTGGCCTCCCCGCCCCATTCAGTGATCTATCCCTGCTGATAAAACAAAGGTACCTGCCCAAAAATGAACGAAAAACGCTTTATGCCCAAAACGAATGTTCCGGCGGCCAAAACACGCAGTTCGGGCGTTCCCGAAAATGGCGCCTTTAAGCCAACCGAAAATGGTAATTCGACCTCGAAGTGGGTTTCTCAGCCCCCCAGTTCCCTCAAAAGATGCAAATAAGATGTATGCCCAAAAATCAGAGCAATAGCGAGAACTGGTAAGCGGTCCCGAACTGAGCACACGGCCCTGACGGCTCCGAAAAAACCGAGAACCGGCGCCGAAATGGCAAAATGGCACATACCGGCCACCAAATGCTAGCCTCGGACATTAAAAGATAGTCTTACGGGACTTCTCCTTTCCCCAGGAAAGAAACAGAGAAAACCGAGTCTGGTTCGCCAAACCGCAGACAAGGCACAGAAAAGGGTTCGGAAGCCCGGAGGCCAGGCGCTCGCAGAGCCGCGACTCTGAAACTTGCTGAAACGAGCACATTATGCAACATCACCAAGCGCTCAATCCTGGTGACGTCCTGCAGTCTTAAGGCGGTCAAAAATGGGGTGTCTACAGTTAGTTACCTTTCTTTGTCTTATTTATTTGCAATGACAGCAAGAGATGGTCAATGTACAAGCGGTTACCATCGAGTCGGGGACGCCATTGACACAGGAGGAGCTTTCAAGGAAAGTGCTTGGCAAGAAGAAAAGGTACTTGCTTGGATTTAGGAGTGGCCCATAACCCTCTACCGTAGCTACATCACGAGCACGCGATAAGGACATAGAGGCAATGCGAACTGAGGTGGAGGCACTTCGTGAGGAGCGACAAAAAGATCATGACGAGTTAATGAAAGAGCGAGAGAAGCACGAGAGATGTTACAATGAGATGTTGAAAAAGCGAGAGGAGCGCATTAAATTAGCCAATGAGATGTTAAAAGAGCGGGAGGAGGGACAAAAAGCAAGGGAGGAGACAAATACAAAGGTCGAGCATCTTAATAACGTAGTCACCAAACTGTCACAACTCTTGGGAATCTAAGTTAGGCATTCGACGTTTGCTTTTTGGTAAGAACAATATCATTAATGTCACACTTACTTTGTTTAAATATGTTCGCTTTAAGAGTTGAAAATGTCATCAATTTGGGAGTTAGTCTGTCTCACAAATTCAATGGGAGTTGTTTAATATGTTCGCTTTAACTTTTCTTTTTAAGTTTCTAACCTGATTCTGTATACAAGTATTCCTAGATTTCTATTGGCTAACAACATTCCTAGTTTGTAGAATGTTGCCTCCTTAATTGGTGCAAAGTTTAGTCTTGTTAGAGGCCATTGTAAATGAATACGAAACAGACACTATGAGAACTACTTTTGGTTAAGGTAGATTATGCGGGAAAAATAAGACCTATCATTAGGGCTGACTGAAATATGCACTAAAATGCGAATGGTTCACAGTATATGAAGTTAGCACATAAATCTCTAGGGCTGACCTATCATTAGGGTTGACTGAAATATGACTAAAATATGCACTAAAATGAAAACCTATTATAAGGCTTTGTACTCATCAACTGTCCCTTAAATCTCTACTTATATAGGAAGCACCCAAATGAATGCCTATTAGCCAAGTCAATGAAATATTAATTTGATACTATATACATATCTTGGAATCTCATCTTCATTAATCAATGCAATAGACTACTGCAAATGAAGATAAGTTAAAGCCTTTATACACCTACTTTACATATAACTCTTCTATGCTTCTCTCTCTCCAATTCTCCACCATATGCTTGTATATGACATAAACCCACCCCTGTGCAGCCCACCAACCATCAACCAAAACCTTTGCAATTTCAACTCTGATTTACATTGTATCATTACCACCCAAGACCCTCATTCATTGAAGTCTTACCTAGCAAAAAGAATACTTCAACTGAGAAGTTGTAAAGGAAGAGCACTGTTAAGTGACAATTAGGAGACATTTAAGATGCCTTGACAATTCATTGAACACTCTACTAACCAAGTTTAAAGTTTCATTTAACTCTCTACTAGCTAGAAGTTTAAAGCTTATTTATGAGTTTTTATAAATTAATAGAAACTCAAATCTCCTAAACTACCAAAATGTTGTTTCTGCAATTGATTTCTTGTGTAGTTACTAGAGTGTGGCATTGAGTTTTCTTAACAGTGAACTTCTATTTAACACATTTACTTGATTAATATTAACCATAGTAGCAACATGTTAAAAAAAATAGTGAATTTCATGTTTCGTTTAAAGTAGCATGTTGTTTTGAACAGTGGTATTTTGAATATTCACTCAATCATTACATAATGTCGAAATCTGATAATATTACATAATTCTTTGAAATATATAGATTTTGTGCGTTCAATCATACATAATATCGAAATCTGATAATATTACATAGTTCTTTGAAAGATATAGATTTTGTGCATTCAATCATATATAATGTCGAAATCTGATAATATTACTTAGTTCTTTGAAATATATAGATTTTGTGCCTTCAATCATACATAATGTCGAAAAGTGATAATATTACATAGTGATTTGACATATATAGCTTTTGTGCCTTCAATCATACATAATGTACAAATGTGCTAATATTATGCAGTAATGTGAAATATATAGATTTTGTGCCTTCATGTAACATCTAGTGGTGCCCTGCTCTGATTGCTCATATATATCTGTCATTGTTAGAGAATGAGCTACAACATTTGGTAGTTTAGGAGATTTGCGTTTTTATTAATTTATACATTTATCAATTGACATCTAATCATGTTAAAAAAATTTAATCAAATGCATAAGGCTATCCGAAAATAATACATGATGCTTTGTGAGGCAGACTGACTCCCAAGGATAAGGACTACATCGAAGATTCCTAAAATTATGTTGCAAATGTAATACTAATTTAGTCAAGAAAAGGGATTCGGGGGGCGAAAATGCAATACAGCCCCCGAACCATTGTTTTAACGTAACGGGAAGCTTCTCGGTGACAAATGTGACATGTAGAGATAGACGGTACGTAAATAGGACACCTACGTTGGGAGTTAGAGTTGAAAATGTCATAAATTTAGTCTAAAAAAAAGGGTTTGGGGGGCGAAAATGGAAAATAGCCCCTGAACCACTATTTTTACATAACGGCAAGCTTCCCGATGACAAATGTGACATGTAGGGACAGACAGTACGTAAATAGGACACCTACGTTGGGAGTTAGAGTTGAAAATGTCATAAACTTAGTCGAAAAAAGGGGTTCGGAGGGCGAAAATGAAAAACAGCCCCCAAACCACCATTTTTACATAACAGGAAGCTTCCCGGTGACAAATGTGACATGTAGGGACAGATAGTACGTAAATAGGACACCTACGTTGGGAGTTAGAGTAGAAAATGTCATAAACTTAGTCGAAAAATGAGGTTCAGGGATCGAAAATGCAAAACAGCCCCGAACCACAGTTTTTACGTAATGGGAAGCTTCCCGATGACAAATGTGACATGTAGGGACAGACGGTACGTAAATAGGACACCTACGTTAGGAGTTAGAATTGAAAATGTCATAAATTTAGTCGACAAAAGGGGTTCAGGGGCCGAAAATGCAAAATAGCCCCCGAACCATTATTTTTACATAATGGAAGCTTCCCGGTGACAAATGTGACATGTAGGGACAGACGGTACCTAAATAGGACACCTACGTTGGGAGTTAGAGTTGAAAATGTCATAAATTTAGTTGAAAAAAAGGGGTTCGGGGGCCGAAAACGGAAAACAGCCCCCGAACCACTGTTTTTACATAACGGGAAGCTTCTCGGTGACAAACGTGACATGTAGGGACAAACGGTATGTAAATAGGACACCTACGTTGGGAGTTAGAGTTGAAAATGTCATAAACTTAGTCAAAAAAGGGGTTCGGGGGGCGAAAATGCAATACAACCCCCGAACCACTATTTTTACATAATGGGAAGCTTCCCGGTGATAAATGTGACATGTAGGGACAGACGAAACGTAAATAGGACATCTACATTGGGAGTTAGAGTTGAAAATATCATAAATTTAGTCGAAAAAAGGGGTTCAAGGGCTGAAAATGCAAAACAGCCCCCGAACCACTATTTTTACGTAACGGGAAGCTTCCTAGTGACAAATGTGACATGTAGGGATAGACGGTATGTAATTAGGACACCTATGTTGGGAGTTAGAGTTGAAAATGTGATAAATTTAGTCGAAAAAAGGGGTTCGAGGGCTGAAAATGAAAAACAGCCCCCGAACCACTGTTTTTACGTAATGGGAAGCTTCCCGGTGAAAAATATGACATGTAGGGATAGACGGCACGTAAATATGACACCTATGTTGGGAGTTAGAGTTGAAAATATCATAAACTTAGTCGAAAAAAGGGGTTTGGGGAGCGAAAATGGAAAACATCCCCCGAACCACTGTTTTTACGTAATGGGAAGCTTCCTGGTGACAAATGTGACATGTAGGGATAGACGGTACGTAAATAAGACACCTACGTTGAGAGTTAGAGTTGAAAATGTCATAAATTTAGTCAGAAAAAGGCGTTCGGGGGGTAAAAATGGAAAATAGCCCCCAAACCACTGTTTGTACATAACGGGAAGCTTCCCGGTGACAAATGTGACATGTAGGGATAGACGGTACGTAAATAGGACACCTACGTTGGGAGTCAGAGTTGAAAATGTCATAAACTTAGTCAAAAAAAAGGGTGCGGGGGGCGAAAATGCAAAACAGTCCCCAAACCACTATTTTTACATAACGGGAAGCTTCCCAATGACAAATATGACATGAAGGGACAGACGGTACGTAAATAGGACACGTACGTTGGGAATTAGAGCTGAAAATGTTATACTAATTTAGTCGAGAAAAGGGGTGTAGGACGCCCGAACTCGCTCCGCACGAGAGGGCGCGAATTGTGTTCTCGCTACTACAGTTCGGACTCCTGTCACGGTTCAGAATCTAATCTCACAAAGTGCAATGTAAGACTAATAAATCACCAAACAGTCCAAATCCGGCAAATTGTTTTGAAAAACTGATTTTAATCAAAAAAACGCCAAACATGGACTGTTTTGCCAAATTTCATAGTCGCCACCTAAATATTTTGTTTTAGGAAATTTAGGAAACCCTGACTCGTGCCTAAGGCCACGTGTCCGTCATCACCAAAGTTGCCTCGGCTCGGGAACTTGGGTACGAGAGGGGAAGGTCCTAAAATGAGCACCCCTGCTCGCCCGATCAAAGATCGGTCTCTACTAACATGATATGTTATTTATATAAACACGTGTGTTCTTGTTCCGGTTATTAAGCTAACTTACTATGTAATACGCACAGCATACAAGTATAGACTAAATCACTCAACTTGGAACAAAACATCTTATGCTTGTTTTTTCTTTTTTTTTAAATGGTTTGAAAGTGCTACTCGCAAGTAGGCTAAGACACGGATTTGCCACCCTCAAGTAGGCTTAGAAAACAACGTGTTTTTGCCACTCCGCAAAGTGGGCTTAAAACGTACATTTTGATGAATTGTTCCAATTCAAGCAATGAAGCCTTCATCCACAGGCATTCAAGCAGTTATATCAGTTAAGCAAATAGCCTCATGGCAAGGATGCTATCGTGGCAACACTTACACACATGCAAGATGCTAAAGCGTAAACACTCACAGTGTACTCCGAGTCAAAACAAAAGCTAGTTAGTAATCATGCATGATCCTAGCTATGTTAAGATGCCTAATGCAACACATGCAAAATACAACTAAGTAGGCTCTATTATCTAGGATGGCATATGAATGCGATAATTTGATACATGTATTCAAAGAAGTATTGAAATACAATGCAGTTTGAATGATGCGTCGCGCCCGGTGCATGCAATACGAATGAATGGATGCACGCATGCAAGCATAAGGTATGCTAACTGAAATATGCCCTAAAACTAACCATCAAAAGCTAGTAAATAAAAAGGAAAAAAACGTGGGGTTGGAAGACATTCACACACCCACGCACACTTATTACAACATTTGCCCTCTCGACGAAGGGTCCGAATAAAATGAAAGCTAACTAGCTACGCTAATTAAGCTAACTATTACAAACCAACTAATTAACTAACTATTCTAGCTAATTAATTATTACAAACCAAATTGAATAACTAGCTAATTTAAGCTAATTAGAATATTACAAAGCACTAAGCTAAATTAATTATAGCACAGGTAATTAACTACAACTATCTAACAAAAACGATAAATGGCCTCGCGGGTGAGGGAGATATGCATGCTTGGTTGCGTCACCCCGGAAATCCACCGCCTTGCCTCGAGACGCCTCTGTTTGCACTCTTTTGAACCTTTGAAAAGTACATCGATTTCCATATTGCTTCTTTCTGATCTCAAGAACACCTTGAGGGATGAAATTCCTCCTGTTGCTGCAACAGAGCAAAGACAGAGGCAAGACAGTGTATTTGCAAGGAAATGTATGCACTTCCACACTCCTTATCATATCTCAAGCTCAAAGGTGTATGGCACTTGACTCTCGAGCCAACAACCAAGCAGTTTCAATGCATGGTGGCCAAAGGGTCAAGCTTGCACAAAACTCAATGAATGCACACATAAGACTCGAAAGGCCTCCACCCTATCATGCACAATTAAGGGTGTCGGCGACCGAGAAATGTGACACGTTTCATCACTTCAAGTATGAAACGTCCCACATTTCTCGTGTTTGGATTAACGTCCGATCCAAACACATACAATGCATCACAAACATGTTATCTTGACATGTTTTACTTCGATTCATTTTGTTTACTCGTTTTAGATTAAGTCCAAAAGTGAGAAGTCCTCTAATTTGAAAGAAGGACTAAGCCACAAGCTTCTTGAGCATGAAAGAAGCATCATGCCCTTGAGCATGAACGCCTCAATTCGTGCTCAAACCAACAAAGGGCTTAAGACCTCTTTCAAAGTGATACAACAAATGAAAGATGGCATGCAATGGAGTGCAATGGCATGTATTTCAACTCTGAAATGACATGCTAAGCAACATCAAATCATGCAACAATGCATGCAACGCATGCTAAGAGCCAAAAGCATTGAAGCAAACAAAGAGCATAACACTATAGGCATGCAATACTAATCCCAAATGACCAAACCAACCCCGGACAGAGGTTAAACATGCCAAAATAGTGGCCTAATCATGTTGAAAATGAAGCACCAAAAGCTACAACAACATGCTCATGTATTGGCTCGCATGCTAGGCATTAAACACAACTCTCAAACACAATGAAGGCATGACTTACATGAGAGTATGGCAAGGCTATATGCTCTGAAATAACATGTTAAATGGTGCCATACCATGCAAACATCACATGCACAACATGTTAAAAGCCCCAAAACTCAAAGCCAGTCAAGGCCCTTTACACTACAACCATACTAAGCAATGCTCAAATGACCCTAACCATTCAAAACAGATCTACGGCAGGTCAAAATAGTGGCAAAAACATGCTAGACTTGTAGCATAGATGGCAAGAACAATAAGCTCATGTATTGGCTCACAAACAAGGCATAGGGCTCAACTTTTCAAAAGCATTGAAAGAGTGATTTAAGTGGAATTATGGCAAAGATATAAGCTCTGAAATCACCTACCAAATGATTCCATATCATGCACACATCACAAATATAGCATGCTACGAGCCTCAAAACTCAAGACTAGTGAAGTCATTTACACTATAGCTATACAAAGCAAGCCCCAAAGGACCAAGATGACTCAAAATAGTCCTAAATCATATCAAAATAATGCCAAAACATGCATGGAGTATAGCCAAGACAAGCTAGCATGAAAGGCCAAAACACCGAGTACACTAGGCTAATGGGCAAGATTGCACAACAAGTGCCAAAACCAAGCAAGAGATGACTCCACCAACCAAAATCAGTGTTATGACATGGAAAATAATGGCTAAAAACATGCTTGAACTAAGCAAATTCAAGGCACAAAGACATGCTACTTTGCAAGGCTACAAGTAGGATTACACTACAAGTGCAATAAGCATGCAAGAGGTGACCATGAAAGCCAAAAACAGAGTTAAAACAGGTCTGAAAAGTCACAAAAATGAGCCTAAACAAAGCCACAAAGAAGTAGAAACACATGCTCTTTTGATGGGCCATCAACACAAGCAAATAAGAGAAGAGGAGGGGGGACAACCCCCACCCATTTAGAACCTCAAAGCCACATTTCTACCACTGACATTCCTCTCAGTTTCAGTGGTAAGAAGGCCAAAAAGAGATGGTCCCAAAGGCCTTAAAAGATGGCACAAAGCAAGGCAAAACAAGACACTAAAGGAGGTAAACCACCCCTAACTCAAACTAGGCCTTAAACAAACATTTTAAGCACTTAAAGATAGAACTTTTTGCAGTTGAAACTTAGGCCAAAAAAAGCATGCAAAGGTGGCCAAATATGCAATCAAAATAAAGCTTAAAAAGGGAAATGGGACTCACCCTTGAAGAACAACAAGAACCGCAACTTCTTGAGCTCAAAACTAGCTTTTAGAACTCAAATACACCCTCCAAGAACCTCAGCAACAAAGATGGTGGTGTTTGTCTAGGAGGTTGTGTGCAAATATGCAAAGAAAATGCAATTTCAAGCACTATAGAACACAATATAGAGAGAGAGATAGGGGAATTCTAGAGAGAGAGATATTTTTGTTCTCTAAAAATCTGAACCCCTTGGAAGGGGGAGAGAACTCCCCTTATATAGAATATGCAGGCCAAAGTTTGCTTGAATCCCTCTCTACACGTGTAGAGAGGATGCATTCTGTACCTAACAGCTGGCATAAAAAATATCTGTAAAAGCAGAAAAAAGGCCGTAGACCACTTAAAGTGGTCGACCGACCACCCCCCTAGTCGACCGACCACCTCAGGTGGTCGACAAGGGAAAAAACTGGCTGGCAGGGGAGAAACAGGGTCTACAAAGAGAGAAGAAGGTGGTGGCAGGCTGCAGACCACTTAGGCTGGTCGATCGACCACCACCCCTAGCTGACCGACCACTAAAAGTGGTCTACAGGGAAGAAAAGTGGTCTACAACCCTACTTCTCCCTCTAGGCAAAAGGGGCACCAAGGTTTGGCTTAAAACAAGCACAAAACCAAGAGAGTTTAGAGACTCAGGGGCAAGGTGCGCAACTGGAAACCCCAGGGACTCCAAACGAGTGCAAACATGTGCAATCATCGAGCGCTTAATCGATGACGTCCAAATCTTTAGGACGGTCAAAAATGGGGTGTCTACAAGGGGTTCGGGAGCCGAAAATGCAAAACAGCCCCCGAACCACTATTTTAACGTAATGAGAAGCTTCCCGGTGCCAAATGTGACATGTAGGGACAGCCGGTACGTAAATAGGACACCTACGTTGGGAGTTAGAGTTGAAAATGTCATTAATTTAGTCAACAAAGAGGTTCGGGGGGCAAAAATGGAAAACAGCACCCGAACCACTGTTTTAACGTAACGGGAAGCTTCATGGAGATCACAAAAGCATAAGCATAGTGAAAACACCATCTTCATGCTAACCAACACAATCTCCTTGCCTTTTAAAATTGCATAATTGAGGTTTCTTCATTGTAGGGCCAGTATTGAGTTTTATGGGTACCAGGCAAACTCTAATGATGGGTCCTCTTATATTTTTATAACAAATAATTTGTGGATTAAATGGTAAGTACACCCATAATTTCTGTAATTTGGTAATACCTACATAGTAACTTTCACATATAATTACTAAAATTTACTTAGATAGATTTAGAGATTAAAAAGCTAAAACAAGAACTCACAAGGATAAATATTTTCGGAGGGAGAAAATGGGACACCTACGTTGAGACTTAGAGTTGAAAATGGCATAAATTTAGTCGGAAAAAGGCGTTCGGGGGGCGAAAATGGAAAACAGCCCCCGAACCACTGTTTTTACGTAACGGGAAGCTTCTTGAGTCCAAATGTGACATGTACGGACAGACGGTACGTAAATAGGACACCTATGTTGGGAGTTAGAGTTGAAAATGTCATAACAATAGTCAAAAAAAGTGTTTGGGGGACGACAATGTGTTTATGTGGTAGAACATGAAATGCTCATGTCGTGGGTAACTATTTTGGTAATTCTATAGTTTGTTTAACTCTTTCCTTATTAGTTAAACGTGGCACAATATTTTTGGTAAATTGTTTAGTGCTTTTGTTGACTATGGCCCTTTTAATTGCCATAAACATAACTTTTGGCATTAGTTCATAAAATCGATGCTCGTCTACCAGTCCATGTTTGGGTGTCTTTCATTAATTAATAGCTATTACTCTCTTGGCTTTTAATGTTTGAAATTAATATAGTTGCTATATGTCGTCCAGAAGTGCCTTTATAGGCACCAAACTAATGATGCTTTTTTTTTTATAGATGGTTTTGGACATACAAATGTGGATATTTAATTTTTTGACAAGTACGGGAGGGCATTTTTTTATACCTCTATCTGTATATATAGTGGTTCGTACAAATTACATTTTTGGTGTGGTAAATATCAGCTAATTTGGCATGGTAGAAATTAGCATAGCACGTGGTACAAAATAGTTTTGGGGCAGTACAGATTAAATTTTTGTTGTGGTACATATGTTCTTTTTGTTAATTAATTTGGTTATTCCTATATTATGTATGGAATTAAATTATTAACGTTGGATTAGACTTGGTTCATATGGAATTTGTATTTATATATAGAATTGGACGTTCAATATTAATTTTTTGGATGCTTGGAACTGAAATGTGTACACGTTGTTGAATTCTTGAATGGTTGATAATATATTTAGCGTTGATGGATTATGTTGTTTATACAGGGTACAGGTTGTACTAATAATGAATACAGGTTGTTTACAAAAAAATTTTGGCTATAAAAAAAAAAAACAAAAAAGTATTTGGCCACCAAATATTTTGGTAGCCAAATAGGTAATCAAATGTTTTGGCTACTAATAATTTAGTAGCAAAAAATAACCCAAAAAGTTTTTGCGACCAAATAATTAGTAGCTAAAAAATTTGAGAATGAGAGAAAGAAACTATTGGCCACTAAATTTTTTAGTCACGGAAAAAAATGGTATCATTTAGCGACTAAAACGTTTGGTGGCAAAAAGTAAAGAAGTGAATCTTAAGAGGTTTTTGGCTACGAACAATTTTAGTCGGCAAAAGTCACCACGACAAAATGACATGGTCGTTAAAAATATGTATTCTATTGGTGACCAAAATATTTAGTCTCTAATAGTTGGTCCAAATTTTACGGTAGAACTTTTAGTGACTAAAAATTTAGTCGCCGAAATGTCACGTTTGCCGACTAACTAAGGATTCGTAGCCAAATGTTCACATTCGCTGACCAATTCTTTCATAGCAAAAACGAACACCTTCCCCGACCACACGAACGTTAGTAGCCAAAAGTCACATTTGGCGACTAACGGTTTTAGTGGCGAAAAGATACCATTTGCGGACTAAAAGAAATTTAGTAGGGAAATGTTTCACTTTTGGCGACCAAATGAAGTTTAGTCGCCAATACTATCGCCGACAGGGTATAGGCGACGAACTTGGCGACAGAAATATTTGGTCGGTAAATCGTTTCAGCGACCAAATTTTGGACTTTTAGCGACCAATATTTTAGTAGCCAAAAGTGACATTTCTTGTAGTGTCTCCTGAGATTTACTTAAATTATAAATTATCTCTTGTGATTTTAGAAATTACATTATGCCCCTAAAGTTTCTAATTTCATAACAAATAGGTCATTTTATTAATAAATTATCAAGTTAATTAACAGTTTTTAATAGTATTAAAATTTATTCCAATTAATAATTCAGATAATTTTATTGTTATATATGAGAACAGTTAGAAATTTCACTTTTTTAATTAATTCTATTAAATAAAAAATTCTGACAATGAGGTATTTGTAATTTTTCAAACCGCGTGAGGTAATTCGTATTTTAAGCAAATCTTATTGAGTGTATTTGTAATTTACCCTAATATCAAAGAGCAATTCATTTTTTTTTAAAAAAAAAATTGAATGGTGCTACATGCACCAATTAGTGTACTAACTAGTGTTAGTGGTGTCATGCAGCACATCAGGTTATAAGCACCATATCACGATCTTGGTGAAGTTCTAGTGTCTGTCTCTATTTTGCTCATCTGGAGCTATTACTAGTGGTTGTTTTATTGTTTGCTTTTGTTACTTATGTTGTTTTGGCTTTGTTTATTGGTTTCTCACCAACTGGAAGCTCCTCTTTATTGATATAATTCTTATATTTTGCATGTCTTCATCAATAGAGACTTCTTTTTCCCTTAAAAAAAAAAATAAATAAATAATGTACCAATACTAGTTATGACATTATTATTGACCTTACTAATTATACAAATTACAAATACTAAAAACATCTTAAATTATGCTGTATCATCAATTGGTACATTAGTTAATGCACTAATTGGTGCATATAGTATTATTCAAAAAAATTTAAGGGTTTTGTTTTGTTTTGTTTTGTTTTGTTTTTTTTTTTTTTTTGTGGGGTCATCAGAATAAGGCTAAAAAGTAAGTTAACTTTTTTAATGTCTTTTTAGTATAGTTAAAGTAAACTTTTTTTTTTGACAGAAAATGAGTTTGTCAAATAATCTAAGTATTTTTAACAAATAAATTGACTTTAAAGCCATAGCCAACCAAAGCTTCAATTAGGGCATTTTATTTTTCTTTTTTTTGGGAGGGAGGAGGGGGTGGTCATGAAGAGCCTATACAATAATAAAATTTGAATTCAATCATTACACTGATAAAAAAAACAGCCGAAGGCTTAACCCCTATGTTGGTAAAATGGTAATATGTATGCATCAACTCTATCTTCCTAACATTCTTGATTAAATGGAAAGTAATCCCCAAGTAAAATCTTTTTGGCTTTTGTTAACATGTGCCTTTTTTTTTTTTTTTTTCTTTTGATCAGCAAAAAGAAACTTTATTGATGTAGAAAACAAGATTCAAGCGAAAACATATATCAACAAAGATGGGAACTGCAAATAGCATCATAGCTAACCATACCGATCCCAACTAGGTTGGCACCGATACAGATGCACAATCCTCTGCTAGCACTAAGCCCAAGATTGGAGAGGAACCAATCAAAAGATCAAAAGATCCAAAAAGAGAGGAGGGGAAAATAAACACAAAACCAACACTTAACAGCAATTAGCATAAAAAAATAGCAACAAAACAACCGCTAATCAACAAACTAGCAATTAGCAGCAACCCAGCAGTGCAGCACCAGCAAACCAGCAAAATCAGCAAACCTTAACAGGTCCTAAATAGCAGCAGTATAGAAACAACATCAATCCTTTGCTTCAGGCCATCAGCAGATCAGCAAATCAGCAATTCAAAAGTTCAGGACCAAGACCAGTACCAAAAAACAAAACATCAACAAATTAGCTCGCATTGGGGCTCCAAACCAACCACCAGAACCAACCCCAAACCAGACACTGAATTTCTACACAGATCAGCCAGAGACTAAACATCAACTGCACCACAAACTAAGAATCAGACTATGGATTCCTTCACAATAAGCTGAAGCAACCTAACCCTACTCACAATGCAACCTTACAGCTTGTCCCTGGAACCACCTCCTATACAGAGTCTAATGTGTTCTATATTGAAATTAAAATCATTTATTATGAAAATATGATCCTTAAACACTTCCTTAAACCACACAGCCAATCAAAACTTAATTAGATCAATCACACCTACCACACTTGGGACAGCATCCCTAAACAAGCATTCATTACGATGATTCCACAGAGACCACATTACAACCAATGGAATAGCCTTCCACATCATTCTCTCTTTTTTGCTAAGCCTCATCCCTGCCCACCAATTAAGAATAGCCTCCACTATGTCTGGCAGTACACCTTGTACATCCCACCATTTTAGCATTTCTAACCACACTCTCCAAGCAACTGGACATGATAGTAATATATTGTTAATTGACTCATCCACTGATGTCACGACCCAAACCCGGCCCTATGGGTTTAGCACCGTAACCGGCCAGTAATCCGAGATTACCGAAGGCCTGCCTAACAGTAATCCAGTAAAACAGAGTACAGGGCCTGGCGGAAGCCAATACAGTAAATAAACAATGTCCAATGAGATGTGACAGTCTACACATACATGTACAATCATTCAGAACAAGGATCTAATCCCTATTAAACAGTACAGTAACAGTCCATACAGTCTATACAGTAAACAAAACAGTTACAGGGACAGACGGGGAATATTAAAACACCCCAAAGCCGAAGCTTGAACGGCTTAGAACCTCACAGTGAGGCATAGTGGTTGGATGACAAAACAAAAGCTTGCCTGACGCTCCTAGCAGCGGTCCGGTGCCTGAACACCTACATATATATATGAGCAGTGAGCTAAAGCCCAGTGAATAACATAATACGTAAAGAGGTTTAGGATGAATGTCTTTTCAACATTTAAAACAGTTCGTTGATTCAGTATATTGGTCAGTCAGTTTGTGGCTCATATTGATGCCGTAACAGTCATTTAGAAATCATAGTAATCGTACGTGGCACATCCGTTAGGAGTACTAGTAGCAGTGTCAGTACAGTAGCAGTAACGGTAACAATATAGTAGCAGTACTGTAGCAGTAACAGTAACAGTACAATAGCAGTAACAGTAACAGTAACAGTATAGTAGCAGTACAGTAGCAGTAACAGTAACAGTAACAGTAGCATTTCATAAAACAGTACAGTTCTTATGGACTCAAGAGGTGTCTCGCACAGACTCTAGAGGTGGCTCACTCTATAGCACGTAGTTCCGTGCAGCACTTTGCTCCAAGTTTCACAGATTATAACAGTCATATGTGGTACATCCAATTGCTAAACAGTACAGTAGGTCTTAACAGACCGGGTCTTAACAGACCAAACAGTGAATGATGGCCATCATGTCAGTAAACAGTAGTGGTTCCAACATGGGAACCGACAGAGATCTCTGTAACAGTAATAGTCAGTAACAGTAGTTGCTAAGGATGCCACAGTACAGTTTAGAATACAGGACATACATTCGTTCACTTAACAATAGCAGTCCAGAAACAGTTCAGTTTAATTGTTCAGAAGATAATCATTTTGAACATATCTTTACAAAAATGTTACTCACAGAGTTCTGGGCTATAGTAAGCTAGAGCGTCTCCTCGGAGGTCAACCCTACATAGTCAACAGATCGAACACACACTAAGCTACACAGTTGGGAAAGATAATAACTTAACCCCTAATTGCCTCGGTGTGTTCTACATCTATATCCTCAATAAGATGTCTTAAACTAGGCCTTAAAAGCATTTTCAGAATTTTCAGAAAACAGAGTCCTGCTCGAGCGCAGGTTTCCCCGCTCGAGCGGACATACAACAAGGTTACACGCTCGAGCGTACAAATCTTCCGCTCGAGCGTACTGTAAAAGTACTGGATGGGTGAAATCTCCGCTCGACGCCCGCTCGAGCTTCAGACACACGACTCCGCTCGAGCGCCCAATCCTCCGCTCGAGCGGACTGTAAAACAGTGCAGAGAAATACCGGATGCTCGGATTCTCCGCTCGAGCGCCCATTTCTCCGCTCGAGCGGGAGTGCAAAATCTGGAAAACCCAGATTGCACCTCCAAGCTCAAACTCAAGTTTAAATGCATCAAAATCGATCCTCTTGGGCTGAATTTCCAGAAAACACTTATAAACTCATAGTTAAACATGACTCAAAACTCAATTTGAGAAATCAAAGCCCAAGGGTGTTTAATTCAAACCCAATTTCAAACCAATTTCAAACCAATTTCATGAACATGGAGAACATGCAAACATGCATGAATTCAAACCAATTCAAAGCTTCCAATACTAGCCCAAAAGAGCCAATTCTTTTCAAAACATGATGAGTTCATGGTCTTAAACATAATTGTGAACATGCATGTAACATTTTGCCATGAAAACAACTCAAACATCTACAATACAAACATGCATGCATGGAATGAGCTTCAATTCAACATGTTAGAACTAAATTATGACTTAGCTCCTCAATTAGACATGAACCATGCATGAATCACTTAATATTCAAGAACAAGAGAGTAGTTATTCTACCTTAGGTCTTCAATGCAAGGCTAGAAGCTCAAAATAGCAATCTATACTTCAATTACTAAGCAATTCCCCAAGTTGAATCCCAATTTCTCTCACTATCTCCCTCTTTTCTCTCTAAGTCGGCAAAGCAAGGAGAAAGGCTGATGAAATTATGTGCTTAAGTGTATCATAGGGCTCAAATATGTTATATTGAGTGGGCCACTAAGGGTTAGTTTGGTAATTAAGTCCAAAACTTGCAATCCATCAATATTTAATCTAATTTAACCATACCTAATCAGTTTTCAGATAAATACACCATAAAATCACATTAATTGTGAGGGTCGAGAAACATCAATCAATTCCCGGTTCGACCGCCGATAAGGCCTTCAATTAGCAGTTTAAACATAAAACGTGAACAGATCAAATAAACAATCGAACAGATAGAATACAAATTAACATACATACTCAGTCAATTCAGTTCCAGTTTTCAGTCAGTCAGTTCAGTACTTTAATCAGTTCAATTATCAGTCATAATCAGTTCAGTTCAACGGTAATCAGTGACAGTATCAGTAATCAATGGTCAATCAGTGATCAGTGATGAGGGTTGTTACATTCTCCCCTCCTTAAAAAGAGTTTGGTCCTCCAAACTCGAATTAACATACAGCAACAGAGATAATGCCTAACATAATAGTAGCTTTCACTCTTTAACAGGAGCATAATCATATTCATAACAGTGTCATGACCCAATCTCAATCTTAGCAGTGCACAGAAACAAAATCATAAATCGCATACATAGATTAGGGTCCGAATTATAATGGAGTCTTAGACCTAGTCAAGTTTTAGAGTCAGGAACAGATTCAGATACAGAGCAGAAGCTGAGCCCTCGTGACGAGGCCTCCGGTACGGGTAACAGAGTGCAGACAAATATAAGTTCCATAAGGAACCTCCAATACCGGGCAGCTAACATATACCACATAATATTAAGAGTCACGAATACATATCAGAGGTTGACCCCCAAATCAGTATACAACATATAGCATTTCAGAAAACAAAACTTATTTCGTGACACAGAACATGAATACAGTTGCACACAACTTTACTGTAGTAGTAATCACACTACTTATATCAAGTACTTATCGGGGTTATAGATTGCACTGGACTCATTTCATAAGTAATTCCCCCGTTAAGTTACAGAGATTCGATTCATTCACTTCTGAGTCATTTATCTGGTCTTTGTTCAATTTGTCCTTAATTCGGTAATCCATCACAGTCAGTCCAGTTCATTTAGGAGTTATTGGAAACATAAGGCGAATTTGTACATTACTCCCATTACAGTAGGCAGGGTTCTGAAGTGATCATTCACATGCTATTCATCAGTTTCAATTCTCACAGATTCGATCATACTATGTATCAATACGGAAACAGTCATACTGATTTCATATACTTCCAGATAGTAAGGGTTTATAATCAAAACTAGTTTGCTGTCAACAAATCCCATCAGTTCTGAAGTACGGTAGTCGCCAAAACAATCATTCCCTAATCAGACAAGTTCATAGTTATACGGTAATGCCGGGTGATTAATCACATGGCATGTACCCAGTTTTCCCCATATTGGAAGCAAATTAGGTAATAGCTCTCAATAAGAGTTTTCTCAAGTCGATGAAAGTTCGACTAGGTCATTTCAGAGGCAAGTTCAGCCCAATAATAATAAGTAAGAGTTCGAAGCACAAGCATCAAACAGAAGTTCTATTAGTTACACAAAGGGTTTCATCAACCCACGGTTCTATCAGATCAGATCAGGTAGCAGTTTCATTCTTATCATTTCCAGATGAGGTACAGAAGTTCATACTCCAGTCATTTCAGTACATAGTCAGTAGTTTCGCAATTAGTCTGAGTCCATTTATTGTCAAACTTACATCAGGGTCTGGTATCATTATAATTCATATCGAAGCAGTACAAATCATATACAACGTGTTCCTCCCATTAAGTTTACAGGCAATGCAGTTATCCACATTGAGAGGTAAACATCACAGTCAATATAGCAACTTCCAAATAAATCTTTCATATAGGCATATGGCATACAGTAATACGTCATGCGAGATTCTCGGACACATAATAGGGAGTTGCCCTACGAGGGTTCCAAATCAGTCATACAGTCACTAGGGCATATGCTCGCAGGTCTATTCAAACAGTCATGCCAATTTTCCACAATCACGATTCACAGTCAAGAGTTTATTAGTCGGGGTCTTTATTCAGTCACACAATTCTGGAGTCATAGTCCCAATGGTTAAGTTATCAACAAATTATACACCAATCAGTCCGAACAAAGGTACAGTCATATATGTGCACTCTCAGAGTCCACTAATATTCCCAATACGGATTCACAAGTTCAATGTACAATACAAAATAGTTTTCCCCAGATATGATAGTTAAGGTAGCAAGTCATAAGTCTACCCAGTCTAGTAACATCCTTAAGCAAAGGTATACGAACATGTACATGAGTCCAAACAGTTTTCATAGCATAGGTAATTGTTAACATAAGCGTTACGGTGTTGTACATAGTCCGCATCAAATAGTAAATCTCGAAAGATTCATTAACCACAGTCCATACCTGACAGTCCTAATAGTATTACAAGCATGGGAACATATGCACAGGTGTGAGTCTAAAATCAATTAGCATGTGAGCATTCGTTCGCAAATTCATACGTAGTAGTTCATCTTTACAAGCTAATATGGGTTCTTAATTTCAGAAGTCCCACACACAAACAGTTCACGTATATAATTCGAGTTCAAGGGTTCGATCATTTAATGATGTCCATCAATATATAACAGTTCAGTCTGAATCATAGCTGTACAAATTTCTCGAATTATAGTCAGTCATAAGGTGTTCCCACGTTCAACAGTTCTAGCACAGTTCAAAAGGTCATGCTTAATAGTTCACATTCAGTTATTGCAATATGATACAAGGACCTAACTCAGTAAACTCTCGTTGGTCACAAGTCCTGACAATTCTCATAGTATAGGGTTCATAATTTCAGTAATTCAGTTGGTTCAGTCAGTATGTTCATAGTCTTTATCGGATTAAGGAATGTACGATTCCCACACAAATGTTCGTATAGGCAATTACACATAATTAAGGTAATACTCGCGTCAGTCATTTCAGTGTTCCGAGCATTCTCTGGAACTAGGGTCTAGATTTAGACTCAATGTCGTTCGGTTGAGTTCGTGGGCAAGATTTAGGCAAGTGTCCTTACTGTCCACGTCTAAAGCGAGTCTCGGACAGGCGGTGGCAATGCCCCAATGTTATTTCCCACAATCGGTACAGATAGGTATAGCATTGGTCAAGGCTATTGCTCGAGGTTTTCCATTCACAGTGGTCATTTTCACTTTCTGTTACTTCCGTTTCGTTCTTTCTGATTCGGTTGACAATGTTGATTTGGATATTTCAATGCTGCTACGTTGTCTCAGGCATTAATACTCTATCCAGGCAGTATCTACATGCTTTGTTGGGTTTTAGCACGTCAATTCAGTCAAACACATCCAGGTCACGCCCACCTTCAATTCTTTTATATTCTTTTGTAGACAGTAACTAACATGTGGGGTGTCTATCGAATTAGCTGGGTAAATTTTACCTCGTATTCGACCACAATCTTATCACCTTACTCAAGTTGTTCAACTCGGATACTTCCCTATCTTGGATGCATTGGGGGAAAGTATTTTTCGAAGAACACTTCACCTATTTTCTCAGTTTCTAAACCCAAGCCCCAGTTTTCAGTGGTTCGGTACTTCCCAGAAAATTCGGTGGTTTCAGTTTGTTGGGTTTCTGTATCAGTGTCATCAATTCATATTCAGTTGGTTCAGGCACGTATGTCTGCCTTCATTATCTCAGATTTTCGATTAAGGCTTTAATCATTCATTCTAGCCTATTAATCCTCAGACCAGAAGATTCAGTTTCGTTCACAATCCTCGCCCTTTCCCTTGTTTACACACAACAGGGTGATTATCAATCCAGGAGAGGTTCTTATTGATTTCACGTTTATTTCATATCAGACAAGTGTATGCTTTCAATTCAACTCAGGTACGGTCACATGACCCTTTACTACTACACGTCCATAATCACATAGATTCCATATTCGGCATTAACATTCACATTACATGTTATACCACTTAACTTCTTTAAGTATGCATATAGGTTGCGTTCATTTCACCATAGACAGTACGGTAATCATAAGCATAGACAGTTGCATACTTAAACACATTAACACATTTATTCAAATCATGGCCACACACACTTCTCATGTTCATGCAATGCCCTAATTACTTTTCTAGGACATCATATAGCTCACTTGGACACGTGTGTGCAGTATAACTCGTGGTTAAGTATCGCTCTGATACCACTCCGCCACGACCCAAACCCGGTCCTATGGGTTTAGCACCGTAACCGGCCAGTAATCCGAGATTACCGAAGGCCTGCCTAACAATAATCCAGTAAAACAGAGTACAGGGCCTGGCGGAAGCCAATACAGTAAATAAAAAATGTCCAATGAGCTGTGACAGTCTACACATACATGTACAATCATTCAGAACAAGGATCTAATCCCTATTAAACAGTACAGTAACAGTCTATACAGTCTATACAGTAAACAAAACAGTTACAGGGACAGACGGGGAATATTAAAACACCCCAAAGCCGAAGCTTGAACGGCTTAGAACCTCACAGTGAGGCACAATGGTTGGATGACAAAACAAAAGCTTGCCTGACGCTCCTAGCAGCGGTCCGGTGCCTGAACACCTACATATATATATGAGCAGTGAGCTAAAGCCCAGTGAATAACATAATACGTAAAGAGGTTTAGGATGAATGTCTTTTCAACATTTAAAACAATTCATTGATTCAGTATATCGGTCAGTCAGTTTGTGGCTCATATTGATGCCGTAACAATCATTTAGAAATCATAGTAATCGTACGTGGCACATCCGTTAGCAGTACTAGTAGCAGTGTCAGTACAGTAGCAGTAACGGTAACAATATAGTAACAGTACAGTAGCAGTAACAGTAGCAGTACAGTAGCAGTAACAGTAACAGTACAGTAGCAGTACAGTAGCAGTAATAGTAACAGTAACAGTAGCATTTTAGAAAACAGTACAGTTCTTATGGACTCAAGAGGTGTCTCGCACAGACTCTAGAGGTGGCTCACTCTGTAGCACTTAGTTCCGTGCAGCACTTTGCTCCAAGTTTCACAGATTATAGCAGTCATATGTGGTACATCCAATAGCTAAACAGTTTAACAGACCAAACAGTGAATGATGGCCATCA
The DNA here is from genome assembly GCF_004153795.1 of Camellia sinensis. Taxonomy (NCBI): domain Eukaryota; kingdom Viridiplantae; phylum Streptophyta; class Magnoliopsida; order Ericales; family Theaceae; genus Camellia; species Camellia sinensis. The sequence continues at coordinate 1,396,018 of NW_021025143.1, read as the reverse complement.
TGTCAGTAAACAGTAGTGGTTCCAACATGGGAACCGACAGAGATCTCTGTAACAGTAACAGTCAGTAACAGTAGTTGCTAAGGATGCCACAATACAGTTTAGAATACAGGACATACATTCGTTCACTTAACAATAGCAGTCCAGAAACAGTTCAGTTTAATTGTTCAGAAGATAATCATTTTGAACATATCTTTACATAAATGTTACTCACAGAGTTCTGGGCTATAGTAAGCTAGAGCGTCTCCTCGGAGGTCAACCCTACACAGTCAACAGATCGAACACACACTAAGCTACACAGTTGGGAAAGATAATAACTTAACCCCTAATTGCCTCGGTGTGTTCTACATCTATATCCTCAATAAGATGTCTTAAACTAGGCCTTAAAAGCATTTTCAGAATTTTCGGAAAACAGAGTCCCGCTCGAGCGCAGGTTTCCCCGCTCGAGCGGACATGCAACAAGGTTACACGCTCGAGCGTACAAATCTTCCGCTCGAGCGTACTGTAAAAGTACTGGATGGGTGAAATCTCCGCTCGACGCCCGCTCGAGCTTGAGACACACGACTCCGCTCGAGCGCCCAATCCTCCGCTCGAGCGGACTGTAAAACAATGTAGAGAAATACCGGATGCTCGGATTCTCCACTCGAGCGCCCATTTCCCCGCTCGAGCGGGAGTGCAAAATCTGGAAAACCTAGATTGCACCTCCAAGCTCAAACTCAAGTTTAAATGCATCAAAACCGATCCTCTTGGGCTGAATTTCCAGAAAACACTTATAAACACATAGAATAACATGGTTCAAAGCTCAATTTTGAGAAATCAAAGCCCAAGGGTGTTTAATTCAAACCCAATTTCAAACCAATTTCAAACCAATTTCATGAACATGGAGAACATGCAAACATGCATGAATTCAAACCAATTCAAAGCTTCCAATACTAGCCCAAAAGAGCCAATTCTTTTCAAAACATGATGAGTTCATGGTCTTAAACATAATTGTGAACATGCATGTAACATTTTGCCATGAAAACAACTCAAACATCTACAATACAAACATGCATGCATGGAATGAGCTTCAATTCAACATGTTAGAACTAAATTATGACTTAGCTCCTCAATTAGACATGAACCATGCAAGGACTAGCTCGAATTCAACAATGAGAAGGTGAAATCCTTACCTAAGTCTTGAATTAGAGGTATGGAGGCTCAATGTTGCAAGTTTTCTACAATATCCTCAAGATTCCAAGCAAATCCCTCAAGAACACATCAATTCTCTCACTCCCTCTCTCTCTAGATCGGTTTTGTGCTCAAATAAGTTTTGAAAATCATTTAGATCTTGCAAAAATATATATATAACTCTAAGAAAATCCCTACCTCAAGTTTTGAAGAAGAAATGAGATAAAACCTCCAAAATCAACGGTGTCGAA
>NW_021025143.1:1383055-1394575 GCF_004153795.1 Camellia sinensis | reverse complement strand
GGAATGAACTGGACTGACTGTGATGGATTAACCGAATTGGGTTTGGAGTTATTGGAAACATAAGGCGAATTTGTACATTACTCCATTACAGTAGGCAGGGTTCTGAAGAATCATTCACATACTATTCATCAGTTTCAGTTCTCACAGATTCGATCATACTAGTATCAATACGGAAAACAGTCATACTGATTTCATATACTTCCAGATAGTGAGAGGTTTATAATCAAAACTAGTTTGCTGTCAACAAATCCCATCAGTCTGAAGTACGGTAATCGCCAAAACAATCATTCCCTAATCAACAAGTTCATAGTTATACGGGAATACCGGGTGATTAATCACATGGCATGTACCCAGTTTTCCCATATTGGAAGCAATCAGGTAATAGCTCTCAATAAGAGTTTTCTCAAGTCGATGAAAGTTCGACTAGGTCATTTCAGAGCAAGTTTCGCCAATCATAATAAGTAAGAGTTCGAAGCACAAGCATCAAACAGAAGTTCTATTAGTTACACAAAGGGTTTCATCAACCCACGGTTCTATCGATCAGATCAGGTAGCAGTTTCATTCTTATCATTCAGATGAGTACAGAAGTTCATACTCCAGTCATTTCAGTACATAGTCAGTAGTTTCGCAATTAGTCTGAGTCCATTTATTGTCAAACTTACATCAGGGTCTGTATCATTATAATTCATATCGAAGCAGTACAAATCATATACAACGTGTTCCTCCCATTAAGTTTACAGGCAATGCAGTTATCACATCGAGAGGTAAACATCACAGTCATATAGCAACTTCCAAATAAATCTTTCATATAGGCATATGGCATACAGTAATACTCAGCGAGATTCTCGACACATAATAGGGAGTTGCCCTACGAGGGTTCCAAATCAGTCATACAGTCACTAGAGCATAGGCTCGCAGGTCTATTCAACAGTCATGTCAATTTTCCACATCACGATTCACAGTCAAGAGTTTATTAGTCGGGTCTTATTCAGTCACACAATTCTGGAGTCATAGTCCCAAGGTTAAGTTATCAACAAATTATACACAATCAGTCCGAGCAAAGGTACAGTCATAATATTGCACTTCAGAGTCCACTAATATTCCCAATACGGATTCACAAGTTCAATGTACAATACAAAATAGTTTTCCCCAGATAGATAGTTAAGGTAGCAAGTCATAAGTCTACCCAGTCTAGTAACATCCTTAAGCAAAGGTATACGAACATGTACATGAGGTCCAAACAGTTTTCATAGCATAGGTAATTGTTAACATAAGGCGTTACGGTGTTGTACATAGTCCGCATCAAATAGTAAATCTCGAAAGATTCATTAACCACAGTCCATACCTGACAGTCCTAATAGTATTACAAGCATGGGAACATATGTACAGGTGAGTCTAAAATCAATTAGCATGTGAGCATTCGTTCGCAAATTCATACGAGTAGTTCATCTTTACAAGCTAATATGGTTCTTAATTTCAGAAGTCCCACACACAAACAGTTCACGTATATAATTCGAGTTCAAGGGTCGATCATTTATGATGTCCTCAATATATAACAGTTCAGTCGAATCATAGCTGTACAGATTTCTCGAATTACAGTCAGTCATAAGGTGTTCCCACGTTCAACAGTTCTAGCACAGTTCAAAAGGTCATGCTTAATAGTTCACATTCAGTTATTGCAATATGATACAAGGACCTAACTCAGTAAACTCTCGTTGGTCACAAGTCCTGACAATTCTCATAGTATAGGGTTCATAATTTCAGTAATTCAGTTGGTTCAGTCAGTATGTTCAAGTCTTTATCGGATTAAGGAATGTACGATTCCCACACAAATGTTCGTATAGGCAATTACACATAATTAAGGTAATACCGCGTCAGTCATTTCAGTGTTCCGAGCATTCTCTGGAACTAGGGTCTAGATTTAGACTCAATGTCGTTCGGTTGAGTTGTGGGCAAGATTTAGGCAAGTGTCCTTCCTGTCCACGTCTAAAGCGAGTTCGACAGGCGGTGGCAAGCCCCAATGTTATTCCCACAATCGGTACAGATAGGTATACATTGGTCAAGGCTATTGCCCGAGGTTTTCCATTCACAGTGGTCATTTTCACTTTCTGTTACTTCCGTTTCTTCTTTCTGATTCGGTGACATGTTGATTTGGATATTTCAATGCTGCTACGTTGTCTCAGGCATTAATACTCTATCCAGGCATCTACATGCTTTGTTGGGTTTTAGCACGTCAATTCAGTCAAACACATCCAGGTCACGCCCACCTTCAATTCTTTTTATTCTTTTGTAGACAGTAACTAACATGTGGGGTGCTATCGAATAGCTGGGTAAATTTTACCTGCTATTCGACCACAATCTTATCACCTTACTCAAGTTGTTCAACTCGGATACTTCCCTATCTTGGATGCATTGGGGAAAGTATTTTTCGAAGAACACTTCACCTATTTTCTCAGTTTCTAACCCAAGCCTCCAGTTTCAGTGGTTCGGTACTTCCCAGAAATTCGGTGGTTTCAGTTTGTTGGGTTTCTTGTATCAGTGTCATCATTCATATCAGTTGGTTCAGGCACTATGTCTGCCTTATTATCTCAGATTTTCGATTAAGGCTTTCAATCATTCATTCTAGCCTATTAATCCTCAGACAGAAGATTCAGTTTCGTTCACAATCCTCGCCCTTTCCCTTGTTTACACACAACAGGGTGATTATCAATCCAGGAGAGGTTCTTATGATTTCACGTTTTATTTCATATCAGACGTGTATGCTTTCAATTCAACTCAGGTACGGTCACATGACCCTTTACTACCACACGTCCATAATCACATAGATTCCATATTCGGCATTAACATTCACATTACATGTTATACCACTAACTTCTTTAAGTATGCATATAGGTTGCGTTCATTTCACCATAGACATACGGTAATCATAAGCATAGACAGTTGCATACTTAAACACATTAACACATTTATTCAAATCATGGCCACACACACTTCTCATGTTCATGCAATGCCCTAATACTTTTCTAGGACATCTATAGCTCACTTGGACACGTGTGTGCAGTATAACTCGTGGTTAAGTATCGCTCTGATACCACTCTGCACGACCCAAACCCGGCCTATGGGTTTAGCACCGTAACCGGCCAGTAATCCGAGATTACCGAAGGCCTGCCTAACAATAATCCAGTAAAACAGAGTACAGGGCCTGGCGGAAGCCAATACAGTAAATAAAAAATGTCCAATGAGCTGTGACAGTCTACACATACAGTACAATCATTCAGAACGGATCTAATCCCTATTAAACGTACAGTAACAGTCTATACAGTCTATACAGTAACAAAACAGTTACAGGGACAGACGGGGAATATTAAAACACCCCAAAGCCGAAGCTTGAACGGCTTAGAACCTCACAGTGAGGCACAATGGGTTGGCTGACAAAACAAAAGCTTGCCTGACGCTCAGCAGCGGTCCGGTGCCTGAACACCTACATATATATATGAGCAGTGAGCTAAAGCCCAGTGAATAACATAATACGTAAAGAGGTTTAGGTGAATGTCTTTTCAAATTTAAACAGTTCATTGATTCATATATCGGTCAGTCAGTTTGTGGCTCATATTGATGCCGTAACAATCATTTAGAAATCATAGTAATCGTACGTGGCACATCCGTTAGCATACTAGTAGCAGTGTCAGTACAGTAGCAGTAACGGTAACAACTATAGTAACACAGTACAGTAGCTCAGTAACAGATAGCAGTACAGTAGCAGTAACAGTAAACAGTACAGAGCAAGTACAGTAGCAGTAATCAGTACAGTAACAGTAGCAGTTTTAGAAAACAGTACAGTTCTTATGGATCAAGAGGTGTCTCGCACAGATCTAGAGGTGGCTCACTTGTAGCACTTAGTTCCGTGCAGCACTTTGCTCCAAGTTTCACAGATTATACAGTCATATGTGGTACATCCAATAGCTAAACAGTACGTAGGTTTAATCTTAATAGACCAAACAGTGAATGATGGCCATCATATCAGTAAACAGTAGTGGTTCCAACATGGGAACCGACAGAGATCTCTGTAACAGTAAGTCATAACAGTAGTTGCTAAGGATGCCACAATACAGTAGAATAAGGCATACATTCTTCATTAACAATACGTCAGAAACAGTTCAGTTAATTGTTCAGAAGATAATCATTTGAACATATCTTTACAAAATGTTACTCACAGAGTTCTGGGCTATAGTAAGCTAGAGCGTGTCTCCTCAGGTCAACCCTACACAGTAACAGATGAACACACACTAAGCTACACAGTTGGGAAAGATAATAACTTAACCCTAATGCCTCGGTGTGTTCTACATCTATATCCTCAAAAGATGTCTTAAACTAGGCCTAAAATGCATCTTGGCAGAATTTTCGAAAACAGAGTCCCGCTCGAGCAGTTTCCCGCTCGAGCGGCATGCACAAGGTCACGCTCGAGCGTAAACTTTGCTCGAAGCGACTGTAAAACGTGAAATCTGCGCTCGACCCCGCTCGAGCTTGAACACACGACTCCGCTCGAGCGCATCTCCGCTCGAGCGGACTGTAAAACATGTGCAAGATGCGGAGCTCGGATTTCCGACTCGAGCGCCCTTCCCCGCTCGAGCGGGAGTGCAAAATCTGGAAAACCCAGATTGCACCTCCAAGCTCAAATCAAGTTTAAATGCATCAAAACGATCCTCTTGGGCTAATTTCAGAAAACACTTCATAAACTTCAATTAAACATGATCAAAATCAATTTGAGAAATCAAAGCCCAAGGGTGTTTATTCAAACCCAATTTCAAACCAATTTCAAGAACATGAGAACATGCAAACATGCATGAATCTAACCAATTTCAAAGCTTCAATACTGCTCAAAGAGCCAATTCTTTTCAAAACATGATGATCATGACGTCTTAAAATAGTGAACATGCATGTAACATATTTGCCATGAAACAACTTCAAACATCTACAATACAAATGCATGCATGGAATGAGCTTCAATTCAACAATAGAACTAAAATGACTTAGTCTCAATTAGACATGAACCATGCATGAATAGCTAATATTCAAAACAAGAGGAGTAGTTATTCTACCTTAGGTCTTCAATGCAAGACTAGAAGCTCAAAATAGCAATCTACACTTCAATTTCTTCAAATTCTAAGCAATATTGAGCAAAAAGGATGAAGACACTCTCACTCCCTAATCTCCCTCTCTCTAGTCGGCTAAGGCAAGGAGAATGCTGAGCAAAGTGTTTGAGTCAAGTATAAGGCTCAAGAGTGCATAATAATGGCCACTAAGTGTCTAATGGTAATTAAGTCCAAAACTCGCAATCCATCAATATTTAATCTAATTTAATCATACTAATCAATTTTCTCAGTTTTCAGATAAATACACCATAAAATCACATTAATTATGAGGATCATAAAACACTAATCGGTTTCCGGTTCGGCCGCCGATAAGGCCTTCAATTCGCAATTTAAACATTAAAACATGAACAGATAGTTCAACAGTCAAACAGATAGACATGCATTTAAGCAGATACCGTCGATCGATCAGTTTCAGAATTCAGTTAGTCTCAGTTTAGCAGTAATCAGTGATAGTATCAGTAATCAATGGTCAATCAGTGATCAGTGATGAGGGTTGTTACAACTGATTTGCACGGACTGCAGATTGATGATGTATTAGTAGACACAGCACCAATCCAGATGAGAAAGTCTGTTGTTTTTAACCTTCCTTTCCAAGCAAGCCAACCAAAAAATTGAACTCTGGGGGAAATGAATTTGACCCAAATCCTTTTACTTATTGATCTGAGGCTACCAAAGCCACTTGCCATAAAATTATAAACAGAATCAACTGAAAAAATTCCAGATTTTGACACATCTCAAACTAGAGTATCATCTATGGATGGCCTCATAACAAGACCTGCCCCTAACTAGCATACCAATCTGGTGGCTGGTGGCCTCCACTCTTTTCTAATCATATAATTCCCTTCTGAACTGAAACGACCACTCACCAGTTTCCTCATTCCTTTGCACCATTACATATAGAGACTCCCTTATTCACTATCAATCTATACAAGAGTGGGAATTCATCTTTGAGACATAAGTTATCACACCATTTATCAACCCAAAAAATCACTCTATGTCCATTACCCACTTTCACCTTACAATTTTCCAGATAAAAGTTCAACAGTCTGCTACTCTGTTCAGTTCCTGAAACTATATCCTTCCAGAGTTTAAAGCCCCTGCTTATACGGCTAGATGAAGGCCACCAATTCCCCTCCACTAACCTATATTTACTACAAATGATTCTTCTCCAGAATGCTTTGCTCTCCACCCCGAACCTCCACCACTATTTCAATAAAAGGCAATCATTGACCTCTTTAACTCTCCTCACCCCCAATCCCCTTTGCTCAACCGGTTGGGAAACTTCCTTCCATTTTACAAGGTGGACCTTCTTTCTTACCTCAGACCCTCCCCAAAGGAATGAGGCCTGAAGGTTATCCAGTTCTCTACCAACCCCCTAAGGCAATTTATACAAAGACATAGTATATAGGCAATGAAGAAAGAACAAATTTGATTAAAGTAAGCCTCCCTGCAAATGAAAGTAATTTCCTTTTCCAACCTGCCAATTTGCTTCTAACTTTATCCAACGCAGGTCTCCAAAATGCTTTTTTATTAGGGTTGGCCCCCATAGGTAGACCTAAGTAGTGAAAAGGTAGACTTTTAACTTTGCAATTTAGCACTAATGCACACTCATTCAATTCTTCAATTGGAACACCCACTCCACTAACTACGCTTTTATGGTAGTTTATCCTCAATCCAGATAGCATCTCAAAACACCAAAGAATCCTCTTCACATTGCTAACTTCGAATTTATTAGCTTCACACAATATTAAAGTATCATATACAAACTGAAGGTGAGTAAGAACTACCCCACCTGAGCCAATCTGCAACCCTGATATCAACTCCAAATCCAAGGCTCTAGACATTTGTAACGACCCCATCACGTATAATGATGAGTACTTGATTAATTAAGAAGATTTGAAATTTAATTGCCGAGTATTATAATTTAATTTGGGATTTGTGAGAATTGTAGAATCTGACTCGTATATGATTCTATTAAAGATTTGTTTGGGATTAGAAATTAAGGGTCCAAATGACTTAAGGAAGTGAAGTTAAGAAGTTGAATCAATTTAATCTTAATTATGTACCCATTTGAGAGTTTAATTAAATATTCGTTTCAGTTTAGTAAAATTGAGATTCAATTAATTAGATCCTAATTGGAGTTAATCAAGTTAATTAAATTATGAAGATTGAGAATTGTAATTATTACGAATTAAATTTATTTATGGGGTGTCTAATTTGAATATGTAATTTAATTGACGGAAATTTTGAGTGCGATCAGAAATTGAAGGATTAAATGATCTAAAAAACCAAAATTAAGGATGGAAATGAGTTTAATTTAATAATTGGAGCCTTTTGAGATGTTGATTAAAAATCTGATTCAGATTGATAAATTTAAATATAATGAATTGGGTCTTAATAGAAGTCAAACTGATTAAACTATGTGAAATTTGTAATTAGTTACGATTGATTAAATTATATGCTAATTGAAATTATTAAGATTATGTTTTAATTATAATTAGTTAAGGCTAAGTGAAGTTAATTAAGTTAACACATAAATTAGTATAAGAAAAGCTAATTCTAGAGCCTTCTAAGTATGTGCACGTGTATATGAAATAAAGGAAAAGAATGTAATGTTCATCTGGGCTCAAGGAATTCAACACATAGAGTTAAAGAGAGGGAGAGAGAACCGTACGGAAGAAAGAGGAAGGCAAGGGGAATAAAAAAATGAGTGTAATGCATTGAAGCTAGGGTTGAGTAAGGAATTCGTGAAATTCGTAATTCGATTCAGTTCAGTCCAATTTGATAAGTTTGGATTGGTTTTTTGAATCCGCGGTTCAGTTCCGGATTGAAGAATTAAAAATCCGTAGTTCACGGATTGGTTCCGGATTGGAACCGATCCGAACCGTATACAGATAGTCTATATTTTTATTATACATCCTCCCCCATAGTATCTTCTCTTATTCTATATGAAATCTAAACTCAAACTTAAAACCGTATAATATCTTATTTTATTACTTTTGTTTGTATTTTCTTATGGTTGTTTAAATTCAAGAACAGTATGTCACTATTATAGAAAAACATGTTGCTATTATGGAACTGATATAGCGCTATGTTTATATTTTTATGAAATTAAAGTGTTATATATATATATTTGTTATTTAATTATGTGAATCCATGGTCCTAAACCGATCCAATCCGTATTTAAATGGATTGGTTCAGATTGGTTCCATGATTTAAACGGATTGGATTGGTTCCAATTTTTCAGGAACCGTAGATAACGGATTGGTCCTGATTTTACCCCAATCCGATCCAATCTGGACCATGCTCACCCCTAATTGAAGCTATTCACCATCTGTTTTGGCTGGAGCATGAACGGCAGAGAGAGAGGGAGAGCACGGCTGAGAAATTGAGAGACCAAGAGGTAAGAAGAAAGCCTTGTGGGTTATCAAGACTTAAGCTAAAAATTATGGAAAATTCATTCTAAGGTTAGAAATTTCATCCTCTTTCTAGTGTTGTTTATTAAATCTAGACAAAAATTTATTCAAGGTGAATTCTGAGAAGATTAAAAATAAATCTTTGTAAATCAATTATAAATTGTTAAGATTTGGGTTTGTATGTAAAATCAAGTTAGGACCAAGAATATGAACTATGATTTCTTAAATTTGTTAAACTTGGGTTTAATTTCATATAAATAGAAGAAGTTAGCAAGATGATGAATTCATGTAGTTATGTTCAATTTATTGAAATCAATTTAGAATTAATTATTTTGCATTTAATTTTTGTAATCTTGCATGAATTGGGCCTTATTTCTACATGCATGTAATTTGGAAGAATTAAAGAATAAATATGGGTTTTGATCTTACTTATTAACCCATGCATGTAAGGTAATATAAGAGTTTGACTCAAATTAAACATGTTTTGGAACATCCATGACTATGAATTAAATTGAGGTTAAAATAAATTGAGTTAAGCTCGAGATTAAGGAAATGAGCTTAGGAAAATTTATCAAGTAAGTTTAATTTGTGTTATTCCTCATGAATTTGGACTTCATCTTTGCATGCAATGAATCTTTGAGAAAGTTACAGAATTAATTTCATGTTTGGGTACAAGGAGAGCAAGTTTTGGAAAATTAATTGTTTTTATTTGATTTTGTAGTATTTTCTTGTAGGGTATGGCTTCTGTCCAGTCCGGGATCGGACTAGACCGTGCTGTTGGGCCTGTGGGAGCCCACCATGGATCCCGTTTTGATAATGAATCGTTGAATGTGTAGAACTCGTCGAGTACTATATGCCTGTAGACGTCCCCGAACGCTCCCGGGAGGAACGAGCTCCCGTTCTGTTCATTTTGGGGTCACTACAGCTCAGGACTCTCAAATTTGTCACGGTTCTAAGTCTGAACCAAAGAGTCCAAATCCGGCAAATCGTTTTGAGAAAAAAAGAAAAATTTTTTTTGAAAGAAGTACCAAACATGGACTGCTTTGCCAGATACAGAGTCGCCACCTAAATGTTTTTTAATGGGAAATTTAGGAAACCCTGACTCGGTGCCAAAGGCCACGTGTCCGTCATCACCAAAGTTGCCTCGGCTCGGGAACTTGGGTACGATTGGAGAAGGTCACTTCGTGAGCACCCCCGTTCGCCCGATCAAAGATCGGCCTCTACTAACCATGATATATATTTTCAAAAACATTGTATGTTCTTATTCCGGTTTATTAGCCTAGGTTACTATGTGATGCGCACAGCATACAAGTATAGACTGGATCGCCCGAATTAGAACAAAACATTTCATGTTTGTTTTTGTTTGAAAATGGTTTGGTGGTGCTACTCGCAAGTAGGCTAAGTCATGGATTTGCCACCCTCGGGTGGGCTTAGAAAACAATGGTTTTGCCACTATCTAGTGGGCTTAAAACTCACAGTCAATGATTTGTTCCAATTTAAAAAACCCAACCTTCACCCACAGGCATTTAAGCAGTTATATCACATAAGCATTTAGCCTCATGGTAAGCATGCTATCATGGCATTCACTCATACGCATGCAAGGATGCTAAAGCATAAAGCTCACCGGGTACTCCAAGCCAAAACAAAAACTCATTAGAAATCATGCATGAATCCTAAGTATACAGAAATGCCTAATGCAACACATGCAAAATGCAACTATAGCAGGCTCGACTATTCTAAACATGGCATATGGAATGCTACAGCTAACATGTATTCAATTTGGAATTGAAAGTACAATGCAGTTAGTATGATGCGCCGAGCCCGGTGCATGCAATACAGATGAACGAATGCAAACATGCTGTCATACTGTATGCTAATTTAAACATGCCCTAATCTAACCATCAAAAGCGGATAAATAAAAGGGAGAAAGACGTGGGCTTCCCGAACCACATTGGCCTCTGCCCCAGTTGGCAACTCTACCATTGGCTTGGCCTAATTTGTCGACACAATATAACCGCACAGATTGTATGCTTCCTTAGTTAAGCTCTTAGATCCCTCAGGTTCTAAACCAACGTTCTCATTCTCCTCCGAGGTCACCCCAGCTTTGTCTTCAATAGTCACCACCACTGGCTTGGGAGGGTTAATGATGTGCTCATCATGTACAAGTCTGTGCATTCTGGGATGAACAACGCCGGCTTAGGTAGGTGGGAAGGAGTAATGTATATGCTAGGTTCGTACGGGACGGCCATGGTTTGGATCAGGTTTACTTGCCTGGGTGGAGGAGAGGGGTTGTTATGTGGTGGGAGAGGATTAGTGGTGACATTTGGCTTCTCGGGGGGTGCAATCACCTTATTGTCAATGAGATCCTAGATCTCATGACGAAGTCTGAAGCACAAATCAGTATCATGCCCATGCTGCTGATGAAAGGGACAATACTTGGGTGGGTTATGTGAGGGAGGGAGGTTATTTGGTAGTGGGCGTGGTTCTAGGGGCTTCAGATGCCCTTTTCTCATCAAAAGCCCCAAGGCATTAGATAGAGGCATGTAAAGTGGGGTGAAGGTCCTCTGGCCCCGGGGTGGGTATTTTGCTGGTTGGGAGGTGGCTCCAAATGAGCCGATGAAGGGTGTAGCTATTTTTGGAGTGGTGGTGGTGACCATGCCCACGTCAGAAGTCCTTGCAGCTGCATTGCTACTTGTAGCTGCATTCGAACTGCGGGTAAAGGCCCTCTTAGGCTGCTCCTTTTCCTGGTCGATCAGACCTTGCTTCATAGCATCTTCTATCTGTACCCCAATCTCGTGGAGATCCGCAAAGGTGGGGAGGGGTAAGACAATCATCTTTTGCATCAGTTTGGACTGTAGGTTGCGAGCAACCATTCTTATCTTATCCTTTTCGAGTGGTCGAGTTGTCATCATGGAGGCCTTGGCCCTCCATCGAGTGACAAAGTCAGAAAA
>NW_021025143.1:1352709-1363497 GCF_004153795.1 Camellia sinensis | reverse complement strand
AATTAAAAAAAATAATAATAATAAATAAATAATAAAAAATAAAAAGAAGAAGAAAAAGAAAAAGAAAAAGAACAAGAAAAGCTCCAAGCCCATCTCCTAAGATCATTGCCTAAAAGATGATCCTTTTCTAAAATCAAATATAGAGAAACAGTTTGTTAACCTTGCAATTTATTTGTCTATTTTCTAAAATCTCCAAACTAATTTATAAGTTTCTTAAAATAAATTCAAAATACAAATTCCAAAAATTAAAGAATTTTTGCTTATGTCCATATGAAAAAAAAAATTAAAGAAAATGTTATAGGCCCCAAATTTTTTACCAAATAAATGACTAAATTGCTCGTATGGGTGTAGGGTCCACAAAATTGCGAACCCCACACTCATGTAAGACATTTGGTCATTTATTTTGTAAAAAAATTGATATTCCTAACATTACTCAAAAATTAAATATTCCAAATCATCATAATTAATTTTCCTTCTACTTTTATATTCCCCATGCAAGTTGAGGAAGTTAAAATCATTTATTGTTTTCTTAACATGTACCCTATAATCATTCATAGTTTACGCTAAAATTATTGTACAAGAACTACGGCCTCATTTGAAAACTTTGCTTTTTTGTTAAAAGAACAAAAAAAACTATTTAAAAATTCAAATCACACACAGCAGTCATTGATGTTTTTTCATACAACCAAAAAAAATAAATCCCAAACACAAATTAATTTTCCTAAAAAAGACAAAATCTAAAAAAATAACTAAAAAAATCAAACCCCAAACAAGACCTAAATAGTCTAAGGTACTCCATAAGAATGCCCACTGCAATAGATTAAATTTTTTTTTTTTTTATTAGTGAAGAAAAAATTTATTAATGAAATCATAGTACAAGACAAGTGACATATCAATAAAGAGTGAGTGTAAAGAATATCAAAACGAAACTAAATGATCGTAATTAGATTGGCACTGAGAAGCCAACCCACTCATTTGCTAACACAACACAAAGTTGGTGAGAAGCCAGTGAAAAACAAAAAATAGAACAAATATAAACAGCTTTGTTACAAGGAGCCATAGGTTGCTTAGAAGTGAAATATAAACGGAAAAGTTATAAATAATTTGCATATAGAATGGTATAATTACATTGGACTTGTCATTTTACAATAAAGTGTGCATTAAATGATATTTAATTAAAAAAAATATTACTAATATATTATTTTAGCAAAAAATTTTGTAAAAAATCTCTGTAACAATAATGTTTTCCATTATGTGTTTATGGTGGTGTTTGGGAAGAAAGTTCCCAAATTTTTTTCTCATTTTTTCCACTAAAAGACAAAAGTTTTGCAAAACCAAAAAAAACACATCCAAACAAAATATCACATCCAACCCCATAATCATTTCACTTTTTCTCTCACAAACATCACATTCAACCACATAAAAATCCAACTATCTTCCCAAACACCAAAAATTTTTTATCTCATAAAAACCTACATCTACTAAAATTTACATAAAAACTCACTTCCCAAACACCATCTATGTCACCAATTATTCTTGTCATGTCTTACTGGCCTCTAATTACATGATTTTTTTTTAATTTAATTTAAAATTACAGAAGTGGTAAATGATAGACATGGTTAATTGCATATATCACACGTATTATGTGTGCAATATTGGATTTATGTTTCGGTCAACAGCATAGGTAAATTGAAAAATTGACAGCCCTAACAAATCATTTAAATATTTCTTTAATTAAAAAATAGAATAAATTGAACTGGTCTACTTCGGTCCTCAAGCATGCTAATTTTATTTTTTTTTCTTTATTTTTTTTGAACTATTGATAGAGCATAATACATATCAACTGTTCAACTATTAAGTGCAAAATTATTTTAGTTGTTTTCTACCTAAAAAATTGTTCCATTCATTAATATGTGCCCTATTATCATATAATTTTCAAACATAACTTTAAAAACAATATTTTTTTTATTCACAAAACACACTAAACATGCTTATATTTATTTTTGATAAAAAAAAAGAAAAGAAAAAGAAAATGCATTATATATTTAGTAAACACATGTGTTTATAAAGGGTTAATTACACTTTGCACTCCCGCACTTTGCACTAAATCTCACTTTGGCCCCTACACGTGAAATTATGACAATTAACCCCCTACACTTTTGGTCAAATCTCATTTTGGTCCCTACACATGAAATCGTGACAATCAATCCCTGCACTTTTACTCAAATTTCAGGTCCCTACACAAATGCCAATATCTCTCTTCTGTTGTTTCATTTTTAAATCCTTAACAAAATATAATCATATGATAAAAATGTGACTACGAAATGAGGGTAAGAGAGGAAAATCATCCATTTTTCCCACCAATACACTTTGTCCTATGTGATAAACACATGAGAGTTATATAACACAATATATATATATATATATATATGGTAAAAATTGGGACGAAAAGACAAGAAAGTAGAGCTTTTGAAATAATAATAAAAAATGCAACAAAAAAATCAAAGAGAAATAAAGATGAATAGATAGAAGATTGTGTTACCATAAATAATAGAGTTTCGTAATTCCAATTTATGCAAAATCCTAGTTCATCTTCTTAATTGTTCACAATCTGCATTTTATTTTAACCTAGTACAGTCATATTTTGACCTAATACAGTCATATTTTGATATAAATTTTGGGATAAAATGTGTATTGGTAAAAAATGAAGATGTTTCCTTTTTTAACCCTCATGTTGTAGTCACATGACTAGATTCTGTTAAAGATTTAAACAATTAAATAACAAAAATGGGACATTGACACTTGTGTAGGGACCAAAATGAGATTTTACCCAAAGTATAAGGTTGAATGTCATAATTTCATGTGTAGGGACCAAAATGAGATTTGACCAGAAATGCAAGAGGTTGACTGTTATAATTTCATATGTAGAGACCGAAATAAGATTTAATGTAAAGTGTAGGATGCATAGTGTAAAACAAGTAAGGAAGTGACCAGAGAGGATCAAGGCATAAGGTGACTCCCCTGCGGTGGCAGGTGTGCGGTCTAGATGAAGTTAGGGGTCACCAGCAGTAGGTGATGGACGGAGGAGATGGGAAGGAGAAAGGAATGAAAACTTATTTATAAACAATTGAAAACAACTTTTGCTTTATTTTGTAGCTAGGCTAGCCAAATTAGCCATTACCCTTGATATATGATTAAAATACAAATTACTTTATATGATTATAAAAGGTACATTCCATTTTTGAAAATTTTAATTTCATAACAAATGACTCTTTTATATTAATAAATCATCAAGTTAATTAATAATTTTTAATGATGTCAAAATTTTATTTCAATTAATAATTTAAATAATTTAATTATTGTATAAGAGAGCAATTAAGAATTTTATTTTTTTAATTGATCTTGTTAAATAAAAAATCTTGGCAATCGTTTTACAAATCATAAGAAGCAATCCATAGTTTAAGCAAACTTTAGGAGGTGTATATGTAATTTGCTCTAAAAAATAATCAATCATTAATTAAGTTTAAACCGTAGATGATACATGAATTTTTTTGTGAGAAGAAAAATGTTATAAATTTCAAATTTTTTACCAAATAAATAATCAAATGTCTCACATTGAGATATGATTCATAAAATTGCGGATCTTGCACTCATATAAGATATTTGATCATTTATTTAATAAAAAATTTGATATCTTGAACCTTTCCTTTGTGACAAAAGCTTTATATGTAGCCCTTATAAAAACATGACCACGTCTTGCATAGTTT
Source organism: Camellia sinensis (assembly GCF_004153795.1). Classification (NCBI taxonomy): domain Eukaryota; kingdom Viridiplantae; phylum Streptophyta; class Magnoliopsida; order Ericales; family Theaceae; genus Camellia; species Camellia sinensis. The sequence goes on along the minus strand of NW_021025143.1, from coordinate 1,359,730 downwards.
TAAACGAAAGCTTGTTGGCACCTTGCTGGCTCATTAATAACTAATGGAAAATCATAAATAACTCAAACAAGTCACTCTTGAGATTTGTTTTTAACCAAATAAATAAATTGGGTCTCGTCTTGCATAGTTGAAAACGAAAGCTTCTTGGCACTTTGCTGGCTCATTAATAACTAATGGAAAATCATAAATAACTCAAACAAGTCACTCTTGAGATTCGTTTTTAACCAAATAAATAAATTGGGTGTCGCTAATAAGTGTCCTTACGTACAAATAAAAGATAATAGAGCACAATATACTCTTAACTAAGTTCAATACATTTAATTTAAATCAATATATTTTTTATTATTTTTACATATTTTTAAAAGACTTTTTACACACTCCCTAACATTAAACAATGACTGTGAGACACTTGTTAGCATTTACCATAAATAAATAATAACAAATAACTTAGAAATCAAGATTATTCTCTTTGGTGAACACTTAAAAAATAGAGATAAGAATGTAACTACTCATTCAATAATGAGCATAAGACCATAAAAAAATATTATTAAGTTATTTATTGTATAAGTTTTAAATTAATCAGTGACTAACAATTCAATATATTATCAAAGAAGGTGATATGTTATTTTTTAAGTTCATCATCTAGTAAAAAATTAAGATAGGAAACTCTATTCATAGAAAAAGCACTACAAGGATAATATGACAATGTTATTTTTGTAAATAAAAATCATATTTATAAATATTTTATTTTTATATAATTTTTAATTTTTTTTTTTTTTTACTTTATAGTATTACTCTTTTAAATAAGTAGGTCATTAATTAATAATTCAACACTAACGAACTAATAAAAATGATAACTTATACAAACAAGCCACCATTTGAGATGGGTTGGTAACACAAATAATAATAATAATAATAAATCACTTAGAAAAATCAACATTATTCCTTTTGGTGAATACTTTAACAAATAAAAGAATTCAAGATATTATGTAACAACTTATTCGAATTATGTCGTTAATGAACAATAATATTTTATTAACAAAGATCTAAGAGATATCTGATGGGTGTTGGGAGGTTGAAATGGTCGGATGGCGATGAGTTTCAAACTAAACAACTTGACAATTTGAACATTCCTTCATTAACTTAAAGATTTGCTTGCTTTACAAGTTACAATTCTTTGTGTTCCAAATTATTCCTAGTTATCTAGTTAGCAAGGTTGGTGGGCTTGACATTATTGGCCTCTTATAGCCGTTGCATGGAGAATGCTTCGTTTTTTTTTTTCGATTCTCTACTTTATTTATGGTACAACACTTATTCAGTTATTTTTTAAAAATAAAAACAAAAAAATAGTCAATCACACTTTCAATATATATGTGTATATATATATATTTTTTTTTTTGATTGGCAAAAGAAATCTTTATTGATGGAAGCGTACGAAGTATGATACAATACATCAATAAAGAAGAGTTCGGAGATAATACAAAGCTCCAAGCGCTAGTTGGTGAGAGACCAACAAATCAGCAAAACCAACAGCGAGAAAAGAAAAAGCAATCACACTATCAATATATAAAAATCAAGTTAAGGAAAAATTATTGCATATGTTTGCCACATATCCTACGTGGTATGTTTTTGTAATTCTATTAGTTATATATCCATTAATTTTTATTTTTTCTCCTGTGTATTACATAATATAACCAATAGAATTGGAATGGCACATAACCTAGTTTGTCACACCCCTAAACCCGCCCCTAGAAGTTTGGGCATGACCAACTCGCTAACAGTTGCCAAAACTCAATAATTATACAGTATAGGGCTTGAACAGAAGCAATCATCAACTTGAAATAATATCCATTGAGCTAACGTCTACATGCCAGTATTACAGAATAACTCATAGCATGAATCTATACATAATAAAGCACACTCAGAAGCGATAGCTATATACATGCATATACATACAGTCCCAGCCCTACAACTGGGGTATAATCAAGAGATTAACAGTGGAGGGTATACATGCTTAACGATACTTGGCAAAAGTCCAAGCCAAAGCTACGTGTAGACACCCCATTTTTGACCGACCTTAAGACTCAGACGTCACTAACTGAGCGCTCGGTAATGTTGCATATTGCGCTCGTTCTGAGGTTGTGGAGTCTCGGCTGCGAGCCTTGCCTCCGGACTTCGGAGCTCTTTTGTGCTTTGCCTCGGTTTGCGAACCAGGTCCTGTTTTCTCTGTTTTCTCTTCCCGAAGGGAGGGAGAGGTCTCGTAGACCATCTCTCAGTGGTCCAGGCAACGTTTCGTGGTCATAGGCCATTTTTCCCATTTGGAGCCCAGTTTCCGATTTTCGGAGCCGTCGGCCGTGTGCCTCGGTTCGAGACCGCTTAACTACCTCCGTTTGCTCCGGTTTTTGGCACACACCTTGCTTCCTCCTTTTTGAGGGACACTGTGGCCCGGGAGACCACCTTCGTGGTCATACACCACTTCCGGTGTTATGCCCAGGAGACCACCTTCGTGGTCATACGCCACTTCCGGTGCCTAACAGCCTGCTTTCGGGGCCCTGAACCGCGCGTTTTGGCCCCCGAACCTTCGTTTTGCATCCGTTTTGGTCCATTTTTGTAGAGACCTTATTTTCATTGTTAGGAAGATGGTAGGATGGTGGGAGGCCACCTTTTCCCCTGAAAACCAGTTTTCTCATTTTCTCTCTTCAAAAGCCAGTTTTTCTGACAGAAAGTTGGTTTTTTTCACTTTTGAGCCACAATTTCTGGTTTTTCACACCATCATTGTGTTGTGTTCATCTGGGAGGCCACCAATATGGGTAGGCCGACCAGTAATTCTTCTTGACCCTTTTGAACCCCTCTAAAAACCTGGTTTTTCTCTCTCTTGGGTCACATTTTATGGTTTTTCACCACACAACTGTATTCTACTCATCTGGGAGGCCACCTTTCTGGGGAGGCCAACCAGCTTTTTTGGTTGACCCTTTTGACCCCTGGTCGGCCGACCAGGGAGAGTGGCCGGCCGGCCACCTTAGCTGGTCGGCCAGCTTTCTGCTTTTTGCTCTTCGCTGTGCCAGCTGTTTTGCACTTGACCCACTGTCCGAGGGTTTTGTCCCTGTAGACACCCCATTTTTTACCGACCTTAAGACTCAGACGTCACCGATTGAGCGCTTGGTGATGTTGCATATTGTGTTCGTTCTGAGGTTGCGGAGTCTCGGCTGCGAGCCTTGCCCCAAGACTTCGGGCCTCTTTTGTGCTTTGCCTCGGTTTGCGAACCAGGTCCTATTTTCTTTTTTTTCTCTTCCCGAAGGGAGGGAGAGGTCTCGTAGATCATCTCTCAGTAGCCGTAGGCTACGTTTCGTGGTCGTAGGCCATTTTTCCCGTTTGGAGCCCGGTTTCCGATTTTTCGAAGCCGTCAGCCGTGTGCCTCAGTTCGAGACCGCTTAACCACCCCCGTCTGCTCCGGTTTTTGGCATACACCTTATTTTCTTCCTTTTGAGGGACACTGTGGTCTGAAAGACCAACTTCATGGTCGAACGCCACTTCCGGTGCCTAACAGCCTGTTTTCGGGGCCCCGGGCCGCACGTTTCGGTCCCCGAACCTCCGTTTTGCATCCGTTTCGGTTCATTTTTGGTGGAGACCTTATTTTCATTGTTAGAAAGCTTGTAGGAGGGTGGGAGGCCAGCAATTTTTCTAAAAAGCTAGTTTTATTTCTTCATCGCTCTCTGTTGCCCGTTTTCCTCACTAGAAAGCTAATGTTAACCACTCCCGGGCCCCTTTCTTTAGCCCTAAACCCCATATTTGTGTTGTACACACCTGGGAGGCCACCAATATGAATAGGTCAGCCAGTAATTGTCTCTGACCCTTTTGAACCCCTCTAAAAAGTTGGCTTTTCTCTCTCCTGGTTCACATTTTCTGAGTTTTGACCACATATTTGTGTTGTGCACACATGGGAGGCCACCCTTTTGGGGTGGCCGGCCAGCAATTTTGATTGACCCTTGGCCGGCCGGCCACTTGAACCTTTTGAACCTGGCCGGCCATGATCCTCTCTCCAAGTGTATTCCAGCTGTGCCAGCTGTTTTTTCCCAGATTCTGTATTCGAGGGGCTGCCTTTTGGGGGGAAAATTTGAATTTGTTTTTCCCCCCCCTTTTCCCTTGGCCTCTCCTCTATAAAGCCAGCACCCCAGCTCCATTTTGAAGGGTGACAAAAAACCAGCTGATGCATTGATACATACACCCTCTATATCTCTCATTCAACCCTCCAAACCCTAAGGTTCATGCCCCCTTTACACACCACCTCCAAGCCTACAACCTCCACACTCCATTCCAGCAACTTGAGGCTGTTTTTCAGAGGTTAGGAGCACCTTTCCTTGGTCCGAAAGCTGCTAAAGACTTGTACTACAAGGGTGAGTCCTCTTCTCCCTCTTTCTTGCCTTATTTTGTTCTATATCTTAGCCCCTTTAGCTTACATTTTTGAGCTCCAACCTAAACTATAAATAGTCATATTCTGAGCTCCTCTTTATGTTTGATCCAGGACTTTTTTCTGTTTGAGGTCTTCTCCTTACCCTTTGTGTTTAATCTCTCTTTTAGGCCTATATTTGCATGGTATTTTAGTCTTATTTGTGAGCTGTTTTGGATTTGTTCATAAACTGTAAAATGTCTTGTTTTGAGCCCCTCTTCAACTTTGTTGAAGGGTTCTCCTCTGTTTGAGGCCAGCTTCTACCACTTGTCTCTTTATCCCTCTCTTAGGCCTTTTTCTTGCATGTTGTTTTAGCCTCACTTGTGTTTATTTTCAAGACTTGATATAAACTGTAAAGTGCCTTGTTTTGAGCCTCTCTTTAACTTTGTTGAAGGGCTCTCCTCTGTTTGGAGCCAGCTGCTGTCCCTTGTCTCTAATCTCTCTTTTAGGGCCATTTTTGCATAATAGATTAGCCCTATTTGTGTTCACTTTTGAGATTTGTTATAAAATGAAAAGAGTCTCCTTTTGACATCATCTTCATGTTTTATTAAGGGAATTTTCTTGTTTGAGGTCATATGCTTCCTTGTATGCTTGATTGTCCCTTATTTTGAGCCTTACACCTAAGCTCTTGTTGCATGCTTGGTTTGGCCTTCTAGCCACTGAAATCCAATGGATTTTCAGTGGCTAGCACCCTATTTTGAGCCTCCAAATCAGAGGGGGGTGACCCCCTCTCACCTTGACTTGTTTGGTGGTCATTTTTGGCCTTCCAAATAGACCCTATCTTGCATGCTTTGAGGTCACTTTCCAAGGTCAATTTGGTGAGTTCTAAGACTACCATATTTTATTTTCGTAATTGCTTATGCCATGCTAAGTGTCCACCTTGTATGTGTTTAATAATCCATTGCACGGCCCTCTAAAGGAGCTCATCATTTTTGCATGTATTGGTTGCATCTCCATGGTTATTTGGGCATATTTTCACATGTTTTATTCACTGATTTTTTCTGGTTTGGTAAGATTCCATGTGCATCCTATACTTGCCATATAACTCATGTTTGCTAGTCAAAGTTGCATGCCACTTTAGTCCATCTTGCTAGCATCTTTTGGCCATGCTTTGAACTGGAAATGTTCATATTTTGGGACTCCCTTGGCTCTGTCTTTAGACTTCATGATCAAATAATGCATACTTTGTATAGCTATAAGTCATTCCATGTGCGCAGTTTCGAGTTTCGGGGTTCATCTCATGCACCGGGTGCCTTTTTTCCATGTTTCGGGGCTGTTTAGCATCCTATTTCAGTGCTGGAATTTGTGAGTTTGTATGCCATCTTGCATCCCTTGCCATGCCTTGTTAGAATCGCATGTTATGCCTAGGATCAGTCCTCAGTTTGCGTGTATGTGTGCACGCATTTCGATAGTTCCATTCTCACCTAATGGCTACTGATGTGAGTGTGGCTGAGGTCCACTCATGTTGGTTTAAGTCCATCGTGCATGGTGTATGCCATTTCATTTCGCAGCATTGTGTATGCTAGGTTGTATGTTAGAGCATTGTGTGTGCCTCGTTACATCGTGCATTGTGTATGCTATTTCATAACATTGTGTATGCTAGGATGCATGTTAGGATCGCATTCATGCATGTCATGCATATGGCATAGTGCTTGGGATAGGAGTTAGCCCAAGCACAGGAAACGAGGGACGTTTCGTACTATGAGTGACGGAACGTGTCTCAATTCCCTGTCGCCGACACTCCGGATTACCCATGATGGAGTTTAGGCCTTGTTGTGTCCATATGTGCATTCATTTCATATTGAGTCATGCAAATCGACTCCTCGGCCATCATGCATCGAGATGCGTGATTGGTGGCACAAGGATCGAGGACTACACTCCCTGAAGAGTAGTCATGCATACATATGTGAAAATACTTTGCCATGCCCCTGTGTTGCTCTCTGTTGCAGCAAATCAGAAATCAACAGCCTTCCGGAGCTTGGCACGTATCCCGAGAATAATTGCAAATAGAGGCGAACTGGGGCATCGCAAAGGATTTCCGCGCAAGGTAACTCGAGCATGCATCATCCATCATTCGGAACAGAGCTGAGGTGGTCCATGGATTTGTGTGCAATTTACTGCTTTCCTAGATTAATTTGCTAATTAATTAGGATTTTGTACTTATTCGGAGTGTACTATTTATTCGGGACTGTATATTATTTATTCGGACCCTCCGAGTGAGGACACAACTGTATTAAGTGTGCATGTGTGTGATGTATGTCTTCCAACCCCACGTCTTTCTCCCTTTTATTTACTTGCTTATGATGGTCAGATTAGGGCATGTTTCAATTAGCATACAGTATGATAGCATGTTTGCATTCATTCATCTGTTTTGCATGCACCGGGCTCGGCGCATCATACTAACTGCATTTGTATTTCAATTCCAAGTTGAATACGTGTTAGCTGTAGCATTCCATATGCCATGTTTAGAATAGCCGAGCCTATTATAGTTGCATTTTTGCATGTGTTGCATTAGGCATTTCCGTATAATTAGGATCATGCATAGATTTCTAACTAGCTTCTATTTTGGCTTAG
>NW_021025143.1:1282879-1343285 GCF_004153795.1 Camellia sinensis | reverse complement strand
ATCAAAGTTGCTTTTTATTACATTCATAAAGAAAACTTGGAAGTACTAATAAAGCAATAAATCCGGGGCATAGTCAAGTCAGGTGTCCCTACGCCCCCTTCCAGAGCTGGTCGAAGCTTTTGATACCGAGCTGGGCCCAATCTGTGCCTCTTCATTGAGCCAATCCAAGCACTCGTAAGACAAAGTATAACTGAAAGTCGGAGCAGGGGCCAGGAGTTCTCTCGTCCTCCATGCCGTGGCATATCGGGCAAGCTGTGCACCTCGAACCGGGAATGAAGCCGGATACTCTATCCCCTCTAGTGGACAACTCTGATCATGACCGAACTGGGGCTGGAACCGGAACGGAAAATAGAATACACAGTGAGTCAGACCAATCAATTGGATCCCAGTCTGCCGAGACATGCTATAGCTCACTCCCGGGAGATTGAGCCAAGGGCAGCGCCAAGCGATGCGATCTGCAGACAAATTGCACATCTAGTCGAACCACCATCCCTTATCAAGGGCATCGACTAGGCGTTGTCGAAAGAAGTAGCCGCGAGCTGAGTAGGCTGGGCAAGAGTCCACAACCTGCAATTTATCCATCAACCATACTTGGGGAGGGATGAAAAATGAGAGAATGAAGAATAGAGAGATGTACGATGGGAGAAAAGTAAGACGAGGGTTTTGTGAGAAAAACCGAGCCTGAGGGCCGAGTGATGTGAGCAATACATATGTGAGATTGGGTGGGAAACATTGCCTGCAGCAGTAGTGGACTCCCCGCAAATTTGGTCGTCTCCCGGCGATGGAAAGCATCCAAGCCCATCAGCGTCTCAGCCAGTGTCATCGCAATACAACTCTTTCCATCCTTCAAGCCTTGAGCAACTTCAATCAGGCGAATGCTAGATCCACCAAAGCCCGACGCAAGCAGAAAGTTAGATAGCATACACAATCAAAGGGCATGTTGTCGGAAACCTTACCAATGATGGTCGCCACGGTCACCGGCGTCAGAAAAGCGATAAATCAATCCGAGGATGTCCAGTTCCCCATTACAGACCAGAGACCGAGCGTCATGCGTGGTGAGTCCACACATCCGTCCTAAAGCTTGGGCGTGACCAAAGCGAAACTGAGGCAAGGACTCTTCATAACGTTCAGATTCCATCAAAACTTGAAAATCTTCGAAAGTCGGACATACCTCTTGCCCGCCAAAGCTAAAGACGTGTGTTACCGGGTTCCAAAACCTCGCCACGGCATGGAGGAAGGGAAGGTGTAGCGGAGTACGGCTCAACGTGAATAGTGCATTCAAGCCGAAGCCCCGGAAGTTCAACTTTTCTGAGCCGTCTAAAGTAGCAATCCAAGTTATGAGATTTTCGACGAGAAACGCCTCCATTTTGGTGCAAAACTGAGATGAAATGAATGAGCCACGGAGCTAGGACTTTTAAAGGGGATAAGGCACTGTTCGGGGGGACACGTGCCGAAAAACTGGTGGTTGCTGAGCTAAGTGGCCGACCGGCCACCTTTTCTGGTAGGCCAGCCACCCCTTTCCTCTCAAATGCAAAAAGCTGGTCGGCCAGCTCCCAAAGGTGGCCGGCCATGCTGCAATTTGTGTCTTTGGTCCTGTTCTACCCTCTAGAAGAAAGTTCCTAGCATGTCTATGCATCGGGAGTGTCGAAGGTCTCCATTTCCCTCTGCTTCGGATGCGTTCCATCACCCAGATCGTCCGAAATGTGTTTTGTTTATTGAATTGGTGTTTAGTCTTGCTTATCGAGTTGTTGTTTTACTTATCGAGTTGTTGTTTTGTTGGTCGAGCTGTTTCGTTTACCGAGTCTTGTTTATCGAGTCGCCGAGTTTTGTGCATTTGAGTTGTTACTCTTTGTTTATCAATTTTGTTGTGTTGTAAACTTGCTAAGGTTTTGTTGTCTCTTAGTAAGTTAGGTTGTTTAGTTTGTCGTGTCGGTTCTCTACCTGACTTGGCAAATACACAATGCACATTTACCGTTTAATCTCATTATTTGCAAAATGATGCGATACGATGCTGAGAACATAAAGTACAACACTTTTTCAAAAGCTGTTTCATTCCATCATGCTTCCTTTGTTACAACATTTTACAACAAAGGTACAAGTTTTACAGAAAATAAAACTGCCTAATAATGTACAATCTGCTACAACTATTAGTAAAAAAGGTAAAGAAAGCAGGAAACAGCTGCACCAATGCTCTCAAGAGCAGGAATAAGAGGCCCTCTTCGTCCTCTTCTGCGGAACTGGCTCTGCACCACCAGCACCATCTGAGTCAGAACTGTCATCCTCGGGATCCTCCTCAGCCTCCTCTTCGCTCCCGAAACCAGGGTTGGAACCCTCCTCTCTGTCAGCAGATGTCTCTGACTGACGATCTGCAGCCTCCTCCTCATCTTCGTCCTCACCGAGCTCCTCCTCTACGATATGTGCTCTGCGTCTGCGGGACGACTCCCCTCTCCTGGCTTCCCGAGAGGTCGAGATAGCCCGGCTCCCCGAGAAGGCCTAGATGGCCCGGTCCGTGGCTGGTATACCGGAGGCATCTGAAAATAAAAAGTGCAGTTTGAATACATCAGCTCAAATGTGTGTATCACATACAGATGCAAGCAAACTACATGAAATAAGGGTGCATGCAGATACAGTATATGAATGTGGTGTGTGTCAGATGTGCTCTACACGGGCAACCTGCCAATGCAGTGAAATGATCAAGTTCAGCATGTCATCAGAAGTATGATAAATGTGAGAAAATTAAAGAGTACCTGGACACCCATGATGGACAACTGTGCCTCTCTCCGTAAGACCATGCCCTCGAGTGCGGCCATCATCCCGAGCATCTTATCCAGATACTCGATCGGAGGCTGCAAATACAAATGCAAAATATCAGTAAAGGAATGAATTTCCAAGTATCTGAGTGATAAATCAAAGTTGTAAAGCATACCGGCGGCGAATCAGGATCTCTGACATATCTGTGGTCAGACATGGGAGGCTCTATCGGAATCAAGTAGGGAGTCCCGAATCGCCATCCCGTCAGCTCGGTCGGCATGTCTGGCCACCCAGGATGATGATGAGTCAGAGGAATCGGGGGAACCAATCCACCCCCACCTCTGGATGTACCAGCCCTGCTAGTGGGAGGGACGTCCGCAGCCCGAGCCCGGCTCGATGGGGGCATACCAGCGGGTCTCCTCGTCGAAGTATGGACTCCCGTCAACGAAGGCATCAAGTATGTGTGACGATAAGTCGCGTACTCTCCCAGCTCCAGATGAAGAAGTACATCAGTGCCCAACCTGGCGTCAACAACACCCTGGGGAGGGAGCCTATCAGCGGTCCGCATGTCGTCTGGGGGTGCTGAGGGAATGTCCTGAACGGGGTAGCCCCATGTCTGGCGTAGGAAGCGCTCCTCTAAAAACTAAGCCCTACCAACCGGCCCCTCTGACAGGATCTTGTACCGAGAGGCACCCCAGGCTCCGGCAAACTGGAATTGGAGGTCTTTACCCAAAGGCGCCCAAGGCTGCCATGTGATCTGCGAATAACCAATGCATAAGCTGATCAGAAATTGTAAATGCGCAAGATTGGAAACATGAAGAACTGAGAGTTCTGCAATACCTCTGATGGCCTTACTGTATCGAAGTACTGTCGTAGATAGAGGAGAGACTCCCGAGGTCTCGGCCGGTACGGGCCCTCAAATACCAGCGAGTAAGGGGTCATGGGAGGCATCTCCACCTCGAGCTCCGGAGCTAGTGTCGGGAAGTATGCATAAATCCATAGCTGTGGAAAACAGGGTAGTAGCCATCAGAATACAGAATGCTGAGTGCAAATTGTAAATACAAAATGCTGAGAGCAAAGTGCAAGGTATAGAGTGTAAAATGCGCCGTGTGCAATGTGCAAGTAATGTGAAGCAGAAATGTAAATCAAGAGGGCAGAAAGTACCTCCCAGGCTCTCCAATAGCCGCCGAGTATGTTCCCCCGTCCATGGGAGGTCGCGCTCATATAGCAAGAAAGAGTGGCCAGACTAGCGCCACCCCAATCATACCGCCGGACCTGTGATAGGTCCACTAGGGCACTCAACAGATAGAGCCCGACAGTGTTCCCCCTATCGGCAAATAGAGTGGTCCCGAAGAGGAACATCAGAAATCCGCAGGTATACTGGGCTACCTCCTCAGGAGCCTCAGGCTCCATCTCTACCCTCTGGAAATGGGAAGAAAACCAAGTATATCGGACCCTGCCCAAAGATCTGTCAACCGGCGGGCGAGCTCCCAATAACTAGATCCAGGCGGCCTCCCACTGGCCCATGTCCTCGTCATATGGGATCGCCCAGCCTCCCACATCAAGGCTGGTCAATACGGCGAAGTCAAATGGGGTCATAGTCATGTCCCCAGTGGCAGAGAAATGATAGGAGTTGGTGGTGTCCCACCATCTCTCCACCAAAGCACCCATCAGCGTCCTACTAGTCGGACAACGAGATATCCCAGAGCAGAAGGGCCCAAACCCTGCCAAGTAAACCAAATCCCGGACAGCCTCCAGGAGCTCCACATACCACTCCCTAGCCGCAACGGAGCCGTATCCTCGTGCGATACGGGAAGTCACATGTATTCAGAATGAATACATACATTCAGTCTCAAAATGAAATAAATGAGCAGCGTGCAAATGAAATAAATGAGCTGCGTGCAAATGAAATAAATGAGCTATGTGCAAATGAAATGTATGAGCTGTGTGCAAACTAAAACAGATACAATGCAATGAGCTGCGTGCAAATCAAGTATTTGGGCTGTGTGTTCAAATTTCAAAATCAATAGGCTGCGTGTTCACCTCAAAGTTCGGGCTACGTGTTCGACGTCAAGTGTTTGGGCTGTGTGTTCATATTTCAAAATCAGTAGTCCGCGTGTTCACCTCAAAGTTCGGGCTGCGTGTTCGACGTCAAGTGTTTGGGCTGTGTGTTCAAATTTGAAAATCAGTAGGCCGCGTGTTCACCTCAAAGTTCGGGCTGCGTGTTTGACGTCAAGTATTTGGGCTGTGTGTTCAAATCTCAAAATCAGTGGGCTGCGTGTTCACCTCAATCTGGGCTGTGTGTTCAGAAATTCAAGGTTTGGGCTGCGTGTTCAACCTGTTAATCAGTGGGCTGCGTGTTCACCCTCAATCTAGGCTGTGTGTTCAAGAATTCAAAGTTTGGGCTGCATGTTCAAATTTCAAAATCAGTGGGCTGCGTGTTCGACGTCAAATGCTTAGGCTGTGTGTCCAAATTTTAAAATCAGTGGGCTGCGTGTTCACCCTCAATCTGGGCTGTGTGTTCAGAAATTCAAAGTTTGGGCTGCATGTTCAAATTTCAAAATCAGTGGGCTGCGTGTTCACCTTAATCTGGGCTGTGTGTTCAGAAATTCAAAGTTTGGGCTGCGTGTTCAACCTTCTGTCAAGTGTATGCTGTGTGTGCACCTTCCATTCAGGCTGTGTGTTCGGAAATTCAAAGTTTGGGCTGCGTGTTCAACTTTCTAACGAGTGTATGTGCTGTGTGTTCACCTTCAACTCATGCACTGTGTGTTCAGAAATTCAAGTGATTGAACTATGTGTTCAAGATGCAAACAGAATACGGTGTCATAGACTAAAGCATTCTAAACAAGCGGTGCACTCAAATGAGTAGATAACATAACATGGAATGCATGGAAAATGCAAGTTACATCGTAGAAAATATGAAAGCAAGGAACATACCTCCTGCGCCTGATGGGAGAGGTGGGACTCCGGCTCCCGCAATAAAAGATCCCCAGGTGCTCGATCATCGAAATCGATAAAATGGTAGAAAACTGCCTGGGGGAGCATATGTGTCGGAGGGTCGTACCTCTCGGGTATGAAGGGTCGAACCCTCAGAGGCAAAGCCATGATATCGGGATCATCCCTGGCGCCCGGAGGACCTCTACCATGGGGAAAATGACCCGCCATTTCGAACAATCTGCAAAAAGGAGCAAAAATGAGCAAAATGAGCCAAAATTGGAAAAAGTCAACAAAAGTCAACTCTTGGGAAATGAAAAAGTCAACAAAAGTCAACCCCCGAGGAAATCTTCCAAATGTTGAGACAAACTTACCTCAAGTGGTGAAAATGAGAAAAGAAGCACCGAAATCAAAATTTAATCGGTCCAAAGTGACGAAAACCGAAAGATTTCGCGAAAATAACTTGCATGGGGCGTTGGAAAATGCATATAGAGCACAGATCTGAGAGAGAAAATGCTCTAAGAAGGTAGAGGAGGCAATTTTGGAGCTGGAGTTGTGAGGAAAAAGTGTTTGGCCAAATGGATTTAAAGAAATGAGGGCAAAAAGACCAAACTGCCCACGGTTTTGAAAAAGTGGCCTGCCGGCCATCTTTTATGGCAGGCCGGCCACCCCTCTCCCTCAAACCTGGTCAGTGGCCTCCCCCTGGGAAGAAAACTAGCCGGTGGTGTTCCCCATGTGGCCCCCAAGGTCTCTGCAAATTTTGGTAAGGATTGGAGTCCCCGGGACTCGGGAAAGCACAAGCAAAGTGCACTTTTTGTCGCGAAATCGCTCCGCAGGAACTTCAACTCCAATTTTCGATGTGTATCTCACCGTCACTCGCCAAAAGCAAGGTGCATCCTTTTTGAATGTGTTGCGACCCCTTCGGGAGGTAAACCGGAGGTCGCGATTGAGCTGCCCTCATCAAAAACTTGCATTTCTTTGCTCGTCGTTTTGCGACAAATTCGCATTCGAATTCACACTTGTTCTACATTGTTATGCGTGTCACTTGCATTCTCATGCACACCACTCATACTATTGTGCACGTTTCACGAGTATTGTCATACCCTCATGCTTAGCTTGCGTTGTTACGCGCGTTTCTCCCCGCATTGCGATGCACTTTTCCATCGACAACGTGATTGTCTGCGTTCGATATCGATTTGAACATATGTTGCTAATTATGTTGTGCTTGTCGAGTTTCTTTCTTTTACAGGCACGATATTGTATGTATGGTTCATTTGAGGCTGGTGCGACCAGACGAACCGCGCAGGTATTGTATCTTCTCCGTGTGAGACGTAGCGAGAATTGAATAATTCTCCGCATTCTTAACTGCATGAAATGTAGTTGTTGCTTTGCATTCTTGCTTAAAACTGTTGCATCTATCGTGAATATGTGCTTCATTACAGCTTGCTGCATTTACATGATCATTGAGATACCTTCGGCGTCTTGCATTGTCGGTCGCATTTTGCCCCTGCTTGCGGGCACGCCTGCGGGCGCATCTCTGTTTATCTCGCCTGTTTGTCTAAGTCTTCGGCCTTATCAAAAATGGGTCGTCTCTAGGCTTTGACATTCACTCTCGTCACTTATGACTTCCGAGTTCTGTCAAAGAGGGGCAACTGTAGACACCCCATTTTTGACCGACCTTAAGACTCAGACGTCACCAATTGAGCGCTTGGTGATGTTGCATATTGTGCTCGTTCTGACGTTGCGGAGTCTCGGCTACGAGCCTTGCCCCCAGACTTCGGGGCCCTTTTGTGCTTTGCCTCGGTTTACGAACCATGTCCTGTTTTCTTTGTTTTCTCTTCCCGAAGGGAGGGAGAGGTTTCGTAGATCATCTCTCAGTGGCCGTAGGCTACGTTTCGTGGTCGTAGGCCATTTTTCCCGTTTGGAGCCCAATTTCTGGTTTTTCGGAGCCGTCAGCCGTGTGCCTCAGTTCAGGATCGCTTAACCACCTCTGTTTGCTCCGGTTTTTGGCATACACCTTATTTCCTCCTTTTTGAGAGACACTGTGGTCTGAAAGACCAACTTCATGGTGGAACGCCACTTCCGGTGCCTAACAGCCTGTTTTCGGGGCCCCGGGCAGCGCGTTTCGGTCCCCGAACCTCCGTTTTGCATCCGTTTCGGTTCATTTTTGGTAGAGACCTTATTTTCATTGTTAGAAAGCTGGTAGGAGGGTGGGAGGCCAGCAATTTTTCTGAAAAGCCAGTTTTATTTCTTCATCGCTCTCCGTCGCCCGTTTTCCTCACTAGAAAGCTAATGTTGACCACTCCCGGGCTAATGTTGACCACTCCCGGCCATCATGCATCGAGATACGTGATTGGTGGCACGAGGATCGAGGACTACACTCCCTGAAGAGTAGTCATGCATACATATGTGAAAATACTTTACCATGCCCCTGTGTTGCTCTCTGTTGCAGCAAATTAGAAATCGACAGCCTTCCGGAGATTGGCACGCATCCCGAGAACAATTGCAAATAGAGGTGAACCGAGGCATCGCAATGGATTTCCGTGCAAGGCAACTCGAGCATGCATCATCCATCATTCGAAACAGAGCTGAGGCGGTCCACGGATTTGCGTACAATTTACTGCTTTCCTAGATTAATTTGCTAATTAATTAGGATTTTGTACTTATTCGGAGTGTACTATTTATTCGGGACTGTATATTATTTATTCGAACCCTCCGAGTGAGGGCACAACTGTAATAAGTGTGCGTGTGTGTGATGTATGTCTTCCAACCCCACGTCTTTCTCCTTTTTATTTACCTGCTTACGATGGTCAGATTAGGGCATGTTTCAATTAGCATACAGTATGATAGCATGTTTGCATTCATTTATCTGTTTTGCATGCACCGGCCTCGGTACATCATAACTCATTGCATTGTATTTCAATTCCGAGTTGAATACTTGTTAGCTGTAGCATTCCATATGCCATGTTTAGAATAGTCGAGCCTATTATAGTTGCATTTTCGCATGTGATGCATTAGGCATTTTTGTATAGTTAGGATCATGCATGGATTTCTAATTAGCTTCTGTTTTGGCTTGGAGTACTCGGTAAGTTTTATGCTTTAGCATCCTTGCATGCATGTGAGTGACTGCCATGACAGCATGCTTACCATGAGGCTATATGCTTATATGATATAACTGCCTGAATGCCTGTGGGTGAAGGCTAAGTTATTTGAATTGGAACAATTCGTTGACTGTGAGTTTTAAAGCCCACTAGATAGTGGCAAAATCATGTTTTCTAAGCCCATCCGAGGGTGGCAAATCCACGTCTTAGCCTACTTGCAGGTAGCACCGTCAAACCATTTTCAAATAAACAAACATGAAATGTTTTGTTCCAATTCAGGCGACCCAGTCTATACTTGTATGCTGTGCGCATGACATAGTAAATCTAGGGTAATAACCAGAATAAGAACGCATAATGTTTCCAAAAATAGATATCATGGTTAGTAGAGGCCGATCTTTGATCGGGTGAGCGGGGGTGCTCACGAAGTGACCTTCCCTAATCGTACCCAAGTTCCTGAGCTGAGGCAACTTTGGTGATGACGGACACGTGGCCTTAGGCAAACGAGTCAAGGTTTCCTAAATTTCCCCAAAATAAAACATTTAGGTGGCGACTCTGTATCTGGTAAAGCAGTCCATGTTTGGCACTTCATTCAAATCTGTTTTCTCAAAACGATTTGCCGGATTTGGACTCTTTGATTCAGATTTAGAACCGTGACAATTTGAGAGTCCGAACTTGTAGTGAGCCCAAATGAACAGAATGGGACTCATCCTCCCGGGGCGTTCGGGGACGTCTACAGTCCCTGTTTTGGTCCTTAAAAGGGGGTTTTGACCCCTTTGCTTGGTTGGTAGGAGGAGTTTGACACTCTTGGTCTAGCCTCTTGAGGAAGCTTGACCCTTTTGGTCTTGCTTCCTCAAGAAGCTTGACCCCTTTGGTCAAACTTCTTTTAGAAGCTTTGAACCTCTCTCTTGGCTTCTCCAAGAAGCCTTAGTTCTCTCCCTCTGTATAACCAACCCTCCATCTCATTTTGCAAGGGTTTGACATTTGGTTAAGGCATACACACTGATCCTCCATAGCCTTCTTCTTCAAGCTCCAAACCCTAATATTCTTGGCCATTTTACCCTACACCTCGTAGCCTACCACCCCCACCATCCATTCCAGCATCTTGGAGGTCATTTGCAGAGCTTGAGGAGTCACATTCTTGGTCCAGAAGTTGCTGAGGGTCGGCTCTACAAGGGTAAGTCTTCATTTACCCCTTTTTTGCACTATTTTGTTCTATACTTTAGCTCCATTTTCAAGCATTTTCAAGCCTTGGTGTAAACTGAAAATAGTCTTATGTTGAGCTGCTCTTCATGTTTGATTAAGGATACTTTTATTTTTGAGGTCTCTTACATCCTTGTATGCTTTATCTCTCTTTTAGGGCTTATTTTGCATGATATATTAGCCTTATTTGTGAGCATTTTTGGACCTTGACCTAAACTGAAGAAAGTCTTGTTTTGACCTCCTATTTAAGTTTGATTGAGGTCATTTTTCTGTTTGGAGTCATCTTCTTCCTTGCATGCTTCACTTCCTCATGCTTTGAGCCATGCATTTGAGCATTTGCATTGGTCTTGTTTTGGCCTATTGGCCATTGAAATCCAGTGGATTTTCAGTGGCCTTGATGTGTCTTTGAGCTCCAAAATCATAGAGGAGTGACCCTCTCACCCCTCATTCTCTTTACTAGCATGGTTGGCCTTCCAAAGGGACCCTATTTTGCATGCATTGAAGTCATGTTTCAGGCCTCATTCTGAGGGTTTTAAGGTCTGCATAAGCTCTGTAAAGAGCCCATTTTACCATATTTTATGTCTATGATACATGTATAGAGCAATCCCATTCAAGGCCTTTCAAAGGGGCCTTTCTTTGCATGTTTCCGAGACTGATTTCAGGGCCTATTTGGTGGGTTTTAAGACTGTAATAACTTATTTCCAGAGGTGGTTTTGCCATGTTACATCTCTATCTTGTATGTGCTTAATAGCCCCTTGTATGGCCCTCTAAAGGAGCTCATCATTTTTGCATGCATTGGTTGCCCTTCAATGGTTATTTAGGCATATTTTGACATGTTTTATTCACTATTTTGGCTGGTTTGATGAGTTCTCATACGCTTCATATACATGCCATGTAAACCATGCTTGCTAGCCAATGTTGCATGCTATTTTAGTCCATCATGTTAGCATTTTTTGGCCATGCTTTAAACTAGAAATATGCATATTTTGGGACTGCCTTGGCTCAATTTTTGTCCTTCATGATCAAATTATGCTTTCTTTGTATACTTGTGGTTCAATGCATTGGACTAATTTTGAGTTTCGAGGCTTATTTCATGCATAGAGTGATATATTTCCATGATTCGGGACCATTGCATATCATATTTCAGTGCTGGAAATCATATGTTCGTATGCTATCTTGCATCTCTTGCCATGCTTTGGTAGTGTGGCATTTGATGCCCTAGGTTCGGTCCTTGGTATGCGTGCATGACTGCACGAATTTCGGTTGTCTCATTTTCATCTCATGGCCACTGATGTGAGTGTGGATGAGGTCCACCCATGTTGGTGTAAGTCCATCGTGCATTGTGTATGCCATTTCATAGCATTGCGTATGCTAGGTTGCATGTTAGAGCATTGTGTATGTCATGTTACATCGAGCATTTGTGTATGCCATTTCATAGCATTGCGTATGTTAGGATGTATGTTAGTCGCATTGTGTATGCCATCTCATTTGCATTGTGTTTGGGATAGGAGTTAGCCCAAGCACGGGAAACGAGGTACGTTTCGTACTCCGAGTGACGGAACGTGTCTCAATTCCCTGTCGCCAACACTCCGGATTACCCATGATGGAGTTTAGGTCTTGTTGTGTTTTCATGTGCATTCATTTCATATTGAGTCATGCAATTCGACTCCTCGGCCATCATGCATCGATATGCATGATTGGTGGCACGAGGATCGAAAACTACACTCCTTGAAGAGTAGTCATGCATACATATGTGAAAATACTTTGCCATGCCCCTTTGTTGCTCTCTGTTGCAGTAAATCAGAAATCAACAGCCTTCTGGAGCGTTGCGCAATATTCTAAGAACAATTGCGAACAGAGGCAAACTGGGGCATCATAATGGATTTCTGCGCAAGGCAACTCAAGCATGCATCATTCATCATTTGGAACAGAGCTGAGGCGGTCCATGGATTTGCGTGCTAATTTACCTGCTTTCCTAGATTAATTCATTAATTAATTAGGATTTTGTATTTATTCGGACTGTACTATTTATTCGGGACTGTATATTATTCATTCGGACCCTCCGAGCGAGGGCACAATTGTAATAAGTGTGCGTGTGTGTGATGTATGTCTTCCAACCCCACGTCTTTCTCCCTTTTATTTACCAGCTTATGACGGTTAGATTAGGGCATGTTTCAATTAGCATACAGTATGGTAGCATGTTTGCATTCATTTATCTCTTTTGCATGCACCGGGCTCGGCGCATCATACTAACTGCATTAGTATTTCAATTCCGAGTGGAATACTTGTTAGTTGTAGCATTTCACATGCCATCTTTAGAATAGCCGAGCCTATCTTAGTTGCATTTTGCATGTGTTGCATTAGGCATTTCTGCATAGATAGGATCATGCATGGATTTCTAACATAGCTTTTGTTTTGGCTTGGAGTACTCGGTAAGTGTTTATGCTTTAGCATCCTTGCATGCATGTGAGTGATTGCCATGACAACATGCTTACCATGAGGCTATGTGTTTATATGATATAACTGCCTGAATGCCTATGGGTGAAGGTTGGGTTATTTGAATTGGAACAATTCATTAATTGTGAGTTTTAAGCCCACTAGATAACGACAAACCCATCTTTTCTAAGCCCACCCGAGGGTGGCAAAATCTGCATTTTAAGCCTACTTGCGAGTAGCAAACCTTTTTCAAAAATCAACATGAAATGTTTTGTTCCAATTCAGGCGATCCAGTCTATATTTGTATATTGTGCGCATCACGTAGTAAATCTAGGCTAATAACCGGAATAAGAACGCATAATGTTTTCAAAACTAGATATCATAGTTAGTAGAGGCTGATCTTTGATCGAGCGAGCGGGGGTGCTCACGAAGTGACCTTCTTCAATCGTACCCAAGTTCCCGGGCCGAGGTAACTTTGGTGATGACGGACACGTGGCCTTAGGCAACGAGTCAGGGTTTCCTAAATTTCCCAAAATAAAATATGTAGGTGGCGACTCTGTATCTAGCAAAGCAGTCCATGTTTTGCACTTCTTTCAAAAAAATCTATTTTCAAAAATGATTTGCCGGATTTGAACTCCTTGATGATTCATCGGTTTTGCATTGCACTCTGCGAGATTAGATACAAGACCGTGACATTGAGTCCTGAGCTGTAGTGAGCCCAAATGAACAAAATGGGGGGGGGGGGGGTCTCCTCCCGGGACGTTCGGGGACGTATACAGTTTCTGGTGACTCTGTTGGGGAGTTAGAGAACTTGACTCGAACTCATGATATCTTGTTTTGATTACACTTATGTGTTTCTTTGCATTGTATTTTGCATTGGTGCGCCTAGGACACCGTGTTTGCCGTATGCTATTCTTGAACGGTTTGCCGAAGGCTCGCTTTGAGAAGCATGCCATAAGGCTGACCGGTTGCGGGCTCTACCACGACGGGAACACAAACCCCGGTTTTTACCAGGGCACCCTTTTGACCATTCGACCTAGTGCATATTCGGAATCCATAGTGACCATTCCAAGATAGGACATGTTGCTTACTGGATTATAGGTTGTTTGAAACCGCTGCATACGTAGTGAAACCCTAGCTCCTGACAAAATAGGGCAGGGAAACCCTACCCCAACATAGGGGTGTTTTGGCTCTCACTTGTTTGTTATGTGCTTTTAGAGTGCGTCTCTACAGGAATGCATGTATCAATTTGCAAGTTTGGGCATCCGGCCTGCGGGCACCAGTATCGGTATTTTGGGAATCAGTTATCTGCGGGTATCAGATTCAGTTTTGGGAAAGTAATTTGGGGAACAATGATCAGTGGTCGTATACAGTTATTCAGCTATGTATTGATTGGGCTGAGATGCTGCCTGTTTTCTCTTTCAGTTCAGAGATTCAGTTCAAAGCAACCAGTGTTCTCCTTTGCTGAGGCAAGGCAGGAAAAGACTCATCGGTTCATCAGATCCGTCAGTCACCAGTCACCTCACCTCCGTTCAGTTCAGCGAATTTATGATGACACAAAATTCAGAGGAAATTGTGGTTATGGTAGCCGCATTCGATCAAGGAATCATCTTGCAGGGTGAAATCGACGCTGAAATACCACAACCGCCCAGATCGCCTACCGCGCGCCCGATTTGGGAACCCCAGTTGTTTCAAGCTCGTGAACCCACAACATTTGAGTTGATAGGAATGATTGGTGACCTTCAGAGGTCTGTGGCTGATCTCGCCTATGGGATGTCAGCTTCACCACTAACTACACCGTATGCCGGGAATTTCATACCAGAGGAGCCCCCACTGCTGGGGTGAATTGTGATCGAGCTCAGCCAACCTGAAGCTATCTCCAGCTCCGACAATGACATGCCGACAACAAGGCTCCACTCTAACCAAGTAACCCAAACCTTTTTCCAAGCTGAGGCTAGTGGAAAGAAAAAGATGAAGGTGGACACTGATCCCTATGAACAACTCCAGCAAGCTGTTGAGGCTCTGAAAGCCAGGGGGTTGAATAAGCAGCAAATACTTGCGGTTGTGGCTAAGACTATAGATGACGTCTTTCCCACTCAGGCCGAGAGCAGTTCAGGCCGGGGGGAAAATCAGGATAGGGACCGTCGCACCTGAACTTTTCCTGCCAATCCTAACCCTGCACCTGGAAAAGATCGGAGAGCCAAGGCAGCACCTGCCGATCGTTTTTCAAGTGCGTCCAGCAAAAGCACGCAGACCTCGAAGTATCTGCCCCGAGGTCATAGGGTATCTCAAACCCCCGAGCCTCGACCTCTCCTAAGTAATCTCCTTCTCTCACATGATGCTATCCTGTACTGTGCGTACCACCAACAGACTGGTCACGCCACCGACAACTGCTTCCGTCTTCGTCATGAAGTACAGGATCTGTTTGACAACGGGGTTGTCCTCCTGCCAAGCTCGGCGAAGTCCACCATCACTGGGTCAGCAAATTTAGAGGATAATACAAGAATGTGATCAGGGGATGAACCACCTGCGGGCGGTGTTCAGTTTACTTCAGATGCGGCGTTTGGCACGCACTGTTTTGGGGCATTTGTGAATGCTAGTTTTGTAGTTTCCGCCTTGGGTGTTGAGTCAGTTCTGTAGTTTTGTTTTGAGTCTGTCTCATTGTCCTGAGTTAGTCCTTTTGTTTCAGGTCTGTCTTGTTGTATCGAGTCAGTCCTGTTATATAGGAGTCGGGTGATTCCGGGGGTGTTACCTCAGACGTCACTATTTTTGTTTTGTGTTTGTCTTTTTGCTTTCTTTTGAGTCTGTTTCTGCCGAGGAGCCAGCTGTGCCAACAGATCTCAATGAAACAGCAGTAGTTTTCACACTCTTGTGTTTGCTTCCGCCTTGCGCCAGTTATGCCAGAAGCTTGAATGAAACGGCAGTGCATTCCGCATGCTCTTTTGTGCTCTGAAATTATTGCATTGACCTAAGTTTTTCAAAAAAATTTCTAACACTGTGGTGAAAACGAAGAGGAAAGAATTCCTCGGGTTTTGCAAAAATTTGATCCATTGAGAGAAAGAGAGGCATGCTAGGCCCTTAATGAATGAGATATGCTTGTTAATGTGAGTACTGAGAAGGATCCTGGCTTGATCCAAATTGGCTCCACACTGTCTTCAGCGCGAGCGATTTGTCGTTTCTTAAAAGATTTCAAAAAATGTTTTGCGCGATCCTGTGAAGACCTGTGTGGAATCGCTCTTGAGATTGTGCAGCCTAGGATCGCTCTCAGCCTCAAGACTCGGCCCCTTGGTTTCAAACCTTGAACTTGTATTCAGAATGTTCAACGGTTAACCACAATATGAGGCCTGTGTGGCCAGATTTGAAGCAGCCCTCGAACAAGAGGCCAGGAAAGTCAGATCAAGAAGATCAGAAGGTCAAAAGAAGCTTGCGAAGCTAGATCAGAAACACCCCTCGAACTAGGGGCAAAAATGTCGGATGTGCTCGAAAAGTCAAAGACAAAGACTGGCAAGAATGTCAAATCCCAAAAGGGAAGAAATAAGAAGGTGTCGCTGAAGGACAACTGAGTCCCGATCCACAACACTAGGGGCAAATTCAGCCCCCCCATTGGATGGACTCCTACATCATCAGTGAACAGCAGCCATTCTCCTGGATTCAAATGACTTCAGGATCTTAAAACCATTTGACATGGATCAACTACACTTTTACCCTTGAGAGGCTCGCTGGGCCGAAAACCCGGAAGGGCGACCTAGGCAAAAGTTAGAGCAAGCAAAAGAATAAAAAAGAACAAAAAAAAGAAAAATGCAAAGAATGAAAAAAAAGAAGAAGCAGAAAAAGAAGAAAAATGGAGAAAATGAAAAGAAAAGATGAAAAAGAAAAAAGAAGAAAAGAAATGAAAAGAATTGAAAAGAAAAGAAAAACAAAGCTCACAAGGTTGAAAGCCCAGAAAGGGCGGCCTTGGCAAAAGTTAGAGCGTAAAAGGAGAGGTTAATACCCGAGTGTACCTTAACCCTGAACTACGTAAGGCTTGATTCCCATCTTTGGGATACATAGGCAACTTCATTATGAAGTCTAGCCGTAAAACACTTCAAATTGATTGTGCCCATGTAATGGTTTTGATCATCTTTGCCTTCTCTGTATCCGAGAGCTTGGTTGTGTTCGTCACTCTGAGGACTGACTACAATGCGCTGCGGTGCCATTCAAACAAGGGGCAACTTTCCGTTGCCATTCAACGCGCTGTGGTGCCATTCAAACAAGGGGCAACTTTCCATTGCCATTCAATACGCTGTGGTGCCGTTCAAACAAGGGGCAACTTTCCGTTGCCATGCAACTCTCTTCAAGCAAGGGGCAATTTTCCTTAAGATCTGAGGTTGTGCATCTCAAAAGTAAGTTTCTTGCTCGTTAAGCAGTGGCCGTTTGCAAAAATAGTTTTGAGAATTTTTACTGAGGTTGACTAATTTTCTCGAAAATTGTTCTATCTTTTCCAAAAACTGGACCATTTCTTGGACTCAAAAAAGGAAAATTTTAAGTGCTCATAACCTGACTTTCATGATTTCAAATCAGAAAATCTAACAAGCATGTTAATCTAACTCTCATGTTGGTCAAAATTGTTTTAGTAGAAAACCAAAACAAAAAATGGTCAAAATGATGAACTAGGGGCACATTTGAGTCACGTGTTCTGTCTTTTCCCCATTTTCAACATACTTGCCACAAAGGGCACTCTACTTGCGAAGAAGGGCACTCTATCTGCCAGAAAGGGCACAACTGAGGTTAATAACGAAAGGCGGAATGCTCTCTCACCCTCTGAGCAACGAGGTATCAAGCCAAGTGCGAAGCACGAATTGGAATGGATCAATATATTCCACTCCCTTATCTGAGGCGTTGACTAAACGTCATCGGAGGAAATAGCCATGAGCTGATAGTGTTGGGCATGAACCCACAACTTCCTGTTTATCCATCAACCACCCACGGAAGGGATAGAAAAAAAAATCTGAGAGATTGAAGAATAGAGAGATGCGCGTGGAGAGAAAAAGTGAGAAAATGGTTCTTAGAGAAAAACAGAGCCTGAGGGTCGAGTGATGTGAGAATCACAAATGAGAAAGGGTGAGAAACAATACCCGGAGAAACTGGCTCCTCGTGAACTAAGAGGTCTCTCGCCATTGGAACATGTCTGAGTGTCGTGTCTCTTGTTTATTTTGTCTTGATTCTTGTTGAGTCATTTCAAGTGTCTTTGTTTGCGTTTAGGTTGTTTTACCTTTGTTTTCCTTTGTCAAGTCGTGGTGCGCTGTGTTCAGTCGTAGGCTCAACACCCAGCTAAGAACTTACTCTCACTATCAATTTCAAAAAAACTATTTTGTGCTCAGAGTGCCGTGCCGTTCTCCACATTTGTGCAAAACAAGATTTTGTTCTTTCAAAAACCGCAAGGTTCAACCTAGGTCATGTGAGAACAGTAAAAGCAGGACCTATCTAAAGCTATATAGGTTCCAGACTTCGAAGCAAAAGAAAAAGGAAAAATGTCGGGCATCCGAGTTTGTTTCAACTTCTGCAAGTTCCGTCGTCGCATCCTGTATGTTTAGAATGAGCTGTGTGTTCAAAAATTAAAAGAATACTGTGTTATGAGCCGTGTGTTCAGATCGAGCAGTATTGTGTTATGAGCTGCGTGTTCAAAATTGAAGTATATGAGCTGTGTGTTCAAAAATTGAAGTATATGAGCTGTGTGTTCAGAATTGAAGTATGTGAGCTGCGTGTTCAACATAAAGTATATGAGCTGCGTGCAAATGCAATGTGTGAGCTGCGTGTTCAACATGAAGTATATGAGTTGTGTGTTCAAAATTGAAGTGTGTGAGCTGCGTGTTCAACATGAAGTATATGAGCTGTGTGTTCAGAATTGAAGTGTGTAAGCTGTGGGTTCAACTTTCAAAGTGTGAGCTGTGTGTTCAACATCAAGTGTTTGAGCTGTGTGTTCAGAGTTCAGAAATAGTGGGCTGCGTGTTCAACTCTCAACAAGTGTGTGCTGCGTGTTCACCTTCAAAATATGGGCTACGTGTTCAACTCTCAACAAGTGTGCGCTGCGTGTTCACATTCAAAAATATAGGTTGCGTGTTCAGAAATTCAGCAGTTTGGGCTGCGTGTTCAACTCTCAACCAGTGTGTGCTGCATGTTCACCTTCAAAATATGGGCTACGTGTTCAACTCTCAACAAGTGTGCACTGCGTGTTCACATTAAAAAATATGGGCTGCGTGTTCAGAAATTCAACAGTTTCGGCTGTGTGTTCAACTCTCAACAAGTGTGTGCTACGTGTTCACCTTCAAAATATGGGCTACGTGTTCAACTCTCAACAAGTGTACGTTGCGTGTTCACATTCAAAAATATGGGTTGCGTGTTCAGAAATTCAACAGTTTGGGCTGCGTGTTCAACTCTCAACCAATGTGTGCTGCGTGTTCACCTTCAAAATATGGGCTGCGTGTTCAGAAATTCAACAGTTTGGGCTGCGTGTTCAACTCTCAACAAGTGTGTGCTGTGTGTTCACCTTCAAATAATGGGCTGCGTGTGCAGAAATTCAACAGTGTGTGCTGCGTGTTCACATTCAAAATATGAGCTGCGTGTTCAGAGATTCAAAAGTTTGGGTTGCATGTTCAACTTCTTTCAACAAGTTTGTGCTGCGTGTTCACAATCAAAATGAGCTGCGTGTTCAGAAATTCAAAAGTTTGAGCTGTGTGTTTAGATTTCAAAAAGTATGGGCTGCGTGTTCACGACAAAAAGTATGAGCTGCGTGTTCAGAAATTCAAGTGCTTGAGCTTTGTGTTCAAAATACAAACCGAATGCTGTGTTATGGACCGAATGTTCAGATCGAGCAGTGTTACGAGCCATGTGCCTGAAAACGAGCTGTGTGCCCGAAAAGCGAGTTGTGTGCTCGGAGAATGAGCTGCGTGCCCAACGAAGGAGCCGTGTGCCTAAAAACGAGCTGTGTGCCCAAAAAGCGAGTTGTGTGCTCGGAGAATGAGCTGTGTGCCCAACGAAGGAGTTGCGTGCCCAAAGAATGAGCTGTGTGCCCGAAAAAACAAGCTGTGTGCTCGAAGAATGAGCTGTGTGCCCGAAAAGCGAGCTGTGTGCCCGAAGAATGAACTGTGTGCCCGAAAATGAGCTGTGTGCCCGAATGAGCTGTGTGCCCAAAAACGAGCCGTGTGCCCGACGAATGAGCTATGTGCCCGAAAACCAGCTGTGTGCCCGAAAATGAGCCATGTGCCCGAAAATGAGCCATGTGCCCGAATGAGCTGTGTGCCTGAAAACAAGCTGTGTGCCCGAAGAATGAGTTGTGTGCCCGAAAACAAGCTGTGTGCCCGAAGAATGAGCTGTGTGCCCGAAACGAGTTGTGTGCCCGAAAGAGCTGTGTGCCCAAATGAGCTGTGTGCCCAAAAGAGCTGTGTGCCCAGATAAACAGAGTGCTGTGTTTCGAGCTTTGTGCCAAATAAACAGAATATTGTGTTGTGAGTCGCGTGCCAAACAAACAAAGTGTTGTGTTGTGAGCTGTGTGCCAAATGAATGGAATGCTATGTCGTAAGCTGTGTGCCAAGTCTCGCATTATGCATGCATTTTATCCCACTATCTTGCGCACCTTATTCGCACTATTTTGCGCATCTCATGCATTTTGTATACATTTCATTTTGCGCTATTTTGCGCAGCGCGCTATCTTGCGCACTTTCATCGCACTATTTTGTGCATTGCATTTTATCGCGCTATCTTGCGCACCTTACCTGCACTTGTCAGTGCATTGCATTATTCGCACTGTCTTGTGCACTCTTTGGTCTAGGAGACCTTAAATCCTCTAAAGGTGCAATTCATTTGGTGTTTGTCGTGCCCGAACGACTTCCGGTGGTCTGGTATAGCCACCTGCCTATGTTTGCGTTTAGTTCCTAGAAAACCAACTGAGACGGTGGAAACTAGAGTTCGAATGGCTCATGCCTAGAACGCAAAGGTTCATGATTTCTTAGACTAAAGACTGGTTTAAATACCCTGGGATATATTCTCGGCTTGAAATCTTTATGCCAGCCCCATAGATTGAGATAGCATATGTATGCGCCTTAATTCTGGATACTGAACCAACCCAGTCTGTTACCCTGTTGGAGAATAGGGAAAGCTGCGACCATAGTCAGCGAGAAAAGTAATACCTCTGGTTCAACCAAGAAGAAGCGAAAGATCCCCAACGTTGCTGAGGCACGATATTGTATGTACGATTCATTTGAGGCTGGCACGACCAGACGAATCGGACAGGTATTGTATTCTCCGAGTGAAACATAGCGAGAATTGAATAATTCTCCACATTCTTAAACTGCCTGAAATGTAGTTGTTGCTTTGCATTCTTGCTTAAAACTGTTGCATCTATTGTGAATACTTGCTTCATTACAGCTTGTCGCTTTCCGTGATCATGAGTTTCATCCGGCTTTGTGCATATCTCTCTGCATTTTGCCCCCGCCTGCGAGCACGTCTCTGTTTATCTCGCCCGTTGTCTACGGCTTCGGCCTTGTCAAAAATGGGTTGTCTCTGGGTTTTGACATTCACTCTCGTCAATTACGACTTTTGAGTTTTGTCAAAGAGAGGCAACTGTAGACACCCCATTTTTGACCGACCTTAAGAATCAGACGTCACTAACTGAGCGCTCGGTGATGTTGCATATTGTGCTCGTTCTGAGGTTGCAGAGTCTCGGCTGCGAGCCTTGCCTCCGAACTTCGGAGCACTTTTGTGCTTTGCCTCAATTTGCGAACCAAGTCCTGTTTTCTTTGTTTTCTCTTCCCAAAGGGAGGGAGAGGTCTCGTAGACGATCTCTCAATGGCCGTAGGCTACGTTTCGTGGTCGTAGGCCATTTTTAAGTGGTCGGGACCGCTTAACTACCTCCGTTCGCTCCGGTTTTTGGCACACACCTTGCTTCCTCCATTTTGAGGGACACTGTGGCCCGGGAGACCACCTTCGTGGTCATACGCCACTTCCGGTGCCTAACAGCCTGCTTTCGGGGTCCCGAACCGCGCGTTTTGGCCCCCGAACCTTCGTTTTGCATCCGTTTTGGTCCATTTTTGGTAGAGACCCTATTTTCATTGTTAGGAAGATGGTAGGATGGTGGGAGGCCACCTTTTCCCTTGAAAAACCAGTTTTCTCATTTTCTCTCTCCAAAAACTGGTTTTTCTGACAGAAAGTTGGTTTTTCTCACTTTTGAGCCACAATTTCTGGTTTTTCACACCATCATTGTGTTGTGCTCACCTGGAAGGGCACCAATATGGGTAGGCCGACCAGTAATTCTTTTTGACCCTTTTGAACCCCTCTAAAAAGCTAGTTTTTCTCTCTCTTGGGTCACATTTTCTGGTTTTTCACCACACAACTGTATTCTACTCATCTGAGAGGCCACCTTTCTGGGGAGGCCGACCAGCTTTTTGCTTGACCCTTTTGACCCCTGGTTGGCCGACCAGGGAGAGTGGCCGGCCGGCCACCTTAGCTGGTCGGCCAGCTTTCTGCTTTTTGCTCTTCTCAAGTGTGTTCCAGCTGTGCCAGCTGTTTTGCACTTGACCCACTATCCGAGGGTTTTGTCCCTGTTTTGGTCCTTAAAAGGGGGTTTTGACCCCTTTGCTTGGTTGGTAGGAGGAGTTTGATCCTCTTGGTCAAGCCTCTTGAGGAAGCTTGACCCCTTTGGTCAAGCTTCTTTTAGAAGCTTTGAACCTCTCTCTTGGCTTCTCCAAGAAGCCTTACTTCTCTCCCTCTATATAACCAACCCTCCATCTCATTTTGCAAGGGTTAGACATTTGGTTAAGGCATACACACTCCATCCTCCATAGCCTTCTTCTCTAAGCTCCAAACCCTAATATTCTTGGCCATTTTACACTACACCTCATAGCCTACCACCCCCACCATCCATTCCAGCATCTTGGAAGTCATTTGCAGAGCTTGAGGACTCACATTCTTGGTCCAGAAGTTGCTGAGGGTCGGCTTTACAAGGGTAAGTCTTCATTTACCTCTTTTTTGCACTATTTGGCTCTATACTTTAGCTCCATTTGCAAGCATTTTCGAGCCTTGGTGTAAACTGAAATAGTCTTATTTTGAGCTCCTCTTCATGTTTGATTAAGGATACTTTTCTGTTTGAGGTCTCTTACATCCTTGTATGCTTTATTTCTCTTTTAGGGCTTATTTTGCATGATATATTAGCCTTATTTGTGAGCATTTTTGGACCCCAGCCTAAACTGAAGAAAGTCTTGTTTTGACCTCCTATTTAAGTTTGATTGAGGTCATTTTTCTGTTTGGAGTCATCTTCTTCCTTGCATGCTTCACTTCCTCATGCTTTGAGCCATGCATTTGAGCATTTGCATTGGTCTTGTTTTGGCCTATTGGCCATTGAAATCCAGTGGATTTTCAGTGGCCTTGATGTGTCTTTGAGCTCCAAAATCATAGAGGAGTGACCCTCTCACCCCTCATTCTCTTTACTAGCATGGTTGGCCTTCCAAAGGGACCCTATTTTGCATGCATTGAAGTCATGTTTCAGGCCTCATTCTGAGGGTTTTGTGGTCTGCCTAAGCTCTGTCAAGAGCCCATTTTTCCATATTTCATGTCTATGATGCATGTATAGAGCAATCCCATTCAAGGCCTTTCAAAGGGGCCTTTCTTTGCATGTTTCTGAGAATGATTTCAGGGCCTATTTGGTGGGTTTTAGGGTTGTCATAACTCATTTCTAGAGGTGGTTTTCCCACGTTACATTTCTATCTTGTATGTGCTTAATAACCCCTTGTATGGCCCTATAAAGGAGCTCATCATTTTTGCATGCATTGGTTGCACTTCAGTGGTTATTTCGGCATATTTTGACATATTTTATTCACTGTTTTTGGCTAGTTTGATGAGTTCTCATACGCTTCATATACATGCCATGTAAACCATGCTTGCTAGCCAATGTTGCATGCTATTTTAGTCCATCATGTTAGCATTTTTTGGCCACGCTTTAAACTAGAAATATGCATATTTTGGGACTGCCTTGGCTCAGTTTTTGTCCATCATGATCAAATTATGCTTTCTTTGTATACTTGTGGTTCAATGCATTGGACTAATTTTGAGTTTCGGGGCTTATTTCATGCATAGAGTGATATATTTCCATGATTCGGGACCATTGCATATCATATTTCAGTGCTGGAAATCATATGTTCGTATGCTATCTTGCATCTCTTGCCATGCTTTGGTAGAGTGGCATTTGCTACCCTAGGTTCGGTCCTTGGTATGCGTGCATGTCTGCACGCATTTCGGTTGTCTTATTTTCATCTCATGGCCACTGATGTGAGTGTGGCAGAGGTCCACTCATGTTGGTGTAAGTCCATCGTGCATTGTGTATGCCATTTCATAGCATTGCGTATGCTAGGTTGCATGTTAGAGCATTGTGTATGTCATGTTACATCGAGCATTTGTGTATGCCATTTCATAGCATTTCGTATGCTAGGATGTATGTTAGTCGCATTGTGTATGCCATCTCATTTGCATCGTGTTTGGGATAGGAGTTACCCCAAGCACAAGAAACGAGGTACGTTTCGTACTCCGAGTGACGGAACGTGTCTCAATTCCCTATCGCCAACACTCCGGATTACCCATGATGGAGTTTAGGTCTTGTTGTGTTTTCATGTGCATTCATTTCATATTGAGTCGTGCAATTCGACTCCTCGGCCATCATGCATCGATATGCGTGGTTGGTGGCACGAGGATCGAGGACTACACTCCCTGAAGAGTAGTCATGCATACATATGTGAAAATACTTTGCCATGCCCCTTTGTTGCTCTCTGTGGTAGTAAATCAGAAATCAGCGGCCTTCTGGAGCGTTGCGCAATATTCCAAGAACAATTGCAAACAGAGGCAAACTGGGGCATCGTAATGGATTTCTGCGCAAGGCAACTCAAGCATGCATCATTCATCATTTGGAACAGAGCTGAGGCGGTCCATGGATTTGCGTGCTAATTTACCTACTTTCCTAGATTAATTTGGTAATTAATTAGGATTTTGTATTTATTCGGATTGTACTATTTATTCGAACTGCATATTATTCATTCGGACCCTCCGAGCGAGGGCGCAATTGTAATAAGTGTGCATGTGTGTGATGTATGTCTTCCAACCCCACGTCTTTCTCTCTTTTATTTACCATCTTATGATGGTCAGATTAGGGCATGTTTCAATTAGCATACAGTATGATAGCATGTTTGCATTCATTCATCTGTCTTGCATGCACTGGGCTCGGCGCATCATACTAACTGCATTTGTATTTCAATTCTGAGTTGAATACTTGTTAGTTGTAGCATTTCACTTGCCATCTTTAGAATAGCCGAGCCTATCTTAGTTGCATTTTGCATGTGTTGCATTAGGCATTTTTGCATAGTTAGGATCATGCATGGATTTCTAACATAGCTTTTGTTTTGGCTTGGAGTACTCGGTAAGTGTTTACGCTTTAGCATCCTTGCATGCGTGTGAGTGACTGCCATGATAGCATGCTTACCATGAGGTTATGTGCTTATATGATATAACTGCCTGAATGCCTGTGGGTGAAGGTTGGGTTATTTGAATTGGAACAATTCATTGATTATGAGTTTTAAGCCCACTAGATAGCGGCAAAACCATCTTTTCTAAGCCCACCCGAGGGTGGCAAAATCTGCATTTTAAGCCTACTTGCTAGTAGCAAACCTCTTTCAAAAACCAACATGAAATGTTTTGTTCTAATTCAGGCGATCCAGTCTATATTTGTATGCTGTGCGCATCATGTAGTAAATGAAGGCTAATAACCGGAATAAGAAAGCATAATGTTTTCAAAACTAGATATAATGATTAGTAGAGGCCGATCTTTGATCGGGCGAGCGGGGGTGCTCACGAAGTGACCTTCCCCAATCGTAGCCAAGTTCCCGAGCCGAGGCAACTTTGGTGATGACGGACACATGGCCTTAGGCAACGAGTCAGGGTTTCCTAAATTTCCCAAAATAAAATATTTAGGTGGCGACTCTGTATCTAGCAAAGCAGTCCATGTTTGGCACTTCTTTAAAAAAAATCTATTTTCAAAAATGATTTGCCGGATTTGGACTCCTTGGTGATTCATCGGTCTTGCATTGCACTCTGCGAGATTAGATACAGGACCGTGACATTGAGTCCTGAGCTGTAGTGAGCCCAAATGAACAAAATGGGGGGGGGGGATCTCCTCCCGGGACGTTCGGGGACGTCTACACTAGGAGTCAAGATAGGGCTTCACAAAAATAAGGAAGTCTCATCTAGCTGTTTAGACTCCACGGGGTTGACAAAACAAAATCTGCCAAAGCTGGACTAAAACTGACCACCGGGTTGATTACCTACAGAGACAGACATAACACGGAGTGAGCATGGCTCAATGAATAATAGTATGTAAGAAATTTAAAGTGAACCTTTATGAATTACAATGCACATAAACGTACAGATTACATATTTGATCTTGTTTTGTAAACATTTCCAAAACGGCCTTAGGCTCAATAGTTACAAAACGGCCTTAGGCCCAATATCAAACAGAACGGCGTTAGGCCCAACATATTATATAGAACAGCCTTGGGCCCACATATCGACAGCTATTTACATATCAGAGGGTAGGTAGGACATCGACTTGTACACTACCTCCTTTGGCCGTAGGCCTTGAATCATAATCAATCCGAATCAAATTACGGTCGGTGAAACATCGGTGTGTCATCACCTCCCTCAGTTCCAGAGTTGTCCACATTCAGTGGCTGATGACTGAACAGCCTCGGGCCTATCGTTAAAGTAGAATAATCTCAAGTTCTTAAGGATCTCATCGTTCAATATCGCACATAAATTTCCACTCGTTCAACATGAAACGACATAATTAACTTATAGAAAATAGAACGTTAATAAGAGCTATTAACAATAAACGAAGTATGTCATTATAGTACTAGTACTCACAGTGTTTTGATGGAGCTACAGTCCCTTCCGATATGTGACCTACGCATACATGAAATTCACCAATTAGCCCATTTTTCCTTTTTAATTCAAATTTGATTCGTTAACTCTCTGTAAATTAACAAGCATTTTAAAAGCTTCAAAAACACATTTTAGCAGTCCCAAAGGGTGAAACAGAGGGAAAGGAACACACAAGATTTTTCTCCATGGGTCGCACGCGTGGAGGCCCTTCGCTGCATGTGTGGAGGCCCTTCGCCGCACGTGCGGGAAGGTGGGCCGCACGTGCGCCCCGCTCATGCATATTTAGCAATAGCTGAACTTTGAATTCCCCTGTTTTCTGCACGTGCGGCTGTGAGCCCCTCACGTGCGGTGGTGTTTCCCGCACGTGCAACCATGACCCCCGCACGTGCGGTCGAAGCCCCTGTTTTGGGCAGTCCGAATCAAAGCACAAATTCAACAAAACAATCACATTGAAGAGTAGAAGAAAGGAGACATCAATGTAACTTTAGGATATAACAACATAATAAACATGATTCATAAGCTCAATTAGGTTTTTAATCCCTTCAACCTCATAAACACAACTTAATTCCTTTGTGATCATGGTTATCATTGATATATAAACAACATATACATAATCATGAGAAGTCAACGTGAGAAATCAAAGAATAAAATATAACCCTTCCATATAACTCCAAATGATTCCAAACAACCAAATGACAAGAACATCTCTCCAACTCAATAATTAACACATACATATCCTCAATTACAAACCCTAATTCACATGAATGCCAAGAAATTCCTACCCAAATCCAAGAAAGAAGTTATTCAAAGTAGATTATGCATACCTTGGGTTCAAATCTCCTCAATCCTCTTCAATTTCCCAATCTTCTTCCTTGTTGAGGTTATCTCTACCCTCTCTCCCCCTCTACACTCTCTTCTTCTCTCTCAGAAGATATTTCTAAGTGATACACAAGAGACCACTAAAATATTTAAAAGTGTTACCTAAGGGTTAGACACATATTAATCAATTTAATCATTCCGAATCGAATTTTGACAGAAAATCATATTACGATCTAAAAATCTTGCCGATCACAATTATAAGGTCAATTTCAGATTATTAAGCTTCTAAGACTTTCAATTACTAAACTAAACGTCACAATTGTAACAGATTTTTCTCACAATTGACAGATATAAATCCATAACCATACAATTCACACAATTAAACAAATTTTCACATGGAATTTCGTATTAAGCTGGTAAGTGCACATAATAAGAGGCTGAAAGCATACCAGAAGACATGTAGGAGGATCGGGTTATTACATAGTTGTAGGGACGAACCTAGGATTTGATCATTAGAGGGGCCAGAAAATAGGGTTGGATTTAAGGGCAATGGATTTTCATGCAATTAACACTTGTGATTTTTCATGCTATTAATTGGAAATGGATAAACTTTGTTAAATATTTGATATAACAGTAATATCACTAATCAATAAGAGTTCTTACATTACGGTAGTAAGAAATAATTATTGACTTAGTGAGAGACAAAAATTATCTATCTAATTTTATTAATCATTTTTTATCGACTGAGATACTACTATTCTCATTTAAACCTTCCATGTTTTATAAAGTGAATAATATAATTACAAATATATTTTAGAACATAATATGTTAGGGAGCTGTTACGGTGTGCACTCTTAAAGTGCATTTCGTATACACGTTATCACAATATATGTAACATAACCATAACAAATTATAATTTTTTTCACCAAATAGTTTGTAATAATTTGCACCACAATGGTTGTAACATTTACACTATACCATCCATAACATAACTACAATAATTCATAGTATTTACACTATACCATCCATGACCCCTATAGGCCTACACTAAGTTCCACCCCTGCCTAGCTGGAATTCCTAGAAGACGTGATAATTTCTCCAAGTTGAGGCATGAACTTAACGAGTCTAAATTTTCTAATGTAATTTTTTCTAGAGTGATTTTGGGAAGATTTTTTAAATGGCTAAGATTTAGTTCTACAAAAATTAAAAGTATAATAGTTAAAAGTTGATGTTGCAATAACAATTTAAAAAATTATTCTAAAATCACTATATAAACAATTACCCTAGATTCAAATTCTACCTTAACTTACTCCAAGAGTATTAAATAATTTTTTCATTACATGACTTGTGAATTGGGAAATATTAGTTTTAGAAAGTTGAAGTGGGGGTTCTATCCAGTGCCATTTATTATGAGTAAAATAATATAAGAAATCAATAGTTTAATCAAGTTTTAAAAATATATATGTTTAATTCATCGAAATTGAGCTTTGAGCACGAGCAAAGTTTAGAGAGCTCAATTCGATTTTTAAATAATTAAATTCAAGCTTGACTCATCAATTATTTAAAAAATTTAAGTTTAACTTAAGTCAATTCAATTATATAAACGATTCAAACTTAAGTTTAAACATGTAAATTTTTATAAACACCACAAATAAATAATAAAAATAATAAAATAAAATAAACATATTTGATATATTACTAAAAATAAAATTAATTTTTATATGTCATTGTATTTATAAGACTATTCAGACGAGTTTGGGTATATTTCAAATTGACTCTATGAGTAAGCGAGCTTAAAAATTAATTCGAGTTTATTATTTAGTAACGAGTCAAATTCAAACGAGCCAAACTCGAATTATTCATGAATAACTCAATTCGTTTGCATCCTATACATGAATGGACAAATGATTCAGAAAAAATAAAAATAAAAATAAAAATAAAAAAATTCTAACAATCAAGCCAAACTATAAAATGGA
Organism: Camellia sinensis; assembly: GCF_004153795.1. Classification (NCBI taxonomy): domain Eukaryota; kingdom Viridiplantae; phylum Streptophyta; class Magnoliopsida; order Ericales; family Theaceae; genus Camellia; species Camellia sinensis. The sequence goes on along the minus strand of NW_021025143.1, from coordinate 1,314,115 downwards.
GTCAATTCGGTTCTTAAAAATAAGGGTTGCTAAATGTCCCTAACATCAATTTCCATTTTTCACCCTATATTTATCCCTCCAAACCCAACCCCAACCCCAAACCCAATCCAACCCAACCCCATCCCACCCCACCTCCACCTTTACCTCTATATCCACATCCACCTCCATTCTAGCCAACAACTTCCCTGCCATCACCAAATCTGACCACCCTTCACCTCACCATCACAAGAAGAACCATAACCCCTAAGAATGGCCAACACCGAACCCCATACACACTGTTATAATAGTAGAGAGAGAGGAAATAATATGTATTGTATTGAATGAATAATATTGAATGATATTGTCCTATACAATAAAAGGCATGTATATATAGGCTAAGAAAGGGTATTCTACTAGAAATCTAACTATGAGAAAGAATATCATATAAGAGACATAACTATGGCAATACCTAATATATTTAGGAAATCAATACCTAATATATGTACGAATATATACCATATATATATTAACATCCCTCCTCAAACTCAAGGAGGATAAACATCTTGAGTTTGAAGAGCAAAACTAAAACATGAAATAAAACTAAATAAAATAAAAGGCAAATAGATTGCAAAATCCGAATGGGAGCGCAAGGGTGCTTGAAATAGATCAAACGCTGGAACAAAAGCCAGGAGACAGTTTTTGGTCATATCGGACCATTGTAGGAACTGGCTGAAACTAATGCAAAGACAATTTAAGGTTGTGCTGGACCAATGTAGAAACTAGTTGGAACTAATGCCGAGATTAGATTAAGGTCATGCTGGACCGTTGTAGGAGCTAACTGGAATTAATGTCGGGATAGTCTAAAAGGGTCATGCCGGACCGATGTAGAAGGGGTCATGCCAGACCGATGTAGGAGCTAACCGGAATCAATGTCGAGGTAGTTTAAAAGGGTCATACGGAACCGATGTAGAGAACTGGATATTGAACCAGCAAGCGTGGCACACACATAACTTACGGCGTGGTGCTGAACGATGATGGCAACAGATAACTGAGTGCGCTAGGAGGCGGCTTGGATGGTGCGCCAGGGGGCGAGTTTTGTGGTGCGCCAGGGGGCGAGTTTTGTGGTGCGCCAGAGGAAGTGGCTTGGATTGTACGCCAGAGAGTGTAGCTTGGATTGTGCGCCAAAGTAGGCGGCTAGGTGGTTTGCATGGTGTATAACCATGTTCATCATGATATAAGTATAATACCCCCATCAAAATCAAATAGGTTTAAAGATAGAAACCACTACAACAAAAAACACTTTTAGCGACCTGTTTTTTAGTAACCAAAAGTGTAATTTTGGTTGCTAAAAGTATCCGCGACAAGAACAAAATTGGTCGTTGAAGCCCTGTCACTAAATACTTTGGCGACCAAATCAATCTTGGTTACCTTTATAAATAAATTGGCGACCAAATATTTCCGTCGTCAAAAGACTAAAATTTCGTCGCCATAAATTAACATTTAGTCACTAAAAGTAGCCTTCAGCTGATGACATGTTAAGTTTCAGCGACATATAAATGCGTCGCTAAAAATATCTTTCAGTGACTAAAAGAATTGGTTGTCGAATGTTTAAACTTTTGGCGACCAATCAAGTTTTAGGTCGCTAAAAAAATTATGGACACATACTTTTGGCAACATAAATAAAATGTCACCAAAAGTAAATTTACAACTAAAAAAACCTGTCACCAAAAATTCATTATTTATAATTTTTTTTAACAATTTCCTTGTTCAATACATAATTCATAAACCTATAAACATAAGCAAAATATAATTCAAATTAACACACTTGTGCAAAGCATCCAAAATATAAACTTAATTCAAAAGTAGTACCATATTAAATATAAACAACATATCAAATCCAAAACATCCAATTTAAATACAAATCTCTTACAATCCCAAACTTGAAACATGTAATGCCCAAAAACCTTATAAGCTTGCAAATTCATAACAAAAACCTATGACAAAATATATCCAAAAATTCAAAATGTAATCCTTTGATGCTCCCCGAACTATATTTCATCCATTGCCAATCTGTCAAACATATGAAAAACAATTATAATGTTAAAATGTTAATAATAAAGGTCTTGGTCTAAAAACATTGGTTTCACATTATAGATGAACAAATTGAGAGCAAATTTTCCTATGGTGAATTACAAAATTTCAATATATCAAAATCAAAAAGTAACACATGATTCACTAGTTAAACTTGGCATATATGAACTAATTACAAGCAATATCTCTATAAATTTGTACATATTCCTAGTTCTTTTTTTCAACCTAAAGATCAATACTCGTGCTCTACCACAGTGCATGCAGCACACTTCAGCCTATATAAAGTTACTGAGGGAAGCACACTTAGTATTGGCTGACGCATTTTGTATGATTAACTGGTGATGCATATTTCTTGAATCAAACTATTCATAAAGTTAGTTTTAATCTATCACATGCATCTACAATCACTCCCCAAAAGGAGATTTCAGAATTGTGTTTGAATGCTTTGCACTCATTCAAAGTTTTGGCACCCAAACCCACCGAATGCAACATAAGTTAACATAAGTTAACTGACACTCCAACAACAACAACAAAAAAACTACTACTACAATGGAAATTCATGGAAATTCATCCTCACCAGTTTGACCATTTTGTTGCTTTAGGCAATTCCCAATTTACTATACACATGATATAGAAAAGAACAAAAACAACTAGTAGCTCATTGGCAAAGCTAACAATGCAACAAGATGAAAGTCAAAAACCAGTAAAGATGGATAGCAATAAATAGGTCTCTTCGTCCGTGTCTTAGACTTGCACAAGAAAGCACATTCAAGCAATATATTAATCATTTGAATCAACAGATGAATAGGTTTATGAACAATAGCAATACGCATGAAAAAAGGGAACATAATTATCTTATAGGCGAAGTCAAGCAAGTTACTTGCTAATGTTAACTCATGAATCGCATTGGGCATTTCTTCAAACTCTCATTCCTAAACTCTAGTTCCTTTCTAAACTCTACTAGTCTCCTTCCTAAACTCTCATTTTCTTTTCTCCAGTTCCTCTCTAAACCCACACATCCCACCATACAAACCCACTAGCATTAAACCTACAATAGCCATCACAGCCAATAGAGAGATAGTAGCCATACCTATATGGAATTAAATCATCTAAGGAGTTCTTTGTAGATTAAGAAGATGAGATCTAACAAGTCCAAGGAGTTCTTTGCAGAGCTCAAGGTCTTGTGCAAGATACATCACATTAATGTGGTAAGTAACATTTTCATATCTGCAAAATGAAATTGAATGTGATTTAACAAAGTTCAAACATTTTTTACCAATCAAGCCTATATGTATTTATAGGTGGAGTTGTTGGGGAATGCCAGTGGAGATGACCACCTCTACTTGGTTTATGAGTACATTCAAAATGGATATGTCAGCGATCACCTTCATGATCCATTACTCAAAGGTATTTATTTAGCATAGGCCTCTCAACAGATTGAATTCAGACTGGTTTTAGCATAATCCGAATCTAAACTTGGTTTACTTGGCTTAAGCCGAAATCTAACCCAATTCATTATGATACTCCATCTATTACTCTATACTTGGCTTAAATTTTCACATTGTATCAATTAGTCCAATTGCTAAACGCCTCTGTAGAATTGAACTGAAATCGAGAAACAAATAGTCAATTCATTCTCATCAAATTATTGAAACAGGCCATCAGCCACTTTCCTGGACTGCAAGAACACAGATCGCGCTAGATGTTGTGAAGGGTATTGAATATATTCACGATCACACTAAAGCACGGTACGTACACTGTGCATCACCTCTCTATACATTACAGCTTGAAATGACTTAGAGCCTATTGTATGATTATATGGTAACTTCGATCGACTATTCCTCCCCTTTTCAGCCAATTCCTACAAAAGTAATTGATTAGTAAAATTAAATTGAAATTGAAACACGATTCTTTAAGTCATGAAATTTTACTTGATGATCGCTATTAAGCCATACATGATTAATCATGTATACCCAAGCCTCATGGTCAACCCCTTTGTATCGCTTAGTGTAAGGGTCAACACCAGCTTCTACTAACTTCGAGTAATGTGTCTTCATCTTGTTACGCCAACTTTTGTAAAGGGTTTTACACTTCTTGTCGATTGCTTTCCGAACCTCTTTATCCTCATCATAATCAACAATCTCAAATTTATCCTGCAAATATATAAATAGTTTTATTAATATTAAAATGCAAGTAATGGTGATAATCTAACTATTTCAAAAACAACAAATACAAGTACCCGAACTGCCTGAATGATTGGGGCTTTATGAATCTCGTCAATCTTTTCACACTTACTTATGCCAATTATAGGTGCAACCATCCCTATTTGTAACCTAATTTCATTTGCAAATGGAGTGGCATAAGGCCCTACTGGTACCTTGGCATATGCAGGGAACCAAACAGGAAGTTTTTTGCCACCATTTTTAGCTATGAGATGCGCTATGCTCTTCCCTCGAGTCTGGCCCCTTACCTATGTAGAACAGGTACGCAAAGTCATTGTGGTAGATGGTGCAGCCTGGGTAGTAGCTTCATTTGTAGATGGTGCAGCCTGTGTAATAGTTACATTTGTAGATGGTACAGCCTGAGTAGTGTAGACACCTTATTTTTGACCGACCTTAAGACTCAGACGTCACCGATTGAGCACTCGGTGATGATGCATATTGTTCTCATTCTGAGGTTCCGGAGTCTCGGCTGAGAGCCTTGCCTCCGAACTTCGGGGCTCTTTTGTGCTTTGCCTCGATTTGCGAACCAGGTCCCGTTTTCTCTATTTTCTCTTCCCGAAGGGAGGGAGAGGTCTCGTCTCACGGTCGTAGGCCATTTTTCCCATTTGGAGACCAGTTTCTGGTTTTTCGAAGCCGTCGGCCGTGTGCCTCGGTTCGGGACCACTTAACTACCTCTGTTTGCTCCGATTTTTGGCACACACCTTGTTTCCTCTCCTTAGAGGGACATTGTGGGTCGGGAGACCATTTTCGGGGTCGCACGTCACTTCCAACGCTTAACAGTCAGTTTTCGAGGCCCCCGGCTGCGCGTTTTGGCCCCCGAACCCTCGTTTTGCATCGGTTAGGGTTCATTTTTGGCATGGACCCTAGTTTCATTGTTAGGAAGGTGGTACAAGGGTGGGAGACCACCTTTTCTTCTTGGAAACTAGCTTTCTCCTCGGAGACCACTTTTCTCTCTCCTCCAACCAGTTTTCTTGTCGGAAAACTGGTCTCCCTCACTTTTGGGCCACATTTTCTAGTTTTCCATACCACCACTGTGTTGCACTCATTTGGGAGGCCACCAATCTGGTATGGACGACCACCTTTTCAACTTGACCCTTTTGATCCCTGGTCGGCCGACCAGGGGGAGTGGTCGACCGACCACCTTGGCTGGTCGGCCAACTTTCTGCTTTTTGGTCTTTTTGAGTGCATTACAGTTGTGCCAGCTGGGAGGCATTTGCCCCATCCTCCGAGATTTGACCCTTTTGCTTGTCTTCTTAAGGAAGATTTGGCCCCTTTTGCTTAGCTTCTAAGGGAAGCTTGACCCTTTTGGTTTAGCTTCTTTTAGAAGCTTGCACTCTTTACTTGGGGCTTCTCCAAGAAGCCTTGGCCCTTTGTCTTCTATAAGAGAGGCTTTCCTCTCCATTTTCAAAGGTTGAACACTTTTGGCTGGAGCATACAGCCACTTCCCTCCATAGCTCTCTTCTTCAAGCTCCAAACCCTATTGTTCTTGCACCCATTACACTACACCTCCTAGCACAACACCTCCACCATCCATCCAAGCACCTTGGAACTGATTTGCAGAGGTTGAAGGCACACTATCTTGGTCCAGAAGTCGCTGAGGGTCTGCTCTACAAGGGTAACTCTCTATTTCTCCTTTTTTTTGGGCATTATTTTGCTTCATATCTTAGCCCTATTTTCAAGCATTTCTGGGTTTTGTCATAAACTAAAAAAAGTTTTTTTTTGAGTTTATAAACATGTTTGTTTAAGAAATTTTTTCTTTTTGGGGTCATCCTCCCCTTTGCATACTTCATTTCCTCATGTTTAGGGCTATGCATTAGAGCATTTTTGTTGGCCTTGGTTTGGCCTTTTGGCCACTGAAATCCAATGGATTTTCAGTGGCTAACATGTGTCTTTGAGCTTCAAAATCAGAGAGGGGTGACCCTCTCACCCCTTGTTCTCTTTACTAGCTTTGTTGGCCTTACAAAGGAGCCCCTATTTGCATGTTTCAAAGCCATGTTCCAGGCCCCATTTGGTGAGTTTTAAGGTCTGCATGAACTCTGTCCAGATCCCTTTTTTCCATATAAAGTGTCTATTATGCATGTGTAGAACAATCCTATTCAAGGCCTTTCAAAGGGGCTTTCACTTGAATGCTTACTAGACTAATTTTAGGACCTTTTTGGTGGGTTTTAGGACCCTCATAACCTCTTTCCAGAGGTGGTTTTTCCATTTTGTGTGTCCATCATACATGTGTAGAATAACCCCTTGCATGGCCTTCCAAAGGAGCCTATCATTCTTGCATGCATTGACTGAGTTTCAGTGGGTTTTTGGGCATATTTTGGCATGACATACTTCTGTTTTTGGCTGGTTTGGTGAGCTCTTATATGCTTCATATAGTTGTAGTATAACTCATGGTTCACTAGCTTTCTTTGCATGCTTTGTTGACCCTTGATTTTAGCACCTTTTGGCCATGCCTTAAACTGATGTTATGCATATTTTGGACTGCCTTAGCTCTGTTTTTGAGTCTCATGGTCGAATGATGTTTGTTTTGCATGCTTGTAGTTCAATACTGATGCTTAACTTTGAGTTTTGAGGCTCATTCCATGTATATACTGAGGTGTGTTCATGTTTTCGGTCAATTATACATCATATTTCAGAGCTTGTATGAATGCCATATTGCCATGTTTTCTACTCCTTAAGTGTGCTTGAGAGTTGTCCATGAATGCCTTGTTTTCGGACCATTGAATGAGCTCCATTTCTTTGCATTTCGAGCCATCATTTTAGGCCATTCCCCCACTGTTTTAGACCTGCCTAGGGTCTGTTTGGGGTTGGTTTTGCCATTGGTGCATTGCTTTGTGTACCTCTAGTGTAACCCGCTTCACTAGTTTCGGTACCCGGGCCATCTAGCTTGCATTGTGTGACATACTTACATGTTTCGGGACCATATTTTATGCCATTTCAGAGCTGTATCATGTGCCATCTTATGCCATATTTCATTCCTTGTCATGCCTTGTTAGAGTCGCATGGTGTGCCTTAGGATCGGTCCTTTGCATTCGTGCATGTTCGCATGTATTTCGGTTGTCTCATCTTCATCGTATGGCCACTGATTAGAGTGTGGCTGAGGTCCATTCACATTGGTTTAAGTCCATCTTGTATTGTGTATGCCATGCTACAGGGTGTTGTGTTGTTGCTGGCACTGTGTATGCCATGCCATTCCTTGCATTGCGTATTCTAGGTTGTTAGTTGCATTGTGCATGTCATATAGTCCATGTGCATTGTGTATGCCATATAGCATCAAGAGCATTGAGTATGCCTTTGATTATTTCATAGCATTGTGCATGCTAGTTACATATTTGCATGTCATCCTTCGCATGTCCGCATAACTAGGTTGCATTGCATTTAGGGTTGTATGCTAGTCGCACTGTGCATGCCTCATTTGTTGCATTGTGTTAGGAGTAGGAGTTAGTCCAAACACGAAAAACGAGGGACGTTCTGTACTCCAAGTGATGAAACGTGCCTCGATTTCCGGTCCCCCAACATTCTTGATCACCCATGATGGAATTGTTGGCTTCATGAGTTCATGCTTGCATTCATTCCATACTAAGTATTGCAATTCGACTTCTCGGCCATCATGCATCGGGATGCGCGATCGAGGACTACACTCCCTAGAGCTCATGCAATGACGAGGAGAGTGGTCGTGTACACATTTGTTGAAAATACCTTGCCATGCCTCTCTCTTGCTTTGTTGCAGAAAAACTAGAATCCAAGGGGCAGAAAGTGGTCGGCCGACCAGGTTTTCTGGCAGGCCGACCACCTTTTTTGGTTCCCACCACAAAGAGTGGTCGGCAGGTGTCTCCCAAGCCAATACTTGGTCGGCAGCCTTCCCAGGGTGGAGTTTCAGCATCTTGGAGCCGTGTGTAAATTTCTAAAATCAGTTGCAAACAAAGGCGAAACGAGGCATTGCGATGGAATTTCCCGACGAAGGTGACTTGAGCATGCATGCATCCATCGTCACCCAAAACAGAGCCGAGGCAGTCACATTCATGTAGTTTACATGCTTACTTAGCTAGTTTGTTAATTAGTTAATGTTGTGTAATAATTAGTTGTAGCTGTTATTTTTTCAGACTGTATTATTTATTCAAACCCTCCGAGCGAGGGCACAATTGTAATAAGTGTGCGTGTGTGTGATGTATGTCTTCCAACCCCACATCTTTCTCCTTTTTATTTACCAGCTTATAATGGTTAGATTAGGGCATGTTTCAATTAGCATACTTATGCTTGCATTTTTGGATCATTCATCTATATTGCATGCACTGGGCTCGGCGCATCATACTAATTGCATTGTATTTCAATTCCAAGTTGAATACGTGTTAGCTGTAACATCTCATATGCCATTCTTAGGATAGCCGAGCCTATTGTAGTTGCATTTTGCATGTGTTGCATTAGCCATTTTAACATGAACTAGGATCATGCATTGATTACTAACTAGTTTCTGTTTTGGCTCGAAGTACTCGGTAAGTGTTTATGCTTTAGCATCCTTGCATGAGTGTGAGTGACTGCCATGATAGCATGCTTACCATGAGGCTATTTGCTTATGTGATATACCTGCCTGAATGCCTGTGGGTGAAGGTTGGATTATCTGAGTTGGAATAATGCATTGACTGAGTTTTAAGCCCACTAGATAGTGGCAAAACCATGTTTTCTAAGCTCACTCGAGGGTGGAAAAATTTGCATTTTAGCCTACTTGCGAGTAGCAAACCGTTTTCAAAACAAACATGAGATGTTTTGTTCCAATTCAGGCGATCCAGTCTATACTTGTATGCTGTGTGCATCATATAGTAAATCTAGGCTAATAACCGGAATAAGAGCACATAATGTTTTCAAAAGTTGATATCATGGTTAGTAGAGGCTAATCTTTGATCGGAGGAGCGGGGGTGCTCACAAAGTGACCTTCCCCAATCGTACCCAAGTTCCCGAGCCGAGGCAACTTTGGTGATGACGGACACGTGGCCTTAGTCAAACGAGTCAGGGTTTCCTAAATTCTCCAAAATAAAATATTTAGGTCGCGACTCTGTATCTGGAAAAGCAGTCCATGTTTGGCACTTCTTTCAAAAAAATCTATTTTCAAAAATGATTTGCCGGATTTGGACTCTTTGATGATTCATCGGTCTTGCATTGCACTCTGTGAGATTAGATATAGGACCGTGACATCTGAGTCCTGAACTGTAGTGAGCCCAACAAACAAAAGGGGATTTCCCTCCCGGGACATTCGAGGACGTCTACAAGTAGTAGTTGCATTTGTAGATGGTGCAGCCTGGATACGTCGAGCATTTGTAGATGGTACACTTTGAGCAAACGGAATTAAGTTAGATGGTGCATGTTCAATAGGGGCAGCAACTCTAGCTGGAGCTTGCTGGGTAGGTAAACGAACTTTAGATGATGCTGCGCTTCTAACTTTACCAGGGCCTGCCATCTACCACAACAACTCAACAATTACATGTGTGAAGCATATGTAAAACAAGCATTTACATTAATATCAATGGATGTCTGATAGAATCAATATCAGCACATAAGTGATAACTAAACAATAAAATAGCATAAGAAACAAAGAAAAATGGAGAAAAAGAAAGAGAGAGGGACACACACAAACTTAGATGCATTGAAACATATTCTTGGATAATCATTGTGCTCAAACTCAGACAAGAATGGCATCTAGACAACAGTGTCATACAAAACATAAAAATTTAAAGTTCCATGTCAAAATCTATATTACAATCATAATGGCTATATAGCTCATCTTCTCGGATAGTGACAATGCTCTTAGTAATGATCTTCGTTATCGCATGTCTCTTCATCATCAACACCATCGTCATGTGCTCGACTAACTGATTCTAAAACCACCTCACTTGGGATAATCTGAGGATCAATGTCATTCCTATGAAGTAAGATTGTGACGGGGTCTGCAATGCTAATTGGGACAACATTAGTTGTTTCAGTTTGTTGGAATACATCATCAAGTTCAACGTCATCCGGTTCTGGTACATCCCATATTCCTCGATGTTGTAGCCTTTCTACAACTTTCCAATGTCCACCTAACTTTGTATCATCAACGTAGAAAACTTGCTTCACATGACTTGGTAAAACAAATGGATCATCTTTATACCATCGACTTTTGACATCAATACTTGTGAAATGTGCATCAGTGTGTAATGTTTTGTTGCTACCGGTGTTGAACCATTCGCATTGGAATAAAACAACTCGATGTCCAAGTATATAATGCATCTCCCACACTCTATTCAAGTACCCATAAAAGTCAATTGTTTGTCCCTCATGCTCCCCTTCCACAACCAACCCACTATTTTGGCATTTACGACGATTGTCACGATCCTTACTATGAAATCAAACACCATTGGAAATGCAAGCTGAATACAAATTAACTATGCTACTAGGACCATTTGCTAATGACCACAATTCATCAGTTGCTTCTGGTAATCCTTGAGCTCGTAAATGGTTCATCTACATAATGACATATCAATTTCAATCATTATGTTAGTATTAATGCGAGTATAACTCAATAAAGTTTAGGCTTATATCTTACATGTTCTTTGAACCACTTGGGAAATTCCTCTTTCTGTCTCTTTGTGATGTCACGTGCACCTTGATTTTCTAAAAGATTTTTGTGTTGCCTATTTACAAACATATGATTCATAAGTAACATATTATATTGAAAACATAATTTCACTAACAAAAAAAAAAAAAACCTAATAAAAACGTACTCTAGATAATGGTCCAACTCAAGGCTATTATTCAAGACAAACCAATGAGCCATTTCACGTTCTTTTGGAGACACATTAGAAGCCCTTGTCATTAGCCCAAAAGGATGAACATCTTGCGTGAAGACCTCTAACCCAGACTCATGCACACCAATATCGACATTTCGTTCCTCTCGATTAAATACAGTTTCGACCCCACCCAAATACATTGAGCAAAATGTGAGGCACTCCTTGACAATATAAGCTTCTACGATCGAACCTTCTGGACGAGCTCGATTTGCAACATACCCTTTTAGAGTTCCAAGTAGCCTATGAAACAAACAATAGAATACTTTTATTACACATACTCACATTTTTTTTAAATAAATATACAGTTTGTGCTACAATTTAACTATTCTAATATATTAAGAAGTTAGTAAGTACCTTTCAATGGGGTACATCCATCGATATTGCACAGGCCCACCAAGAATGGCTTCATGGGGCAAATGAATGGCTAAATGAACTATCACATCAAAGAATGCCGGTGGGAAAATTTTCTCCGGCTTGCATAATATGAGTACTATGCGATCCTCTAATTTTTCCAAATCCTTCACCTTCAATGTCTTCGAGCAAAGTTGTTGAAAGAAATTTCCCAACTCAAATAATGTGACACATATATCATTCTGAAGATATCCACGCATTCCAATGGGAAGCAGTCGTTGTAGAAGGATAAGACAATCATGGCTTTTTAGGCCTGTTAACTTATCACCTTTTGTGGTTACACACTTTGAGATGTTTGCCGCATAACTATTAGGATACTTAATTGACTTCAAAAACTCACAGAAACCATGTCTTTCATCTGAGGACAAAGTGTACAGTGTTGGGGGCTTTTCAAATGATCCATCGGCACGCCTCTTTAGGCGTAACTCTTTCCTTATTTTCATATCTTCCAAATCCATGCGTGCTTTTTCTGTGTCTTTGTTCTTTCCATCTATACTCAATAATGTTCCAAGCAAACTATCACATATATTCTTCTCTATGTGCATAACATCGAGATTGTGTCGGAGTTTAATTGTTTTCGAATATGGCAACTCAAAAAAGATGCTTCTTTTAGTCCAATTCAATACCGAATTTCCCCTTTTTCTTTTCATATTGGTTGGATGTTTCCAAATGGTCTACATGTCCCTGAGTCCAATTGTTTTAAGATTTGTTCCCCTAATAACTCCAAAGGTCTTGACACAAACTCAGTCTTACCGTTATAAAGTCGACTTCTACGCCAAGGGTGGTCATCAGGCAAGTAACGACAAGCGCCAGTGTACCTTACCTTACCTCTCAATCGTTGTGAGGATGCATTCTTGTTACATGTGGGACAAGCCAAATAACCTTTCGTGCTCCATCCAGACAAGTTTCCATATGCAGGAAAGTCATTAATTGTCCAAATAACAGCTGCATGCATTCGAAAAGTTAATTCAGTTGAGGCATCATACGTAAGCACACCATCTTCCCATAACTCTTTCAGCTCATCAATTAATGGTTGCATGTAAACATCGATATCTCTACCCAGTGCTTGTGGTCCAAGGATAAGCAATGACAACATACTAAATGATTGTTTCATACATTTCCAAGGAGGCAAGTTATAAGGCACAACAATCACAGGCCACATACTGTACGAGTTGCTCATGTTCCCAAAAGGATTAAAACCATCAGTAGCCAACCCTAACCTCACATTTCGAGCCTCTTGGGAAAACATAGGATGTTGCCTATCAAAATCCTTCCATGCCTCACCATCAGCTGGGTGTCTCAATATCCCATCATCTACTCACTTTTCTTTGTGCCATCTCATATCTACAGCTGTTTTTCTTGACATATATAATCTCTGCAACCTCAGTGTCTACGGAAAGTATCTTAAGATCTTATGAGGAATTTTCTTACCTTTTCCATCATTCAACTTGTATCTGGACTCTTGACAAATCGGACAGTTTTCCAAATTTGCATTCTCCTTCCAGAAAAGTGCACAATCATACTTACATGCATGAATCGTCACATATCCTAAGCCTAAGTCATGCAAGAATTTTTTGGCTTCATAAAGGAACCATGGGATCACTTGATCACTTACCGGTAGAAGGTCCTTTAATATCCCTAACAACATGCTGAATGACTTATTGCTCCATTTATTCAACACCTTCACATGAAACATCTTAACAACAAATGATAAAACAGAAAACTTACGACACCCAGGGTACAACTCTCTTTGAGCATCATTCAACAATTTATCAAAGTTGCGCACACCCTCTTCTTCAACATTATTAGCCACATCATCGTCATCGTCCTCTTCATCCCCCGGATTTTCATTATGATTCATGATAGTCCCCATGTAAACATCTTCTAACAAATTTAGAATTCATCTTGATATCCGTTTGTATCTTCTTCCATTCTATCCCCAACACTTTCAAAGTCATTGTGGTTGTCATCATTCAATGCATGAGATTCATTCATGGGAACAGATTCCCCGTGATGTACCCAAGTCTTATAAAAAGGGGACATTCCTTTCACGACCAAAAAAATAAACTTTTGGCGACGAATTTATAATTTTGGTCGCTATTGATTTTGGCGCCAAAGTGAATTTCTTGCGCGGCAGCGCGAAAAACTTTTCAGCGACCAAATTAATTTATAGCGACAGAAATTTTAGTCGTAAATTGTATTTGTTTGGTGACAAACATTACTTGATCGCTAAAAATCTGAATAACATTTATGGCAACCAAATTAATTTGGTTGCCAATAAATTATTTGTCTTTACCCTAATTTTTTATTGCAAAAATTGTTGACAAGTGAATAAACAAACAATTGACCTAACTTCTTCTCATTTTCTCATCCATCTGAAACGGCACAGCACAGAACGGCACAGCACAGATCAGGTATGTTCTTCTTCTCTTCTTCTTCTCATCTTCTTCTCTCTCTCCCTCTTCCTCTCCTTCTTACTCTCTCGTGCCGCTGAATGCGAAAGGCACAGCAGTGCTCGATGGCAGCAACACTGGGCGGCAGCAGATCACGACCCTCTTTTTGGGTCGCTGCTCTGTTCTCTTCTCTGTCTCTGATATTTTGAATGTAGTCCCTCTCCCTCTCCCTCTTGGTTTCTCGCTGCTCTGTATGTATGTACTCATAGATTTGTTAGTTTTCATGTTTATATGGGATTGAGATTGTTGCTTTAGATGGGATTGAGATTGTTTATAAACTAATAAACTAGTTTTCATGTTTCAAGTTTTCTTAGTTGCTTTAGATCATTTTGTTCTATTTTTTTGGGTATAAATACTTCCCCAACCACTCCAAACTAAAGGAGGAAAAACAACACTTCAGTTAAAGCGCACCCAGATTGAAGATTTTGGATTCAATTTGTGTGGATTAATACAGATATAGCAGTGTGCAAATGCAGAAAAACAAATACCTGGTTTCTAGTGAGCTTCTTCACCGGTTTTGCATTGAAACTCTAGGAGATCAAGACATTGGACTCCTTTAAGGTGAAACTCAGGACATTCAATTAACACATGAAACAAAATAGAGAATTCAACAGCCAAAAGTGAAATAGAGCACTAGCATTTGGGTTCACGATTGGTTGTAACATTGGTAGTTGAATAACTTCACAGTTACACGGTTTACTGCTAGGAATTTGAGCATGATGATTACGGTATGTGTAGTAGACAGTGTAGCCTAGGTAGCCTACATAACTGTAATTACAACGGAAATAGTCAATTGTCTGCAGGTGCAGTTCGTCGCTGTTGATGTTGCATTTGAACAAGGTGAGGTTATGAGTCAAGATTCTAAATAAAATAGGTGGTCTACTGGGAACAGTCAAGTTACTAAAATTTTTGCAACTTTCGAAGCTTATAAGGTCTCCTAGCAAATTGTCATTAACCTTTAGGGCTTCATCTTTCAAGAATTCATTAACTTCGTTCGATTTTCCCTTCCCTAAATGGATTTTAGGAACTGTTTCACTAAAATTTACCATGCACAACCCACATCGGGGATACGTGCTGTTGCAGAAAGGGAATTTGATCTGCCCAAGATTTCCATAGTTGAAGGACTCTGGACAATTATGTGGGTACGTATTGTTTTGCCCATTAGAGTAAAGAATCACTAGATGAGAGACAATAAAGAAAGCCAAAACGGAGGGAAAAGCCATTCAAAATTCCCAATTTAGCATAAACAAACCACCATAGCGAAAATATTAGAGGGTGTAAAATTGATACAATTAGAACTACTTTTTTCTCGAGCTTCTTTTGTGATTTTGTGCTCTCGATTTTATCTTATTTATTTATTTTTGACTTTTCACGGTTATATATGTATACGTGTAGTCATAGATGTGTTAGTTCTAATGTTTTTGTGTGATGAAGATTCATATTGTTGTTATTGGCCTAGAAATTCAAGTGGGTTTTGCATGTTTTTGAAGATAGTTGTACGATTTTGTAGTAATTTTATTTTTAATTTTATTTTTTGATAATTTTTGTCCTTAGATTCTATATATATGTTTTGCAAACATTCGAAGCCATAAAAATGTGTTGTTTTTTTGTAATTACTAAACTTCAATTATATATATGTGGGTAAAATCTTCATTTATTTTTCGGTTGTGTTTTGTTCAATTGGGATTTCTAAAGGGTATAGAACTTTCAGTCTTCACGACTTATTTTGATGTGATCATGAAACCAGATTAGTTTCATTCTCAGTCGGTGGTTTGGAAATGGAACACAACATTTGCTTCATCGAATTAAGGTTGAGAACTGAGATTTTATCCATTATTCCCCCCCTCTTTTGAAATCAATAAGAGAAAGTGATAGTTTTTTACCCGTTGACTAATATTCAAATTGGTGATTTGGATGCATGATATCTATATTATATCACTATGAATTGACTATCAAACTTTGAGCACATGCATGACTTCTTAGGATACAATTATGTTTACATGTACCCATTTCCCTCTTCAGATAGCATATATTTGACATCCCACTTTCTTATACATCAAGAAGGCCTTATATACAATTTGGGAACTATCTTTTTTTATTTTTAACAATCAAGCACAATGGCCTATAGGCATAACAATTTGGCCAAGTAGACATTACATAAAATTGTACCTCCATTTGATAACATTTTTTTGATTTTGCAACACTCAAAATTCATTTCTCTGTTTGTTTCTTCACACTTTGATTATATTGGCTTTGTCTTAGCCAACATCTCAAACCCTATAATACCTATAGTTTTGTACCCTATGTTTATGAATAATTTTCCAAAAGTTATGTGCCACTTAATGCTGCTTAGCTTTGAAACCATTGGGTTCATTTCCATTATCTCTCATTGTTTCACACTATTCATCATTGAACATTAGGTCCGATATATATATGATAATTAAAACATGGGTAGCACTATGAACAAAGGTTAGTCTCAATTATATGATGTGTTTTGGGACATGTTGATTGAACCTCACTTCCCATATTTTTAGGGATGGTATCTCCTTTTAAGAACAAAAGGCATCTTGTAAAATCAAAAACAAAAGAAAATTTTCAGAAAGGAAAAAAGAGAAAAAAAAAATGTAGTACAACACAAGCTTACAGATCATAACTGTAGACGCGCCCGTGGGCCTCACTACAGTTCGGACTCAATTTGTGTCACGGTCCTTAATCTGAACCAAAGAGTCCAAATCCGGCAAATCGTTTTGAGAAACAGATTTTTGAAAAGAAGTGTCAAACATGGACTGATTTTCCAGATACAGAGTCGCCACCTAAATATTTTTTATGGGGAAATTTAGGAAACCCTGACTCGGTGCCAAAGGCCACGTGTCCGTCATCACCAAAGTTGCCTCGGCTCGGGAGCTTGGGTACGATTGGGGAAGGTCAGCTATGAACACCTCCTCTGGCCCGATCCGAAGATCGGCCTCTACTAACCGTGATATCCAGTTTTGAAAACGTTGTGTGTTCTTATCCCATTTATTGGCCTAGAATTACTATGTTATGCGCGCAGCAAACAAGTATAGAGCAAATCGCCTGAATTGGAACAAAACATTGCATGTTCGTTTTTGAAGATGGTTTGTTACTCGCAAGTAAGCTAAAACGCAGGTTTTGCCCCCTTCGAGTGGGCTTTTAGAAAAGATGGCTGTGCCACTATCTAGTGGGCTTAAAACTCACAGTTTTAATGCATTATTCCAATTTAGGTAATTCAACCTCCATCCACAGGTATTCGAGCAGTTATATCACATAAGCAGCTAGCCTCGTGGTAATCATGCTGTTATGGCAATACTCACATGCATGCGGTATGCTAAAGCATAAATGCTTACCAAGTACTCCAAGCCAAAACAAGAACATGTTAGCAATCATGCATGATCCAAGTCCACGTTTAAATGCCTAATGCAACGCATACGAAATGTCACTAGAGTAGGCTCGGCTAGTCTATAAATGACATGTGAAAATGCACAAGTAGCATGTATTCAAGTTAGATTTGAAATACTTATGCAGTTAGTATGATGCGCCGAGCCTGGTGCATGCAATACTTGATGAATGATGCATGCATGCATAGCATGAGGTATGCTAAAGTAAACATGTCCTAATACTAACCATCAAAAGCAGGTAAGTAAAAGGGAGAAAGAAGTGGGGGTCGGAAGACATACACACACGCACCCACGCTTATTACAGATTCGCCCTCGCTCGGAGGGACCGAAAGAATAATACAAGTTAATTAACCTACAAGCTAATTAAATATTACAGACCGATTAATTAATTAACAAATTAACTAATCTAATGAAAGCAGTAAACGGCCTCGGGAAGAGGGCCCAATGCAATGCGCGCTCGGCTCCGCTTGGAAAGTCACTGCCATGCACAAGTTTGCCTCTGCTTTGACTATTCTGCTTCTCCGAAAATTGCACAACTCCCAAGGTTGCTTCTCTGAGTGTTGTGGGACACTACCGGCTGAGTGAGATCATCACCGGGCATTTAGAATGGTCATCGGCTAAACATTATGCTCTCGGCCAAACCTGTTTTGCTGGTCGGCACCCAACACTGCCGACCGGCCAATTCTTCCTACTGAAACCTGTTTGACAGCAGCAGAGGGCAGGCAAGGCATGGCAATGTATTTCAAGCAAATGTATGTACCAACCACACTCCTTATCATGTTTATGACTCAAAGGAGGATGGGCCTCAATTCTCGGGCCACCAATCACGCATTCCCATGCATGATGGCCCAAAAGCCAAGTGTGCAACTTCAATATCAAATAAAATGCACACTCAAAACACATCAAAGGCCCCAACCTCTATCATGCTTAATCAAGAGGCAAGGGATGCATGCACAATGCAATGCAACCTAAGCATGCAAGCAAGGCTAATGCAACATGATTATGCAATGCATTTAATATGCAATAGGCACACAACCTAAACATGTAAACAAATATGGCATGCAACAACATGTGATGATGGACTTAAACTAACATGGATAACTCGCAAGCATGCCAAAATCAGTGGCCAAATGGCATGGAAATGAGGGCCAAAACACATACAAGCATGCATGCACACAAGGTCTAACACTTAGGCATTAAAGAGCATCTTTTAAGCACACTTAAAAGAGGATAATCATGGACAAATGGCATGCACATCAAACTCTGAAAATCATGTTAAGATGATACCAAATCCACCTACCAAATGCAAGCAAGGCATGTAACCAAACCCAAGGACTTAAACTATGGTCATGTGACACATGAAGCAAATGACCAAAGTGAGCTGAAACAGTCCTAAGTCATGCAAAAACAAGCCCCAAAAACCACTTAGATGGCATCTAAATAACCTAATTCTCAAGGCATGCAAAAGGGACCAAACATGGAGCATAAGACACCAACCTCTTAAAGCATTAAAGGAGCATCAAATGCAAGCATACAATCATGCTATAAGGATTGAAATGGCATGATAAGTGGTTCCAAACCACTGAAACAAAGCAAGTAAAGCATGCTAAGGGGGTCAACACTTAAGGCCTACAAGGGAGATTGCATGGTAGCTATACAAAGAAAAGCATGGATGACCCAAATGACCAAAAATAGTCCTCAAACACACTAAAACATGCATAAAAGCTTCACAAAGCTAAGCCAAAATAAGTAAGCATAGTGGTCTAAATGCTAGATACATGTTAAGGCAATTTCATGGCATTACAAGACAAGTATGCAAAGCAAGCATGGTGTGTCTAAATCAAGTAAAAAGAGTGCTATACCATGACATAATAAGCATAAATATCAGTCAAGGCATGGCCAACATGAACCTAAACATGATGCTCACTAAAGAGGCAAAAATGGCACTTTTCAAGGACAACAAGGAGAGGGGGTGGCCCCCTCCTTCCTAGGACCTCAAGGGACCATCCTCACCTCTGAAATCCCTCAAGATTTCAGTGGTGAGGAGGCCCAAACACAATGGTCCCGGAGCTCAACCGAAATGGCACAAAACAAAGGCCAAACAAGCCTTAAGAGGGTTCAAACAACCCCAAAGCTTAAAACACCCTTAACAAACTATTTAGAGCACTCAAAAACAAGACTTTTCTATGTTATATGCTAAGCTCAAAAATAGATGCAAGATAGGCTAAAAAGCTTTGCAAAAAAGGGGTAAAAAAAGGACAAAAGTCTTACCCTTGTAGCACAACAGCAAATCAGCAACTTTTGGACCAAGAAAAGGCTTCAAATCACCCAAAAATCACCTTCAAGGACCTCATCTCAATAAAGGGAGCAGAGAAATAGGTGTTTGTATGCAAAAGTGCAAAGAAAATGCACTTTTGAGTACAAACAAGCCCTAACCCTTAGAGAGAGAGGCAGAAAAATGTAGAGAGAGAGGGAGATTTTTTTCTCCTTAGGTTATATCTCTCCTCCTCTTCCTCTTGTATCTCTCTTCTTCCTCTTGTATCTCTCCTCTTTTGAGAGAGCTTGATTGATATAGATATATCAATTTGCAGCCCCCTCAGAAGTCCCACGTCCAGGCATGGGCTGGGGTATGGCCTGGAATGACAGCTATCAGCTGTCTACAGAAATATCTGTTGAAAATCACATTTGGCCGGCCGGCCATCAAAGTGGTTGACCGGCAGTCAAATTGGCCGGCCGGCCATCACATTTGGCCAATGGCAACAAGACACAGCCGGTGGCCTCAAGCCACGGCCGGTGGAGTGTAGGGATGTCCCAAAAGCCATTCCCTGCCCTCCAAAGCAAAAAAAACAAGTGTTTGGTGCAAAACCAAACACAAAACGGTCGAGTCGAGAGATTCTGAGGCAAGGCGCGTAGCCGAGGCCTCTGGGAACTCAAGACGAACACAAACATGGATGATCACCGAGTGTTCAAGCAGTGACGTCCAAGTCTTGAGGACGGTCAAAAATGGGGTGTCTACAATAACACATGTAGCTGAGGTATAATGCATGTAGCTTCCCCCCCCCCCTCTTTTTTGATCAAGTTAAGTTCTGCATCAAGGGTTGAGATGCTGTTGTTCCTCTATTGTGTATAATCTGATTTGTCCTTCTGTTGGGTGTGGTTTCTGCTGGTGTGGCTGCTACTGCAGCAGTTGCTTTGTGTAGCTACTGCTGCTTTGTTCCTTCATGTTGTTATGTTGTTTGTTGTGTGGCTATCTCATGCCCCTTCTTGAAGTACTCAGTGTGTGACATTATTTATAAGCTACAAAAAATAAAACTCTGCATATAGGGTGTGGCTGCTGCTGTTGAGTGTGGCTGCTGTTGGTTTGTATATTGGGTGTGGCCTATTTGTTGTGTGGCTACAACCTAGCAGAGCCTAGAAAACAGAGCCAGAAAAAAAAAAGCAGCAGCAAGCTGAAACCACCAAGATCAGCAACATTGCACCAACAGCAGTCCAGATACAGCCACACACTTGCAACAACATTGCAGCAACAGAGGCCAGCAAGCAGCAGCCACCAGGGACAACGACACTGCTCCAACAGCAACATAGCTTCAACTAGTAAACCAGCAAACACCAGCTGGCAGCTAGCAGCAGAAGCACATTGTGCTTTTTTCCTCTTTTTATTCTTTATTCTTTATTCTTTCTTCTTTCATGCCATGCCATTGCTTTAATTGATATTTATTTTTGCTTCAATCCAAGTTTCCAATCTATGCACATGACACTAAACCGACGAAATTAGAAACATTCTTTTGGCGCTTAGGTTGGGAATACTTGATTCAATTGTTATCTAGAAGTAAAAGTACAATAATTTATTTAGGTGCGTAGGCGAATTGTTTATTTTGCCCATATCCATGACTATCCTTATATGTTATTTGACATTCATTTCATACCCATATCTCTCCATTAATTTCATGTATAGTGCGATTTTAATTTAAAATTTGATTTACAATTATCAATTATTATAGGTTATCAGTTAATGCAGAAAGATAAAAAAGCTGCACTCGTTCGTTGGGGGCAATTACTACATCAAGTAATCTTTGACTATTTGTTAAGGCATTTTTAATTTATTTAGAGAAGTTTGACACTTTTTTTATTAAATTTGTGGCTATTAGAGGATTCACTTAATTGTATTCTTAGGATTCACTTATTGTATTCTTAGTTTCGTTTTGCTATTGTGAGCATTCATGATATAACAAACAATTAGATGATCCAAGGAACTATTTGATATGTAAATAAGATAATTCCAAATATGCTAATTAGGGGGTGGTTATTGTGTTTTGCTACAAAAATCTCAATTCCATGTCTAACTCAACAACTAAATAAGTCAAATTGCTAAAATAAATGAATATGCTTTTACAAAAATAACTAAACTGATATGTAACAATTTGAAGACCATAATTTATATAGCAATTATAATTTATATATCTATGTCATCACTTACTATATAATTCTTTTTCACTCTTTACTCTACATTGCATGCTTTACTTGAATAGTAATTCTTGTTTATCAATTATTATTGTTAGTACAACTTGTCAATGAATTACATATACCTAATTTAGTTAAAGGTATATATCAATGTCATCACTTACTATATGATTCTTTTTCACCCTTTACTCTACATTGCATTCCCGTTTATTTATTTTTTCTTTTTTTTAAAATTTTTTTTTAACAAAGCAACTACCTACACAATAAGCCTTTTGCTGTCACAACAGGGGGCTGTGACAGCACCCACCCCAATCCCATTTTAGTGTATGTTATCATTGTGCATTCATAAATGAGATAGGACCACTTACCTATTGAATATTAGTGTACATAATAATAAAGGAATTTCACATAACATTGGCTTGGTAGGTGACCAAATATGGACAAGAGTTGGATGTTACTTAAGAATAGAATGAGTTCCCAGTATCGAGATGGGGTAAAGGCTTTTGTTCAGTTCGCAATGTCAAATGTAGGGCCAAATGGTAAGATTCGTTGCCCTTGTATGGACTGTTTGAATTGTGAACAACACACTAGCAAAATTGTGGAGTATCGTTTGGTCGTGAAAGGAATGTCCCCTTCTTATAAGACTTGGGTGCATCACGGGGAATGTATTCCCATGAATGAATCTCATGCATTGAATGATGATGACCACAATGACTTTGGAAGTGTTGGGGATAGAATGGAAGAAGATACAAACGGATATCAAGATGAATTTCTAAATTTGTTAGAAGATGTTTACATGGGGACTATCATGAATGATAATGAAAATGCGGGGGATGAAGAGGACGATGACGATGATGTGGCTAATAATGTTGAAGAAGAGGGTGTGCGCAACTTCGATATATTGTTGAATGATGCTCAAAGAGAGTTGTACCCTGGGTGTCGTAAGTTTTCTGTTTTATCATTTGTTGTTAAGATGCTTCACGTGAAGGTGTTGAATAAGTGGAGCAATAAGTCATTCAACATGTTGTTGGGGATATTAAAGGACCTTTTACCAGTAAGTGATCAAGTTATCCCATGGTCCCTTTATGAAGCCCAAAAATTCTTGCGTGACTTAGGCTTAGGATATGTGACGATTCATGCATATAAGTATGATTATGCACTTTTCTAGAAGAAGAATGCAAATTTGGAAAATTGTCCGATTTGCCAAGAGTCCAGATACAAGTTGAATGATGGAAAAGGTAAGAAAATTCCTCATAAGATCTTAAGATACTTCCCGTTGACACCGAGGTTGCAGAGATTATATATGTCAAGAAAAATAGCTGTAGATATGAGATGGCACAAAGAAAAGCGAGTAGATGATGAGATATTGAGACACCCGGCTGATGGTGAGGCGTGGAAGGATTTTGATAGGCAACATCCTATGTTTTCCTAGAGGCTCGAAATGTGAGGTTAGGGTTGGCTACTGATGGTTTTAATCCTTTTGGGAACATGAGCAACTCGTACAGTATGTGGCCTGTGATTGTTATGCCTTACAACTTGCCTCCTTGGAAATGTATGAAACAATCATTTAGTATGTTGTTATTGCTTATCCCTGGACCACAAGCACTAGGTAGAGATATCGATGTTCACATGCAACCATTAATTGATGAGCTGAAAGAGTTATGGAAAGATGGTGTGCTTACGTATGATGCCTCAACTGAATTAACTTTTCGAATGTATGCAGCTGTTATTTGGACAATTAATGACTTTCCTGCATATGGAAACTTGTCTGGATGGAGCACGAAAGGTTATTTGGCTTGTCCCACATGTAACAAGAATGCATCCTCACAACGATTGAGAGGTAAGATAGGGTACACAGGCGCTCGTCGTTACTTGCCTGATGACCACCCTTGGCGTAGAAGTCGACTTTATAATGGTAAGACTGAGTTTGTGTCAAGACCTTTGGAGTTATTAGGGGAACAAATCTTAGAACAATTGGACTCAGGGACATGCAGACCATTTGGAAAGCATCCAACCAATAAGAAAAGAAAAAGAGGAAATTCGGTATTAAATTGGACTAAAAGAAGCATCTTCTTTGAGTTACCATATTGGAAAACAATTAAACTCCGACACAATCTCGATGTTATACACATAGAGAAGAATATATGTCATAGTTTGCTTGGAACATTATTGAGTATAGATGGAAAGAACAAAGACATAGAAAAAGCACGCATGGATTTGGAAGATATGAAAATAAGAAAGGAGTTACACCTAAAGAGGCGAGCCGATGGATCATTTGAAAAGCCCCTAGCATTGTACATTTTATCCTCAGATGAAAGACATGGTTTCTGTGAGTTTTTGAAGTCAATTAAGTATCCTGATGGTTATGCGGCAAACATCTCAAAGTGTGTAAGCACAAAAGGTGATAAGTTAACAGGCCTTAAAAGTCATGATTGTCATATCCTTCTACAGCGACTGCTTCCCATTGGAATGCATGGATATCTTCAGAATGATATATGTGTCACATTATTTGAGTTGGGAAATTTCTTTCAACAACTTTGCTCGAAGACATTGAAGGTGAAGGATTTGGAAAAATTAGAGGATCGCATAGTACTCATATTATGCAAGCTGGAGAAAATTTTCCCATCGGCGTTCTTTGATGTGATGGTCCATTTAGCCATTCATTTGCCCTACGAAGCCATTCTTGGTGGGCCTGTGCAATATCAGTGGATGTACCCCATTGAAAGGTACTTACTAACTTCTTAATATATTAGAATAGTTAAATTATAGCACAAACTGTATATATATTTTAAAAAAAAATGTGAGTATGTGTAATAAAAGTATTCTATTGTTTGTTTCATAGGCTACTTGGAACTCTAAAAGGGTATGTTACAAATCGAGCTCGTCCAAAAGATTCGATCGCAGAAGCTTATATTGTCAAGGAGTGCCTCACATTTTGCTCAATGTATCTAGGTGGGGTCGAAACTGTATTTAATCGAGAGGAACAAAATGTCGATGTTGGTGTGCATGTGTCTGGGTTAGAGGTCTTCACGCAAGATGTTCATCCTTTTGGGCTAATGACAAGGGCCTCTGATGTGTCTCCAAAAGAACGTGAAATGGCTCATTGGTTTGTCTTGAATAATAGCCATGAGTTGGACCATTATCTAGCGTACGTTTTTATTAGGTTTTTTTTTTTTTGTTGGTGAAATTATGTTTTCAATATAATATGTTACTTATGAATCATATGTTTGTAAATAGGCAATACAAAAATCTTTTAGAAAATCAAGGTGCACGTGACATCGCAAAGAGACAGAAAGAGGAATTTCCCAAGTGGTTCAAAGAACATGTAAGATATAAGCCTAAACTTTATTGAGTTATACTCGCATTAATACTAACATAATGATTGAAATTGATATGTCATTATGTAGATGAACCATTTACGAGCTCAAGGATTACCAGAAGCAACTGATGAATTGTGGTCATTAGCAAATGGTCCTAGTAGCATAGTTAATTTGTATTCAGCTTGCATTTCCAATGGTGTTCGATTTCATAGTAAGGATCGTAACAATCATCGTAAATGCCAAAATAGTGGGTTGGTTATGGAAAGGGAGCATGAGGGACAAACAATTGACTTTTATGGGTACTTGAATAGAGTGTGGGAGATGCATTATATACTTGGACATCAAGTTGTTTTATTCCAATGCGAATGGTTCAACACCGGTAGCAACAGAACATTACACACTGATGCACATTTCACAAGTATTGATGTCAAAAGTCGATGGTATAAAGGTGATCCATTTGTCTTACCAAGTCATGTGAAGCAAGTTTTCTACGGTGATGATACAAAGTTAGGTGGACATTGGAAAGTCGTAGAAAGGCTACAACATCAAGGAATGTGGGATGTACCAAAGCAGGATGACGTTGAACCTGATAATGTATTCCAACAAAATGAAACAGCTAATGTTGTCCCAATTAGTGTTGCAGACCCTGTCACAATCTTACTTCATAGGAATGACATTGATCCTCAGATTATCCCAAGTGAGGTGGTTTTAGAATCAGTTAGTCTAGCACATGACGATGGTGTTGATGATGAAAAGACATACGATAACAAAGATGATTACTAAGAGCATTGTCACTATCCGAGAAGATGAGCTACATAGCCATTATGATTGTAATATAGATTTTGACATGGAACTTTAAATTTTTATGTTTTGTATGACACTGTTGTCTAGGTGCCGTTCTTGTCTGAGTTTGAGCACAATGATTATCCAAGAATATGTTTCAATGCATCTATGTTTGTGTGTCCCTCTCTCTTTCTCTTTCTCCATTTTTCTTTGTTTCTTATGCCATGTTATTGTTTAGTTATCACTTACGTGCTGATATTGATTCTATCATACATCCATTGATATTAATGTAAATGCTTATTTTACATATGCTTCACACATGTAATTGTTGAGTTGTTGTGGTAGATGGCAAGCCCTGGTAAAGTTAGAAGCGCAGCATCATCTAAAGTTGGTTTACCTACCCAGCAAGCTCCAGCTAGAGTTGCTGCCCCTATTGAACATGCACCATCTAACTTAACTCCATCTGCTCAAAGTGTACCATCTACAAATGCTCGACGTATCGAGGTAGCACCATCTACAAATGCAACTATTACACAGGCTGCACCATTTACAAATGAAGCTACTACCCAGGTTGCACCATCTACCACAATGACTTTGCATACCCGTTCTACACAGGTAAGGGGTCAAACTCGAGGGAAGAGCATAGCGCATCTCATAGCTAAAAATGGTGGCAAAAAACTTCCTGTTTGGGTCCCTGCAGATGCAAGGTACCAGTAGGGCCTTATGCCACTCCATTTGCAAATGAAGTTGGGTTATAAATAAGAATGGTTGCACCTATAATTGGCATAAGTAAGTGGGATAAGATTGACGAGATTTATAAAGCCCCAATCATTCAGGCAGTTCGGGTATTTCTATTTGTTGTTTTTGAAATAGTTAGATTATCACCATTACTTGCATTTTAATATTAATAAAACTATTCATATATTTGCAGGATAAATTTGAGATTGTTGATTATGATGAGGATAAAGAGGTTCGGAAAGCAATCGACAAGAAGTGTAAAACCCTTTACAAAATTTGGCGTAACAAGATGAAGACGCATTACTCGAAGTTGGTAGAAGCTAGTGTTGACCCTTACACTAAGCCATACAAAGGGGTTGACCATGAGGCTTGGGTATACATGATTAATCATGTATGGCTTAATATCAATCATCAGGTAAAATTTAATAACTTAAAGAATCGTGTTTCAATTTCAATTTAATTTTACTAATCAATTACTTTTGTAGGAATTGGCTGAAAAGGGGAAGAATAGTCGATCGAAGTTACCATATAATCATTCATTGGGCTCTAAGTCATTGGAAGCTGCAATGTATAAAGAGGTGATGCACAATGTACGTACCGTGCTTTAGTGTGATCGTGAATATATTCAATACCCTTCTCAGCATCTAGCGCGATCTGTGTTCTTGCAGTCCAGGAAAGTGGCTAATGGCCTATTTCAATAATTTGATGAGAATGAATTGACTATTTGTTTCTCGATTTCAGTTCAATTCTACAAAGGCGTTTAGCAATTGGACTAATTGATACAATGTGAAAATTTAAGCCAAGTATAGAGTAATGGATAGAGTATCATAATGAATTGGGTCAGATTTCGGCTTAAGCCAAGTAAACCAAATTTAGATTCGGATTATGCTAAAACTAGTCTGAATTCAATCTGTTGAGAGGCCTATGCTAAATAAATACCTTTGAGTAATGGATCATGATGGTGATCACTGACATATCCATTTTGAATGTACTCATAAACCAAGTAGAGGTGGTCATCTCCACTGGCATATCCCAACAACTCCACCTATAAATACATATAGGCTTGATTCGTAAAAAATGTTTGAACTTTGTTAAATCACATTCAATTTCATTTTGCAGATATGAAAATGTTACTTACCACATGTAGACACCCCATTTTTGACCGACCTTAAGACTCAGACGTCACCAATTGAGCGCTCGGTGATGTTGCATATTGTGCTCGTTCTGAGGTTGCGGAGTCTCGGCTGCGAGCCTTGCCTCCGGACTTCGGAGCTCTTCTGCGTTTTGCCTCGGTTTGCGAACCAGATCCTGGCTTCTCTATTTTCTCTTCCCGAAGGAAGGGAGAGGTCTCGTAGACCATCTCTCACTGGCCGTAGGCTACGTTTCGTGGTCGTAGGCCATTTTTCCTGTTTGGAGCCTAGTTTCCGGTTTTCAAAGCCGTCGGCCGTGTGCCTCGGTTCGGGACCGCTTAACTACCTCCGTTTGCTCTGGTTTTTGGCACACACCTTTCTTCCTCCCTTTTGAGGGACACTGTGGCCCGGGAGACTACCTTCGTGGTCATACGCCACTTCCGGTGCTTAACAGCCTGTTTTTAGGGCCCCGAACCGCGCGTTTTGGCCCCGAACCTTCGTTTTGCATCTGTTTTGGTCCATTTTTGGTAGAGACCCTATTTTCATTGCTAGGGAGGTGGTAGGATGGTGGGAGGCCACCTTTTCCCCTGAAAAACCAGTTTTCTCATTTTCTCTCTCCAAAAGCCGGTTTTTCTGACAGAAAACTGGTTTTTCTCACTTTTGAGCCACATTTTCTGGCTTTTCATACCACCATTGTGTTGTGATCATCTGGGAAGCCACCAATATGGGTAGGCCGGCCAGAAATTCATCTTGACCTTTTTGAACCTTGCTTAAAAGCTAGCTTTTCTCTCTCTCGGATCACTTTTTCTGGTTTTCCACCATGCAGCTGTGTTGCACTCATCTGGGAGGCCACCTTTTTGGGGTGGCTGGCCAGAATTTTTTTTTTACCTTTTTGACCCCTGGTCGGCCGACCAGGGGGAGTGGCCGGCCGGCCACTTGAACTGGCCGGCCTGCTTCTTGCTTTTTGCTCTCTTTGAGTGTAATCCAGCTGTGCCAGCTGGAGGCCATTTGGTGCTTCCTCCATACACGTGTATGAAGGATACTTGGGGTCCCTTTTGGGATATTTTGGAGCCTCTCCTCTATAAAGGGGAGGTTGATCTTCTATGGCAAGGGTTAGAAGCTTTGGGCTGAGATATATACATACAAACCTCCATCTCTCTACTTTAAGCCTCCAAACACCCTTGTTCTTGGCCATTTTACACTACAACTCCTAGCCTACCACCTCCAGCATCCATTCCAGCCCCTTGAAGCTGATTTTCAAAGGTTGAGAGCTCACAATCTCGGACCAAAAGCTACTGCATTGCTGTGCTACAAGGGTAAGTCTTCATTTTCCCTTTTCTTGCATTCTTTTGCTTCATTTCTTAGCCCTATTTGAAAGCATTTCTGGGCTTTGAACTAAACTGTGAAGTGTCTTATTTTGAGCCCCTCTTCAACTTTGTTTAAGGGAACTTTGCTGTTTGAGGTTATCTACTTCCTTATTTTCCCAATCTCTCTTTTAGGGATATTTTTGCATCCTATTTTAGCCTTACTTGTGAACATTTTCGAGATTTGTTATAAACTGGAAAAAGTCTTTTTTTGACCTCCTATTTAAGTTTGTTTGAGGTTACTTTTCTGTTTGGAGTCATCTCCTTCCTTGCATGCTTCATTTCCACATGCTTTGAGCCATGCATTTGAAAATTTACATTGGCCTTGTTTTGGCCTCTTAGCCACTGAAATCCATTGATGAGATTTTGAGCTTTGAAATCATAGAGGGGTGACCCTCTCACTCCTCATTCTCTTTACTAGCATGATTGGCCCTCCAAAGGGACTCTATTTTGCATGCATTGAAGTCATGTTTGAGGCCTCATTTTGTGGCTTTTAAGGTCTGCCTAAGTTCTGTCAAGAGCCCATTTTGCCATATTTTATGTCCCTTATGCATGTGTAGAGCAATCCCATTCAAGGCCTTTCAAAAGAACCTTTCTTTGCATGTTTCCTAGACTGATTTCAGGGCCAATTTGGTGGGTTTTAGGGCTGTCATTATCCATTTCCAGAGTTGGTTTTTCCATGCTAAGTGTTCTTGTTATATGTGCTTAATAACCCCTTGTATGGCCATCTAAAGGAGCTCATCATTTTTGTATGCATTGGCTGTATTTCAGTGGTTATTTGGGCATATTTTAACATGTTTTGTTCACTGTTTTTGGCTGGTTTGATATGTTCTCATACGCTTCATATACATGTCATGTAAACCATGCTTGCTAGCCAAATTTGCATGCTATTTTAGTCCATCATGTTAGCACTTTTTGGCCATGCTTTAAACTAGAAATGTGCATATTTTGGGACTGCCTTGGCTCTGTCTTTGTACTTCATGGCCAAATAATGCTTGCTTTGTATAGTTATAATTCAATACATGTGCCTAGCTTTGAGTTTCGGGGCTTATTTCATACATCGGGTGCCATATTTCCATGTTTCGGGACCATTTGGCATCATGTTTTAGTGCTGGGAATTACATGTTTGTATGCCATCTTTCATCCCCTGCCATGCTTTGGTAGAGTGGCATTTTATGCCTTAGGTTCGGTCCTTGAAATTCGTGCATGTGTGCATGCATTTCGATTCACTCATTTCCATCACATGGCCACTGATGTGAGTGTGGCTGAGGTCCACTCATGTTGGTGTAAGTCCATCGTGCAATGTGTATGCCATTTCAATCCATAGCATTGCGTATGTTAGGTTACATTTTAGAGCATTGTGTATGCCATGTTACATCACGCGCATTGTGTATGTCATTTTAGTACAGAGCATTACGTATGCTAGGTTGCATGTTAGTCGCATTGTGCATGCCATTCCATTTGCATGGTGCTTGGAATAGGGTTTAGTCCAAGCACGGGAAACGAGGGGCGTTTCATGCTCTAAGTGACGAAACGTTCCTCGATTCTCGGTCCCCGACGTTCTTGATTATCTATGATAGAATTGTTGGCTTCATATGTTCATACATGCATTCATGTCATATTAAAACGTGCAATTCGGTCTCTCGACCATCATGCATCGAGATGCGTGATTGGTGGCTCGAGAACCGAGGGCCACACTCCCTAGAGCATGTGTAAGAACGGGGAGGAGTGGTCGCGCACACATATGTTGAAAATACATTGCTTTCTCTCTTTCTTGCCTTTGTTGCAGAAAAACCAGAGTCCAGGGGCAGAAAGTGGTTGTAGACGCGCCCGTGGGCCTCGCTACAGTTCGGACTCGATTTGTGTCACGGTTCGAAATCTGAACCAAAGAGTCCAAATCCGGCAAATCGTTTTGAGAAAACAGATTTGAAAGAAGTGCCAAACATGGACTGCTTTGCCAGATACAGAGTCGCCACCTAAATATTTTATTTTGGGAAATTTAGGAAACCCTGACTCGTTGCCAAACTTGCGGATATCTAATTAACCAAAG